>OU342619.1:4659897-5232397 GCA_910589645.1 Tinea semifulvella | reverse complement strand
GAAACCAAAACCAAAACCAAACCAAACCAAACGAAACCAAAACCAAAACCAAAACCAAACCAAACCAAACCAAACCAAACGAAACGAAACCAAAACCAAAACCAAACCAAACCAAACGAAACCAAAACCAAAACCAAACCAAACCAAACGAAACCAAAACCAAAACCAAACCAAACCAAACCAAACGAAACCAAAACCAAAACCAAAACCAAACCAAACCAAACCAAACGAAACCAAAACCAAAACAAAACCAAAACCAAAACCAAAATCAAAATCAAAACCAAAACCAAAACCAAAACCAAAACCAAACGAAACGAAACGAAACCAAACCAAAACCAAAACAATGATCGCGTTTAATTAGGACGTGACGCCTTAGTATTTAGTTCGTAGGTTAGTGAAGCTTGAGTATAAGCAAACCATAAGAACGTGTAATCAATCTCTGCCTTAGGCTAAGTTGAACTAAAATAATGTCTCCGTAAATGAAGGCTTTGTAAATGTTACGATAAAATTAAAAATGGCGTCGAATGTGTCGGTTTTATTTTGTAGGTCAGTCGTCAGCTGGTACACTCGACGCCATTTTAAATATTAATCGTAACAATTAAAAAGACTTCATTATGATTCAACCCAGACTTAGCCTAATAAATGGTTTTATGAGTTAAGAAATATTTTTCTTAATACAATATAAATGCAAGCATAAACAAAAAATTGTCTCTCTATAAAATACCTCCAAGCTGATATTTTGTAAGAGCCAGACGTCCCAGGAAAAGCTTGTTAGACTTAATATGACAGCGAAATATTTGTCAAGAGTTTCTTTTGGATACTGCAGGTTGGAGTTTATTTTTATTAGGTTATTTTTTTATCTGTGACACAGCTAATGAGGCAAAATTTTCTCTTGTTAACTTTTATATTGTGAGAAAATGTTGTAACATAAAATACCTTATTGTTTAGAGTATTGCTAATATCACACATTTTATAGAATGGAAGGAGTTCTTCGCGCCATTTTGCGTGGACATGTCAAGTGCAAGTTTTTGTTTTGTAAATTAATTTGCTGTGGACATTATTGGTCAAAAGTGGTGTTGTTGTGTTTAATAATGTGCTACAATGTGAATAATTATGGAAAATGATAAATTGGACTTTAAATATAGGGCACAAGTTGCAGTTTATTTTTTTGCGGTTTTCCTGCGCTGTCAACTCCCATATTTTACCCAACGTGTTTGAGCAGTGGATGGTTCCGCGAGTGACTCCAAGAAAAGCATCAAATTCTGCAGCATCTGGAATTTGATGATGACCTCATTAACTCATGAAAAAGAAAGATATATTACGTCAGACTTGGCTGTATGGGCTAGACCCTTTGCCTTCCCTATCATCTCATTCATCATCCATCGGGAGAAGAGAACCAAAAAAAATATTATAGAATGGAATCTAAAAATACGACTAGATTCAATTGACAGTACGCTGACTAGCCAGCCAATATTTTTTTTTAACTAGATAACAGTCTAGTAGTCTAACATACAAGAGCGACCTTGACAGTTATCCGAATGAAATCCACTTTTTATTTAGATAGATGTAGCGCTACGACTTAGAAACTGTGTTGGAAATGGAAAAATAAATAAACTATTATCTAAAATATTTGAAATAAAATAAAGAAATAAATCATCGGCAAGCTAACATTAACATCTAAAAACATTTTCTAACATCTTTGGGAGATGTAAGCAGAGATTGTAAGCTAATGTTTTAGATAAATAGATTATTTGAGTAAAAAACTCATAACTAATAATATAACTATATTAAATCCACTTCTACTATACTGTGTGTAATTTATTAAAGAGCAAATATTTTTATATTATATTGTAAAATATTAAAAAAGAGCTATGTATTTTTTATTTTAATTATTTAGTAATAAAATCTTAAGTTGCGGTGCGGAGAAGTTTTCCTAAAAATATCGCCACTCATACTGACACTAATTAAGTAGGTAGCGAAAGATCGACAATCGCGCGAACGTTGACTTATGCCATTGTTTCTCTCTTTATTTGGTCTCTCGGCTGTGGGCGAGATCAATTAATACTATATAAATAGATCAATCCTATATATATATATATATATATTAATAACACTTGTTTTAGGGTAATGATTTTTTACTTAAAAAAAATATACTTTTTTCTTTCAAAAGGGATACCAATGACGCTTGAAACCTAAAAAAAATGTTTTTTTGACAATTACACTCGGTATAATAAAATATTGTAACCAAAGCAACAGTTGCCTAACAAAATATGTTTAAGTCATTTTTTAATACTATTTTATCAATTAAAAACATAACTACCGTATTATTGCCACATTATTTCTCGAGAAACGGAATGTATGTCTCTCAAATTAACGAAGTTGTTTGGCATTTTATTTATATATATATATGTCTATTTATTTATAGTGTATATTTATGTATTATATGGCATGTATGTCTATTATTTTTATATTGTGTACGTATATGAATTTGTGCTAAAGATTGAGTGCTATAAATGCGTAATTATGTTTATTTTTATGTAATTTAACTTATTTTAATATTTTTCTACATCCTGCCCATCACCTTTCGTGTTATCAACTCAAGGTTAGCTGGTGAAGAATGCCTTATAACGTTATAGATCTCCAATATACTAGATTGTTAAGTGCAATAAGTATTTAAAATAAAAAATAGCTGAATCAGATAGTGTCGCTCGAAACGATCAAATTTTGGGAAGTAATGTCAAATTTAAGGAAACGGCAGGAATCGAGCCCTTTTGTCAAATTATTTAGGTTCGATTCCCGAATAGTAACTTAGTTTTTATTTAAAATATGATGCGGTTTTATTTATCGATGTTCGAGATTAGACAGATGCAATCCAGACACCCACTTTAGAAATTTATTTTGTATAGCCCAGGGACAGACATAGGCTATATGACGTCATCATCTGTCTACGAAAAGTGACTCTACAGCCATATAAAGAAATGTTGGCTAAACAAGAATAGCGTATAACAAAAAATAACTATTTTTCTATTGAAAGTATTTTTTTTTTCGGCTTCACCATCATTCATTCATTACAACTTCTAGAACTTCTAGACTTCCACTGCTGGAGATGGGCCTTCCAGAACATATATCTGGAGAATTTAGCCTACACTCGCCACGCTGGCCAGACAGCTTGGCGAGGATATGATGTCAATTTTTTATGACAATTTCTTAACGATTCCACATGTTGGTATTAGTGGAACCGAGACCGACGGCTTAACGTGCTCTCCGAGGCACGGGAACGGTGGTGTTGTAAATCTATGACAAATGTACGTAAGAAAAGTGTTTTTTTTTCTCATTGGTACATGCCGGGGGGGTTTGAACCGGCCTTCGTAGGATTTAAGACGCGTCCTTACAACCGAGCCACCACCGCGTTTTTTGCTTTTGTTTTTTGGCTTTGCCATACGAACTGTTAATTAAAAAAAAAAATAACATCCGTCATATGGTTTCTTAGGAAAAGTTGTTTGTTTCTATCAATAGAATAACATAGAGTAAGAGCAGTCAAAGTTTAAGTGTAATTAAAGTGTAACCTTTTGTTAGGGATATTTTTCTTATTACAACATTTTTTTTAATACGAATTTAATTACCTACCTCCAAGTATACGGGATACTTGGAGGTAGGTAATTAAATTCGTATTAAAAAAAATGTTGTAATAAGAAAAATATCCCTAACAAAAGGTAACCAACCGAACACGTAAATTAGCCGACTTATAAAAACTTTTCCCTCCAAAAAATTATTCAACTTGCAAATTCATATTTGTTTTCATTTATGTTCAAAGTAAAAGTAAAGTATCATCACGACCGTTTCCCTTTCGGGGTGGTCAGAAACCACGCTTATAAATAAGCGGATTCACATTTAGCCAACTTTTACTATAGGCCAATCATGACAAGTGGCAAGCTCGTCAATGTCTTTGGCGTAAGACTCGAGAAATATCACTTTTTTTTTTTTAAGTTTATTTAAATCTACGGGCTAGACTACGGAGGCAGTTAAGGAGCAAAGCATATTCGACAGAAGTTAAATAAAAAAAAAGTATCGAGTAAATATGAGTTAAAAGCCAGCTAAGTATGAATGTAGGTCAAGAAAACCTCAGGGTTTCAAGCTGGAAATGTTGCCAGTCGCAACATGTGAAGTGCTGAACATAATGGGAGTTAAGGACCCGCCACTTATTGTCAAACTCCTAACAAAATTTAATGGCGTACAGCTAGTGTACAGCAGAGACATTAAATACATTATTTATTTTTAATAAAATCACAGTTTACTAGGACATAAAGCATTATAGTAGTGGCGCGGATTTATTTATTTATTTATAATAGGGTAGCCAACAGTGCTAACATCACACACTTATTTGTACTTAACACCAAATCAGAAGTTAGATGTTGCACCTATTATAGGCGACCACCACATTACCACAGCCTATAAAAAATAACAATATTATACATTTTTCATTAAGTATACAAAAAATTAATATTATTCGAAAAACTAAAACTGAAACAATTTAAAAATATATATATTTAATAAACATACAATTCCTTTTAGAAATCAAATTAAAAAGTAAAAGTAATGATGGTTTAGTAGACTATTGGGTGAGGGGTTGCGGTGATCTTCAAATTAGATGCATAGACGATACTATGTAAGAATTTATATATATATATTATGTAGTTTAAGTATATTTATTTATAATTAGTTTTTTAATCAATTTTATTTTAACATTTTTGTATCTAAGTACTTCGAATAAATATATATATTTATTTACGTTTAAGTATTATTATTTTTATGATGTTTATCGTATATTTAATTTAACTAGTACTAATATGTGATTTTTTTTATTTTTTTTGTGTTTTTTTATTTTGCTATGCCTAAACTTCGATTTCTTGTCCCGAAGGTTGATGGTAAGAGAATACCAAGCGGCATTACATACGCCTTTTGTATTAAACAATAAAGTTTTTAATAAATAAATAATCGGTGCAATTAACAAACAAGAAAGGTAAACATGTCTAATATCCTCGGCACCAGCATTTATAAATTGTTCTTAACAGTAATTTTGCTAGTTTTCCAAATGCGGGTGATAACAATGATCGCGGCGATTTCTTCAGCGTCTCCTATGACGACTGTAGGGCTTATAACTGTAGGTTTTTGTTTTTTTTTTATAAGACGGTGAATCGATAAATGTCGCATGCCCGACTCATCCGTGAAGATTCCTAGTGAAGCCCCAGGGCGCCTACGGACTAAAACCCTATAAACCGTCTCTCTGTCACTGTTGGCCCTGTGTGCCTTTACAGCTAAGACTGAGTCGTGGCTACGGAGTGAAGTCACTCGGTCGCCGCGAGATGCAAGCATACGAAGCAAAAAGTCTACTCGATGGCAGCAGACCCAACCTGAGGGGTTGGGGTCTGCGGGGAAGCCATCGAGGGGGTAATGGAGGAGGACGAAGACAGCGGCGGCTGGATCGGCGGCAACTGCAACGGAGGAGGTGGTAATGGTAGGGTCGGGGGGTCCTTAGGTTGGCGGCCAGAGGACTTGGCGGAAGCCTCAATCAGTCGATTGAGCCTCGTCGTGTGCGGGTAGAACTGTAGGCTCGCCACAGCCGGTTATATATGCGCTGCTTCTCTTAAGTGCGCAAGCGCAGCGTAAGCGGGATGGGTAATATAAAAAAGAAGCGGCGAGAAAGAGACAGGACAAGGATATAGGGGTAACAAATTAGGACGTCTGTTTATGCACCGATGAATCACAATAGCGCCTAACCATCCAAAATTGGTCGAATTAACATACATTTTTTTGTTATTAAATAATTGAAATTGTTTAGTTCATTAAGCCTACCTATGTACATTTTTAGTGCAATAAAGTATTTTAAATAGATAATCTTTGAATAGTTAAAGTAGGTACGAGTAAGATATGTACGGCATTGGTTACGTTCTTAAAAATATTTATTTATTTATATTCCTAAGTATCTATAAGTAAATAGAAGCTAATTTAAGTTACGAACTTTAGAGCACTTAAGTGTCCTGATTAAAGGCAAATAGGTCGAATTCCTAAATCCAAACACAAGTTTTAATTGCTTTCGAAAACCTTTGCACCCCATTCTAACCAAATTTTACTTTTTTTTTAAATTGCGTCGCTACGTGTTTTTTTTTATACTAGCACGATATGTGACCTGATGGCAAGTGGCGCGCGAGGTCCATGAATTTTAGCAACTAGAATCAGAAACTCATGACTAACATCAGTCCCTAACACTGTGCCGGCTTGACTGGGAACCTAATCCCGAATGTGTGCATACACTTTACAGGGTTTATCGGCACGAAAGGTGGATACTTCCTCGCTCCGACAGACTGGGCAAATTACCACAATCATTCTGCCTACCACCTATTAAAAAGTTCACCTGCCTGGACGACCCCAATATTTATCTGGACTCGCTAAATTCGAGTATCGAAAGGCAAAAAACACTACAGTCTGTTCGTCTACAGTTGATAAATATTATGACAACGCAACGTTTTGGAATACATACATCATTCATTTATTAGTAGGTTCGCAATCTGTAATCAGATCCCCTGATTATTACGATTATTCCCAAAGGTTAGCTGGTGGATAATGCCTCACGGCATAAAGCTCGCTTGTGCACATTAATTTTAAGTTATTTTAGTTTTTGTGCAATAAAGCATTATTATTATTATTTTATCAACTCTCGGCGAACATACTATAGTATACTATCTTTAAATTGCTTTTTAAAAGTACTGAGATAAAAGTTAAAGTGTCTCCAACTGTCATGATAACCTCTTCCTCTGAATAGAATAAAACTTTTCCATTTCTGATAAAAATAAGATAATTATCTTAAACGGACTTACAGACTTCATAAATTCTTCTACACTATATAATTTAAGCCATAGTTCGATTTCTTTAAATACATATATATATCATTTTACTTAACCGCTTAACCACCATTTATTAAACCATATCCGAGGATAGACTCAGGCTAATTAATGATAATGATAATTAAAACGATTCCAGTAGCTGTATTCCAGTACTTAAGCTCAAACGTTATATAATGGAATCAATTAACACTAGCTCTAGGGAGTTGATATAGTATGGAATTGTCGGTTCGGAACTCCGTCCATGATATTTATTTAAAAGTAAAAAGTAATGATATACGGCTAATAATATGGAAACGCGGGTTATTTTTTATTGATATATAAGTAAAGCACGTGTTTGAAGAACGTGAAATAAGTTTTGAAAGTCGCAGTAAATCAAATTTACCTTTTGCCTTATTTATATCATTTCGTTTAATCAGTCCCAAAGTTTTTATCTCGAAATTATTTTGATTTATTTCTGGTCGTTGATTCGTTTGTTATGTACAAACAGTGAGACGATGGGACCAAGTTCTCCAAACTGCTGACAGAGAAATCTGGACACAAGACTTGCAATTATTTGTGCCAACATATTAGACTCGCTACTCGGATCCTCAACATTTCCTTCCAGCTGTCAAAGAATAGTTAAGTTTCTGTAATAGTTACGATTAAGAGCCAATGGAACAGGCTTCCTTTGTCTTTTAGACATGCTCCGTCTTTAAATATATTCAAATATTTATTAATTACATACTTTCTCAAATCTCACATCTAATTTCCGCATCTTGACATAGTTAATTATTATATTAGTATTTATTTAATTTAAGTATTTATTATATCGTATGATATATTTATATATTGGTATGTTATTTATACTTACTATGGTATATTTATGATTGATTGTAACTATTATTATTATTCTTATTTCGTACTCTGCACCCATTATAATAATTTCTCACTCTCCCAAAGGTTAGCTCGTAGACAATACGGTATTATACTCGCCTATGTACTCGTACATTATTTTATATTTTATATTTTGTGTGCAATAAAGAATTATTTTATTATTATTAAGAGCCGTGAGTTTTATTTTGAAGGTCAGTCGTAAGCTGACATTAGACGCCATTTTTAATTTAACAGCTGGAAGGAAATAATGAGTGGAGGACCTGTTAAGGAAACATCTTGTATTACGGGTGTTAGTCTTCTTGGGACTATCTCTGATGGAACTTCCCTATAGGACATTTTTTATTTATAGATTAATAATTTATTTATTTTGTGTTAAATTTTAGAACTATTAATATTTAAGTAGTTTTTAATTATTATTTCACCATCATCATTATCAGCCTTTGTCTGTCCGCTATTAAATATAGGCCTCCCACAAAGGCTCGCCGTTTCAAACGATCTTCGGCGTACCCTCACCCACACCCCACATCCATCAATCTGACGGGGTGTCATCCCACTCTGTTTCTTTCCGTACGTGGTCTCCACTCCAAAACCCTTCTACTCCAACGGACAACGGATCTGCGACAGACGTATCCTGCCCATTCCCACTTCAGCTTACAAATTTTAAGGCTATGTCGGTAACTTTGGTCTTTGACGGAAGTCCACGTTTCGGACTTTGTCCATCAAAGAAAAACCGAGCATAGCTCTCTCCATAGCTTGGTAGTCGACCCTAAACTTGTCAACCAGACACACTGAAGTATCCACGTCTTTGAAAAAATGTAGCGAAAGTTTCCGGATGCAACCCAGCTAAATGCGTCTGGTATAGCGGTTTAGCGGTTTTTGAAAATAGGATGCTGGTTAGCGGCCTTCGATTGCTCCAGCAGTGGGAAAACCTGGACGCGTCACAAGAAGACAAAGTCACTCCTAACTCAGAATTATTAGTAGAAAATCCACTTACTTGAGCTAGCGAAGATGTGGAACTCTAAATGCCGTTCATGTGCCTTCTGGTCAGCTGTGACGATTCAGGTGCGCGGTGATGATGATAAGCGGTTGTGGATGCGGTTGATGATGATGTGGATTTCTTCCATTAAGCGGTTGCGGGTGATTATGCGCGGCGCGGACACACGTGGTGGACACAGGCTAGAAAGAGCCAACGACGTTCGCGAGCGGTCGTCCGACACATAATGATAGCACTATGCCGGCCATCAACGCGGTGGGGTTCAAGATGGCCCCTTTGTCGAACATAGCGCCATCTAGCGACATGATGGCGTACTTTAGAGCAGACATGCGTACGTTAGCCTGTAAACGAATTCTCTCCAACAAAACTGAGTGGAGTAGCTTTGCGTAACCAACGTCTATCGGCTTCTTTTCTGAAGTTGTCTACGCCTACGACTAATTATTATTTAATCCTATTCATTATACAAAATAAAATAATTAAAAACGTGAATCCAATTTCTTGAGGAGATCAGATTCTGCAGATAGTGGAAATATATTGGTATATGGTCAATGGTTGGCGATGGTGGCTCGGTTGTAAGAACGCTTTTCTTAATTCTACAAAGGTCGGTTCAAATGGCACATACCAATGAGAAATACATTTTTCTTACGTACATTTGTCATAGATTTACAACACCACCGTTCCCTTGCTTCGTAGAGCACGTTAAGTCGTCAGTCCCGGTTCCACGAATACCAACATGTAGAATCGTTAATAAATTGTCATTAAAAAAAAAAAACATTAGATCCTCGCCAACCCGTCTGGCCAGCGTGGCAAGTGTGGCCTACACATTCTCCACATATACGAGTATGTTCTGGAAGGCCCATCTCCAACAGTGGAGGTCTAGGGCGCTGTCTTTTAAGGGCTGTAATGATGATGGCCAATGCCAATTAATCTGGCCGGTATAATAATAGGGGTAAATTCAAGGGTTAAAAACAGTGACTGTTCAACTCATAGAAACGCCCGTAACGATACTTGGTCAGAACTTTTTTTAACTTTTTCTCCCAGAAGTATATTTTTTCCTTGACGTGTCTGTAATTACTTCTATATAATGAGTCTTGTTTCGCGTTTCTCTTTCTAATACGCCAAAAAGCCTATCTCTCTTTTCTTTCTCGATGATTTTCGACGAAAAGTTTTTCAAATCTTGTTTATATTTTCCACCCAAAGGGCCTATTCTTAAATGTATTAAATCTGGCTTTTTTTTTTATTTTCATCAGATCTCAACCTGTCTGGCCAGAGCGTGACGAAAGATGATAAAATTCCTATGAAATATAATTTTATTTATTTAATTTACTGCCTCTGCGATCTAGAAGTCGTGGATTTAGACCGGACCCAATAAATTATAAATTTATTTGTGATATTTCTCGAGTTTGGTACGCTAGAGACATCGACGGGCTTGTCACTTGTCATGATGTGCATATAGTAAAGTTGGCTAACTGTGATTCTTTACTATATTTTACTTTGTATGCATTATTATACACAAAGCAATATCACATGTGGTGCTAAGAATATATAAAAAATATATTTTTTTATTTATTTGTTTTAAATAAGCACGTCACGTCCTTGCGCCCACCTGATGGTAAGTGGTTGGCTAAATCCATGAATGTTAGCAACTGGAATCAGACACTGATAACTGACATCAGTCCCTAACACTATGCCGGCTTGACCGGCCATGGCAGCAATTGAGCCTGATCCCGAAACGTGTGGATACACTTTATTGGGTTTATCGGCACGTACGGTGGATAATTCCCCGCCCCGTCAGACTGGGCAAATTAGCACCATCAGTCCGCCTACCACCTATTTGTTGTTCTCGTTGAAAGTATGTGCCATTTGCAATGATGTCAAGTGCCAATTTTTACTTTCAAGGATAACTAATATTGTAAGCTTGCCATATAAATATATATATATAAAAATAACACCGCTTGATACAAGACTTACCTGTTTGCCATATTTCTTTCTCTACAAATATAGTCAAGCCGGCATAGTGTTAGGGACTGATGTCAGTCATGAGTGTCATGTCGTGCTTGTATAAAAAAAAAAATACCTTACCGCAAAAAACGGTGTGAATCCGTGAAACAGCTAAAATGGGTCTCAAGTGCAGTTAGTAAGAATATAAACGCGATGAATAAATCATTTTCTATTAGATTTTCTATTAGATAGTAAGGTGGCGGATACCCTTGTCACAATATGCTGGCGTTCCGTCCAACCAGGGTATATAGGTTTAGTCCCAACTGTACTGTATCAATTCGCGATTTAATGCGAGTAGTTATATTTTTAGAAGTAGTGGTCGAGTGGTAAGAACGCTGTCTACGCGTCTAAAGGTTGCAGCAGTGTTTTTGAAATACGGGATGTGTACCAATAAAAATCCGGGAGATGTATGGTGACATTATGAAAACATTCGTCAGATACATTTTGCTTTAAAATTAATTATTATAAGGTCTCTCAAGAAATGTTAATATGTTATCTTCACGCCAATTCCCTTGCGGGATAGGCAGAGACAATTGAGCGCCACTTGTCACGTTCACGATATAACGCTTTCGCTTCTTCAACATTCACCTTAAGATATTGTTTTATTTATTTGATCGTGATAGGTAAATCTTGGTCTGCCAGGACTTCTTTTACCCACAACTTTCGTATTATATATCTGGTTCTTTTATAATTGCAGTTCTTATCGTAATTTTGTTTTCGTTAGATTCACCTGAGAAAACAGTTATTCTACAGATGCATTATGAGCTTTGAAAGCTTTGACAGCTTTGCTATTAAATATTCAACTTTATTTTATTAAGTTAAAAGTAAAAGTATAGTTTAGTCACCGAATTTTACAAAGTAATGAATTTTACATAGCATTCCGTTTTACGCAGTTTTTTCGTAAAGAGAGTTCAAGCCGTGATGTTCTTAAAAAATCGATAGCTTCGGGATATCGGGAGATATTAACTTAAACCGGGAGATACCCTGGAAAATCATATGAACGTCGCAGACACGTACAAACATTAATACACTACGCAACAGCTATGTAGTAAATGCCCGAGTTTATTTCGTAGTTATAAGTTTTGTTTTTATTGGACCTCGCGCACCACTTACCATCAGGGCACAGGGTCACAAGTCGTGCTTGTATATAAAAAAAATAGTGACGTTCTAATTATTTTATTTATTATTAATGGAAAAAGTGTCCCAATTTCCGATCGCACGATGGAACGATGGGCACCACTTTGACATCAAACGTTGTTTACGCCTCATTCATATTTTAAAACAATTTTAGTGTTGTCGAGTATTGTGACTTTATACATTACCATACTTTATCCCTCTCATATTTTTTTAGTCGCAGTCACCAATTTAGTGGTTAATTACAATATTTCTTTTAGTAAAGTGCAAATTTATTTATTAATAAAATAATATATATTTATTATTTTGTCAACTAACATTCCCATCAGAATTTTGTTAAGTCCATGATTACATAAATGTATTTGTTACGAGTATTGTAATATTTAATTACCTACTTATATCGTCCCTGGAGAGTGTCATATTCGAAGCAAAGAACAGAAATTGCATTAGGTACCTTATAATGAGAACACATAAAATAATATTTATCACAGCCCTTAAAACACAGAGTCCTAGACCTTCACTGTTGGAGATGTGCCTTTCATAAATATCTGGAGAATTTGACCTTCACTCTGGCAGGACGGGTTGGCGAAGGTAATAATATTATAAAAATACAAGAATTAATATTATTTAAACTTAAATGCGGCTGTAAAAGGGTCTTGTCATAAATGTCAAACATAAAAAGAAAATAAATTAAAGTAAAGAAAATTATGTATCTACTCGTATTTACATGATGACAATTGATTGTCTATATGACGTAGGCAGAGATTGTAAGCTTAAAGGAGATTATTACAGAATAATTTATATTTTTTTTGGTTTTTCAATAAGCAAGCGTCACTTTGTGCCAGCCCGCACACACCGTGCGAGTTTAATGCGGTCGATGTGGCACTAACCTCTTAGAGGGTATCCGAACATATTGCAGATTTTTATCTTTTTTGTACGCGATTATGGCACAAATTGCTGTTTCAATATTACTTTTGGGATATCGCGAGCTATGTAATGCCTATTGTGTTTCTTTGTATGCGATTGTCATGAAAAAATTGCTTCATTTGTTGTATTTTTCTCATTGTTTGATTATTAGGGCAGGTTGCACCATCTAATTTGACGAATACATTAACGAGTTAAAGTTAAAGATTTAATAGGATTACATTTTGATTAAAAAAAATTTTATTTACTTAATACAAAACCTTAATTATATGTGCGGGACCGAGCTCGACGGAATGACGAGCCGGCGATCCAGGTGCACCTATATATTTGTGCCGGGAGCAGGACGCACGACGATGTTGAATGATACCACCAGATCAGTTTGAGGCAGAGCTTCGGCGCAGGCTTCTTTCCAGGACAGGCTTGGTTGGTCTTTTTATTGAACTTTTTGACATTAAAACAACTTATAATCGAAAACTATTCTATGCAATGTCATATCTATGTACAGAGGTTTAGAGCCTGTCCTATCATTTATGGGGTTTAATACAAAAAAATTGCTATCCCCACTATCTAACGGCCTTGTCCACCCAGACATAACACTACAGCAGTAACAAAGTTTACCTCTAGGCAAAATGCTGGGGCTGAGTGGAAAGCTCGCCAGATAGAACTATACTATTCATAATTACGACCTTATGCTATATGCGTCGTGAACATTAAATAAGTATTACAACAAAATCTAAATTTAACCTAAAAAAAAATATATAGAAAATAAAAATTAAATACTTACAAAAAAAAATAGCTCCTCCAAATCGCTGTCTTGTAATTTTATTATTTTGAATGATTCTACTCCTGCTAGTAGAAGACTAAGCAGCAAAGTGGTCCAATAAATAAGCTGTTAACAGAAGACCAGCAGCTTAGCAGATTCCAGTGGCCTGTTAATGTTTAATCTGACTGAGAAAGGAAGCTGCAAGGAAAACTCAGCTATATCAGATTTACAAAATAAAACATATACAGAACTGCACCACAACGATCAATTAATAACCTTTTAAATTTAGTTATTCATACCTATGAGATTACAATACCTGGTACAGCAGTAACCCACCAGGCAAGTCAGAATTAAGGTAGACTACATGCCTATGTGCAACCCGAAAGTCGACAAAACGCAAAAACCTCTGTTAATTTAAGAACAATAAATTGAACGTGTTCGGCAGAGGTCCCAGCACACAGCAGCACCCTATCACGGACATAACGCATGTGTCAGCCATCCGCTCGACCAGGCCCTTAGGGTGCGGACCGGGACCCGACACACGTGCCACCACTGCAATGACCTTCTAAGGAATGGACGACCATTGGTGCCCAATACACTAGCAGCATTTCCCCTTTGAATTATGATACTTAATTTTTGGGAGAAAAAACTGCCAGCCCTTTTGTCACCAGAGACGTCAATGAGCCTTGGAATAATTTTAAAGTTAATATATAATATAAGAGGTAACCTAGCAATAGAAAACTAGATTTATCACTTAAGACGGTATCTCTCGTACAAGAACGGTAACAAATTGTCACATCATACAGAAATAGGAGACGGATATTTCTTAACCATATTACAACAAAAAGACACTGACAAATGTTCCGTTTGTCACTTATCAATAAGTTTCATGGAATTCAGTAACGTCCTGTTTACACGATACAAGACTTTATGTTTAAACGTGAGAAAGGTTTTTTGTTTTTTTTTTATACCCACCACATGACGCCCACCTGATGGTAAGCGGTAGGTGAGATCCAAGATAGAAGCAAAGTCAAAGTCAAAATATCTTTATTCACGTAAACCTATTACAGGCATTTGTGAAACGTCATTAATTTAATTATTTCTGGTGTTCGGTCTGGGTGTTTATATGTATAATATGTATATATTTACAAAAAAAATAATGTTTAATATTAGGTTATCAACCATCTAGTTTCCGTAACACAAGCCTCGTAGCTTACCACGGAAACTAGATGGCGCTGTGTGACCTGTCTGGAAATATTTATTATTTATTTATTAGTATTTATTTAAAAAAAAAAAAAGAATGATTCTACGCCTTCTAGTGGAAGACTAGCAAAGTGGTCCAATAAGTAAGCTGTTAGCAACTGACGCTAGCCACAGACCGACATCAGACCCTATCAATATACCGGCCTATCAAGTTGTTTTTGTACACTTCCCAGAAGAACTTCAGATTATGGTACGGAAATACACAGACTGGGAGAGCATTAAATAAATAAATAAATAAAAATAGCTTTATTGCACAAAAACTAAAATAACTTAAAATTAATGTGCACAGGCGAGCTTTATGCCGTGAGGCATTATCCACCAGCTAACCTTTGGGAGTTTTGAAAACATGTGACAGGCAGAGTGCCAAGTAAATATTAAATAAACAATACATACTAATACTACATATACAATACATGTTATACATATAATAATACATATCTATAATACAATACATATAATTAAATATATACAGGATTCATGAAATAAATAAATAAAATAAAACACATACTAAAGATATTGGAGTGAAAGTTGCACCGAGAGTACAAACAAGGGTCAATTTTAACACATAAATAAATCATCTTGTCAATGTGACAGATGCAAGAGTCTCTAAATGTATGTATATGTGCGCGTACGGATAGTGGCTTCGGAATGGGGGTGCATATGCCTGTGCGTGTGGTTCGGTTGCGGATCAAAAAATAAGGGATAAGCTCTTGCGAATACTCTCCGTAGTATAGTTTATAAAACATGCTAAGGTAGGCTACATCACGGCGAAAAAGTATAGTTTGAACAAATCTTTAGAGGATTTTAAGGTAAGCGTTTACAACCAAACAAAAGAATATATTAAAAACATTCCCGGAATAAAGTTGTGGCGTGTGAACACGGTGTTAGTGCTTGCCACATATTAGATGTGTACGTTTTGTCAGCTCAAGGACGCTTCTTGTATTTTGCTGAAACAAAAATGCTTTAACTAGTAAGGAGGTATTGGTTTTACAAGTTGGTATAACAATCTAAACAAATAAAATAATAATTGTACGGCCAGTTGTTAAGACCCGCACACGTGCAAGATAAATATTTATGGATTACATTGGAAGAAGTACTACTATCTCCTCTTTCATGTCTTTTTTTATCTGCTTTAATTTTGACAAATTTTTAGAGATTTTTAAGGATCTACGAGTATAAGGTGTTCTCTAATAAAAGAACTAACTTTAAATAATGTTTATTTAAGTTACAAACACACACGTTATTATTGAGGGCAAACCTACGTAGCGTATTTGCTACCGCGAGTAATACCTGATCTCGACGGTATCTCAGAAACGACTGATGTGCTTGACCGGGCTCGTGACTGTCCCTCCAACTAGGTGACCTGGTTCATCATTGCATCAGCCGATGATTTCGGCCAATCAAAATCGTTATTACCATATATGGCGACGTAGACTCTGGTGACCTAGTTGGAGTACATTTGCCGAGATATTGTTATTTATTTAATGACTATGCAAATGCACTATGATGTCGCTACAAATTTATTTATTTATTCGAAGAGTAAGGACAAAGATAGGCAGCATAAGAACATAGTAAATAGCAACAGGGTAGAACCAATTAAAATTATACTCGCCACTGTGAACAAAAGTGCACTCTTTGTGCGATACACAATTCGTAAAATATCCAGTAGTCCTATTCTGTTACTTAAGCGCAAACCCTATATAATGGAAACCGTTAACTATATTACATCACGCTATTAAAGTTGATATTTGCCCGGAAGCTGTCAAGGTCGAGAGCTTATAGAGTTGAGAATTGAATAGTATTTTGTAATTATGACGCAATCTTTAACGTAAATAATGAAATCCACTAATAATGTTTGCGACCAAGTAACAGAATAGGGCTTCTGATATAAAAGAAAACAACTGCATTGTATGTGTTTGAATGCATTAAAACTGTTAGGTGAACTCCGAAGTAAACTTTGCGACCGTAGTAGATTTTGGCTTTGAAGGCGGCGCGGGAGTTACTGCATATATCCACGTCCGATAAACTCCTGTTGTACGTGTCGCACATCCGACGTACAGGCGCGCGCATGCCATATATTGTATGTACGCGACAGACATGGAAGAGATCACAGGAGCGAGTCTTTCTCGAGGGGGCATTATAATAAATACCTTCTGTTAGGTTTGGACAACTAAGTAGGCCTCGACAAATATTGTACAGTAGTGTCATGTCAGTTGTAAGTCTACGGTTTAGGAGTGTCCTCAGTCTGTAATGTGTACATATTAAATTAATAATTATTCCAACACAATTTTTTATTTTTTTTATTTCAAAACTTTAATGCACAAAGTACAAAAGGCGGACTTAATGCCCGTAGACATTCTCTGACAGCCAAACCAAAGTCAAAGTCAAATTAATTATTACAATTTGGCCTTCTCGGACTCTTTTGTATTGTCACATTACATTGTTATAATTATTTAAATAAATTATATTAAATTTATTACAATACAATTGAATTGACCTAAATATAAACATACACCAACAGTAAAAGGTGTCGAAAATATATTATTAATATACATTGGCACATCTACCAGGCATTTTTGTCACTAATAAAATCAACCTTTGGGACTAATTAGAACAACTGTAGGTGCAAGGAAAGTATAAGTGACACATCAATTAGATATAAATACTTATATAATAAACTTACTTATATATAATCTACTTATAAATATACTAAATACTAATATACATATATATATACAATAATAAACATACATATAAGACTTATCATATAGAAAATAGAAATACATATAGAAAAAATCTAGCTATAAGTTAATATAATTGGTGACTCCTATCCTTATACAAATGTTACATAATATATTATGACTTTAAAAGCAATAGGTAATAAGGCGAAATGTTGTCAAGAAAATGTTAAATTTTAATTCTCTTTCCTCAAATAAAAAAAATAAATAAAAAAAAAAACACTATCATAATTGCAACGACAAGGTTTCTAGGGTTAACAGCGCGCAAAAACTATATTGAAGGTAGTTTGACAATTTAGGCCTGTTTTTTTACCACAATTTGTTCAGATAGTTTTTGTTTCAATGTTTACTCTCGGCGAAGGTGTGCTGTGTTTCGATATAAAAGTAGCAATTCAATTCAATTTAATTATATGCATAGTTTTATTATCAAATTATACAAAATAATAGTGTTAAAAGTTGGTACTGCAGCACACAGTTGCCGAGAGGCTGGTTACAGTAAAACAATGTTTAATGAGGATGGGAATGCACTGTATTATTCATTTATGTAAGTACTCGTATAGTATTATTGTGTCAATATAGGAAAACTGCCTTCTGGAGCTCAGAATTTCTTTTCCAGAAGGCAGTGCTCACTAACTGAAACTATTTGATATGATCCAATAAACGTTATTTTATTTTATTTTATTTTTACAAATTTTGTTAGGAGCTATTTAGAAAATGTGAGTAGACCAGCTTTTTAAATGATGATCTGGTAGATGCCTGCCTTATGGTAATAGGTAGATTGTTCCACAGATCTGTAGCAACAACCGCAAAGGAATTCGAAACAAATCCGGAATGATGAGATGGAACGGAAAGAAGTGAGTTGTGAGAAGATCGAAGAGGTTTATCATGAAAAGAAGAGAGATAAGCGAATTTGTCCTTGAGGTATTTCGGTGTCGTTCTCAAGTTGGTATTAGTGACCAGGTACCGACAGCTTAACTTCTGTTGTAAATCTATGACAAATGTACGTAAGAAAAGAGTATTTCTCATTGTTACAGGACTTTAAGGAAAGTGTTTTTACAACCAAGTCACCTCCGCACTATAATTTAAGTTGTTTAGATTATTTTACATGGATATTGACAGTGGGTGTAGTGAACAAGTTCAATGTCGCTCAGCAAGCTATGCTAGGTATGGCTCTAATCTTTAAAATCCGTAGGGAATGAAAGTTACCGATGAACGATGGAAAAGACGGGTTCCTGAGTGGAGACCCTGAACAGGACGACGCAGAAAACTACTGCCAGATAGACAAATGACCAGTAGAGAGTTGGAGGGGCATGGATGAGGGTTGCAAAAGACTTCGGCCAGTGGCGAGCCTTGGGGGAGGCCTACGTTCAGCAGTGGAGGTACAGGCTGATGATGATAAATTTGAGTTTAGGAATGGCGATCCCAAATGCCATAACTACCTAAAACAGAATATTTCCATAATAATTCAACGAGGAAATTGCGGCGAGCGTTTTAGGTACCCTCCCTGGTGGTAAGCCCTTAGTTTATTTTGTAGAATATTTTAATTTCATAGGTATTTTTAGTTTAGTTTTATTTATAATTAGTTTTTTAATCTACACACATCAAAAGTGTCTAGGGATCAACATATATTTTTGCAATAACTTTTCTCCTGATTGATATTCATTAAAATTTTCTTTAAGGATTGATCAAATAAAATGTTTTCGTTTGTCTACAGTAACGATAAACCAAGTCACCTTTGCATTAGTAAAAAAAATTGCCATTTTCCTAATGAAGGGATTTTTGACATTTGAACCACTAACATTAAAGTTCGAAAAAAAGACTGAAATAACAGTTTTTTTTTTAATTTTATTGGGTAACTTAAACAATTAATAATCCGTGTTTCTACCGCGAACACTAACAACACAAGAACATCGGTTTGGCATACTCAAAATGAGTTCATCCAAATCACGCTGTGGAATGGCCGCCCATGTTCGTTGCAACAACAAAAAAAGGTCTTCTTGCGACTGGATACCCTCCATATTCGGCAGAGCTCTTCTCTGAAGAATATCCCATGCATGCTCAATCGGGTTCAAGTCTGGCGACTGAGCAGGCCAGGGCAGGACATTGATGTTAGCTGCGGCGAGAGTCTGTCTTACAACTCTTGCGGTGTGCGGTCGTGCATTATCATGCATTAACTGAAATAAGGGACCGATATGCACTTGTAGAGGAACGATGACGTCTGATACAACCGTCTCAGCATAAATTTGAGCGTTGAGGTTGCCTCTGATCCAAATCAACTCAGTTCTTCCGCCGATCGAAATACCCGCCCATACCATGATGGTTCCACCACTATAAGGATGGACTTCCTGGCAGGATTTTAATCGCTGTTGGCGTCCAGGGGTTCTCCAGTGTCGTATACGTCTTGTATCCGGCCTCATACCAAAACGAGACTCATCAGAAAAGCACACGAAACGCCATTGTTCTTCTGTCCAATTTCTGTGTTCAAGAGCCCATTGATATCGAGTCCTACGATTGTGCATTGCTATAGGTGGTACCCGTAGCGGTCTTCGGGAATGAAGGTTCACTTCATGCAAGCGGTTTCTGACTGTTTGGTCGCTAATTAAGTTCCCTGAAGAGCGATGAAGGCTCACGGCTTGTTAGCCGTCACAACATCATGGCGGTTATTGTTGGAGTTCTTCGAGCTGTGATTTGAATGTATCGGTCTTGTCTCCGTGTGGTGCAGCGATACCGTCCTCCATGGCGCTCAGCCACGGTACCAGTGGTTCGGTAACGTGTCCAAAGTCGACTGATAACACTCTGACTTGTATTCAGAGCTAAAGCCACAGTACGTTGCCGGGAACCAGCTTCTATCATTCCCACGGCTCTGATCATTTCTTCCCTGCTTAAATGACGTCGCCGCTCCATAATAACGTTGGTTTTAATCAGTAGTAGGGAAACAGTAGCACTAATAATGTCTTCAATGCGTCTTATGTTTTTATAGGGAAAATATTGACAGCTGATTTTCATCTTTTACTCGAATTTGATTGACAGTTCCTGTTTTAAATTATGAAATGCACCAAAAAGGATCCATATAAATTTATAAAATCATAAATTTATTACAAAGCCACATCTCAATCACAAGAAATCCGCATAAACATGCTTGATCCCTAGACTTTTTTGATGTGTGTATTTTATTTTAATATTTTTGTATCTACTTCGAATAAATATTTCGTTTAGGAATCGTTCCTGTAAAGTTAACGTTTCCTAAAATTCGCCGGAAAAGGAAAAACTCTGTGACATCTTAAAATAATTTATTTTCCGACTAAATGCTAAAGTAATTAAGTTAAATTAAGCGGATTGACGTTGACACGCCTTGTAGGAAATAATTAGTCATTTTTACAAGTTTATTTTCGACTGAAAACCGTTGACTTAGATATATGAACCGGGCATAATGCAACTTATGTAATTATTTTAGCAGTTATATATCATTTTGAAACCATTCGTTTAAGAAATACTCGTAAGATGCGTTTTTTTACGCAATAGCTAACTGACCATGAGTTAGTAACTAAAGCTATAAAAGTAGTCTTTTTTTTTACGCATTTTATTTTACTTTTCACTGACTAAAATTTTTCATTTATTTTACATTGCACCTAATGTTTTATTTACAAATTTTCTACCAAAAGTATTTATTCGAAGGAACATTACGAAACAATGTAAATTACTATTAATATGTTATGTTATGTACTATAATAAACTACTCAAAAAAATACAACTAAAACCTAGAACATAAAAAAATACCTTTTACACAAAATAAATTAACTTATCCAACACACTTTATAATATATTTATATTTTATTATTGTTTGGAGATCTTACACTATTTTACACTTGTATGCATGTACCTAAATGTGGATACAATAAAGCCAATTAAGTTTCCACTTTCAGTTCAGCACCTTGAAAAAACTAAAAATTTTAAAAACATTTTTTTAAATATATAAAACAAAAAAATAATAATATAATAAAAATATTTGCTTGAAGTACCTACTCATCGGTTATCGCGCAGTAGTAGAGTTAAAAAGATCAATATTAAGATCATTGAACGACTTATCTGCCTTGACGAAGAACGCGTTATGCCTGTAGTTAAAGTTGAAATGAGGCATAAGTAGGAGTGGACTTTGCCTGGTGTTCCTTGTGGGAATACGTAATAAACTTAATTTAAATTAACTAAATAAATCCATTATAAATTACAGGTCATACATATAAGTCAATATCAAAACATAACCTTGTTGATATCACGCCAAAAACCCATCGATCGCTTTTAGAACTAAAATACCTTTTAATCTGCTAAAACCTCGTTTTACGTGATTGTTTTTGTATGAGGCAGCATGGTGGATTAACACCTGACCCCTCTACATAGTTATATATACAAGTCTTCAAGATAATAAAAGAAGCAGGACCAAACTAGATGGACGAGGCACAGGATAGGAAGAAATGGATAGAAAAGGAGGAGAGCTTTACCCGACGAGGGGTAATAAGGACCCGAGTTTTTTTTTTTTTTTTTTTTTCAAATAAGGTAAAAAAAAAAAACTATTGATTTTATTTGACATTATTATTTAGATTTTTTTTTTCATATTCAATAATAATTTTAAAATAAATAAACATTAAATTTATAATTTAGATATACTAGTAAGAACATAGTTTTAGTTACATAGTATGTTAAATTAGTATTATTATTATTTTAAGCTTATATTTGAATTTATTGATTGAAATTGTTCTTGACTATATAAAAACTGTATATTATTATGAATTAATTAAGGAATAAATGGCTTTATTATTATTATTATTACAAGTCTTCAAAGATATACACAGCATTTTACTTTCAACAATATTTTTATTTAATTTTATTTATTTGGATAAACAAACAATTGTACAATAAAGATACAATACAAATATAGATTACATAGTACAGGTAATTATACAATATACATATAGTTATAGAATGCACAAAGTTATCTATTTTTTATAAAGAAATAATATACATTCAATACAGACTAAATATTTTGAAAAAAATAAAAAAATAATAATAATTAAAAAGGCTATAAACATTTTAACGTTTTTTTAACCTCCTAACCTTTTAACCTCCTAACCTTTTAACCTCCTAACCTTTTAACCTCCTAACCTTTTAACCTCCTAACCTTTTAACCTCCTAACCTTTTAACCTCCTAACCTTTTAACCTCCTAACCTTTTAACCTCCTAACCTTTTAACCTCCTAACCTTTTAACCTCCTAACCTTTTAACCTCCTAACCTTTTAACCTCCTAACCTTTTAACCTCCTAACGTTTTTTTAACCTAATTATATTATATCATGGTATCGAAAAAAATATTTACTAAGTATAATAATACAAAATTAATATTACGATATATTATTTAAAAAAAAACGTTTATTCAAACCACTGACTCCGTAGTATTAGCCTCGCTATATAGATGGGAAATGTTGTCAGTCTTCTTGAGACTATCTTTGATGGGACGCTCTTGAGGATATTTATTATTTAAAGTATTTTTTTATTAGGTTTTTTTTATAATTATTTAAAATTTTATGTAAATATTATTTTTCGAATTAATTTATCAGATAAGAGGAAAGCATAGGGACAAAAATAAGGAAAGGCATGCTACGATGGTTCGGGCATGTTGAAAGGATGAGCGATGAAAGATTGACGAACCAGATATATAATGCGAAAGTTGTGGGTAAAAGAGGCCCTGGCAGACCGAGACTCACATATCACGATCAAATAAATAAAACACTGACTGAAGGTGCATTAAAAAGTCTTCGTAACCAAAGGGCATGTATGAAGAGGTTAATGAATGTCGACGAAGCGAAAGAAGTATGTCGTGATCGTGTCAAATGGCGCTCAATTGTCTCTGCCTACCCCGCAAGGGATCTGGCGTGAAGATATGTATGTATGTATGTATGTAGAAATTCCATTTATTTTTTGTTTAGGTGTGTAAAATGTTTAAAATATTATAGTGACACTATTTATTTTATCTGGCAACATTTTTTAAAGTGTTATAATATCCTTTGTTTTTTTTTTTTAATATAAAACTCAACGTGTGAACGTTTATTAATTACCAGTGTAACTTAATCTATGCGTTAATTTACAAATAACTACACGACCAAAGGTGTAAACTTGTGTTTGGATCGATAACCGAATCGATAAATCAACGTGTTCGTTAATATCGATTGACTCTAAGATAATAATCGGTTAAATGCTCACGAATCGTTTTTTTTTCGTAGATTTGTGTTTTGTCGAGTCGGGGTTTGATTTCCACAACAGATATAGGGATTTGTTATCGTATGTACCTATATCAGTGACTCTATTCTATGATTGCCTCCGTGGTCTATCAGTCAATTCAGACATTAACGAGCTGTCTTCTCATGATGGGCCTATAGTAAAGTTAGCTAAATCTGAATCTGGTTCCTTATAAGCATGGTTTCTGACTACGCCGAAAGGGATACGGTCGTGATGACACTTAATTTCTATCGTAACCATTAAATGGCCTCCGTGGTCTAGTGGTTAAGTCCGTGGATTAAGCGAGGAGAGGTCAGGACAACATAATTTATTTGTGATATTTTTCGAGTTTGGTACGCTAAAGACATCGACGAGCTTGCCACTTGTCATTATGGGCCTATAGTAAAGTTGGCTAAATGCGAATCTGCTTCTTTAAAAGCGTGGTTTCTGACCACTCCGAACGGGACACGAGGCAATTACAATTTATTGAAAACAAAAACCTTAATCCCAAAAAAAGTTAACATTTTCAGCAAACTTGGAACCAAGACCGAGCCTGCAATACCAAGACCACGATTAGGCAACACTAGGAGGCAGTCATCATTTGACGTAGGTAATTGATCTAATATGGGGACAATTAGAAAGAAATCTATTTATTTTTAGCGCACAGTATTACGTAGGTATTCTAAAAATATTACCCAACATTGACAATATATAAACTGGACATTTTATTTTTTTAAATAGGTGAATAATTTGACAGATGAACACAGTTCTTGATTCTCGCGTTCCGCTTACCATTAAGGTAAAGCTAGAGGTCATAGGATAAACAATAAATAAAAATATTATGTTACGGCTTGGTATCCTATCCATATTCCTTTAGTTGCTTATTCTTTCCCTACACCAAAAAGTGACATCTACTAATGTCACTGTTGTATCTGCGCGAGCACGATGCGAGTTAGTCGTGTCTAGCTTTGATAAACTGACATCGCATCCAACGTAAATACTAAATAATAATAATAATTTAACTTTTGTGTAAAGTGCAGTGCTTGGCCAAGCTGGAAATAGTTTGCTTCGAGATCTGTGGGTACCTATCTTTGTTCCCCCAAGTCGTATGCCTTTATCTACTAATTTCTGTGGATTCACCATCTCCTAGCTTAGATGTGAATCAGGGATAGCCCTAAACGTAAGCAATACAAAATTAGATGCAAAAAAAATATATAAAAAATAGGTTTCTGCGGAGGGTTTTAACAAAGTGTCTTCTGATGAATATTGATATTGGCATTATTACAACCAAACATAATTCGCTTAGAGGTCAGTTGATAGGGCGATTTTGCGATGCTTATTTGGTGTAACGAAACGACATGATCATGTTGTTGTTGTTTCTTTTATATATTTTTTAAATGATTATTATAATATTAATAATAATGTTTTTTTTAACCAAAATAAAGAGTACAATATACAAAAAACCTTAAATCTAAGTACAAATAAATATGGGGTTCCTTGGCCTCCATAAAAAGTTAACTTGCGTTATGGAGACCAGTTGATTCGCTACAATTTGTGAAAATAGTTACATTAAAATATCTATAAACAAACTTAATAATTAAAACCATTAGTACGTATAACTATCAAACAAATGCAACTGCAAATATAAAATAATACATAAAATGCAGGTAGTCTGAAAAAAAAGATAAAGCTATTTAATAACACTCGCCAAACGAAGTCACCAAGCAACGGCTGTTAATTGATGGAACCCTGCAAACTCACTCGCACTATTTTTTTTTTTTTTATATAAGTAATTTTATTATAAGTGTTACGTTAGTATATTTATTTATATACTCGTAAAATAGATAAATATATATATATATATATATGTGTGTAAAAATAATATTTAATTAGTTTAAGAAACAAAAATTTATATGCTTAAAAAAAATATATAGGTTTTTTTTTTGTATTTTTTTTTAAGTAGAAAATAAAACCAAATAATAAAATGAAGGTAATTCAATATATAAAAGTCATCTTTGTATAGTATACGTAGTTTCTTATTTATTACATAGTTAGTGTATACCTTTTCATAATATTATTAAATTCTTTAACTTTGTATCTACTAGTTTGTATATTCATATGTAAAAATATTTTACTGGTTATTGTTTTTAAATAGTTAAAATTTTCCAAAAATATAAATAGTTGCAGTGCCAATTGTTAGGGGACCCGAAAAATACTATGGTTTACCCTATAGACATAGCTTAATACATAAAAGCCGTGTTTACATTAAGTCAAAGTTTATGCCTTTGTCTTAAAATAGATGTAATATCATTTGGGAGCGAAATTCCGATATTGTTACCAAAAATAATAATGCTATATTATATATACATTCAATACGAATTGTTAACCTTTTTCTATTAATAAAAAAGTTGTTTTTAGGTTGGTATTTATAGTTTAGGAAAGTATATGGATAAAATAATTAAAACAATAAAAACTTTTTTATTAATATTTTTTATACTGAACTCGACATGTATGGAAGCGAAACGTGGATATGTCAGAATATAGAATAGAATACAGAGAGTAGAGTTAATGCAGTAGAAATGTGGTCGTTGCGTCGGATATGCGGCGTAACTTTAACGGACCGCATACGTAATGATGAAATACGCAAAAAGGTAGGTATGAAAGAAAGCATAGGGAAAAAAATAAGGAAAGGCATGCTCCGATGGTTCGGGCATGTTGAAAGGATAAGACTGCTAAGCCGCTGGTCTTCTGCTAACAGCTTACTTATTGGACCACTTTGCTGCTTAGTCTTCTACTAATAGGAGTAGAATCATTCAAAATAATTCAATTAATGACGTTTCATAAATGCCTGTAATAGGTTTACGTGAATAAAGATATTTTGACTTTGACTTTGAGGATGAGCGAAGAGAAGTAACGCGAAAATTGTGGTTAAAGAGGCCCTGGCAGACCAAAACTCACCTATCACGATCAGATAAATAAAACAATAGCTGAAGGTGCATTAAAAAGCCATCGAAACAAAAGGGCATGTATGAAGAGGTTGATGAATGTTGGAGAAGCGAAAGAGATATGTCGTGATTGTGACAAGTGGCGCTCTATTGTCTCTACCTACCCCGCAAGGGATCTGGCGTGAAGATTTCTATGTACGTTTTCGACAATCGTGAACCAATTTTAGAAAGTGACTTCGCGATTTGGAATGCCATCACCTCTTGGCCACGAGGCTAAGTTAGCGGTCGTTATGAAATATCGAGCCTGCTTTCCCTGACCTTTACAATCGTTACCGCCAGACCACTGAGGCAAAATAAACACCAATGTTACAAAATAAAAAGTTGTATTGTTCAAGCCGTAAATAATTTAATAGTTTGGCCCGTACCAAAAACAAAGTACATTGCGTGAAATCATTGACTTGCTGTAATGACCGGGTAATTCATACAGTTAACTCTCGTTACCTTTTTTCTTGATACAAAGCCGTGAAGTATAGCCTATGTTGGACTCAGGTTTCCAATATTTTTTGTCAAATTTGATCAAAATCGGGTTAGTACTTGTAATATAGGGTGACATACTCTTACATACATATATATGTGTATACAGACAAAACTTCCTTTACATTTCCACTAGCTATATTTAATAATAGTTGAATGAGCTTAGCTAGCACGCACACACACTGTTTGATTGTTGTAAGATATTTTTTGTGAAAACCTAGTAGTATTTTATGAATAATAAATAATAAATTTATAATTATTATATTAGGTATATAAATATTTTTATATTAAAAAATATATATATTTTATAAAAAAAAATGAAAAAAATGAATTATAATATTCGAATCATACATAACACCGTTTATCTATTTATTTAAGGACAACCAGTGGTCAGTTACGTTATTTCTTGCTTAAAAACTAGAACATTGAATCAACGATAAATGCACAAAATACAAGTGGTAGGTACTTAATGGATAATTAAAATTAAAATAAAATCAAATTAAATTCTAAGTTTAAAAATTATTATTATTAGTCTAATTTAATATTAATTAAACAATTTAGCTTACAATTTAACTTAAATTTTGAAAGCGGATCGCCAAACACATCCACCTCTTGACCAATCCATCCATACCTTTCCGACAACCGTTTGTACAAGATTAGCTCCGGATTAAGGCCGGCGCAGCAGTGCAGCAGGACATCGCGGCAGTAAATAACATTAGCACTTACTGTGTAATTATCCCTTTGTTACTATGTAAGTAAAATGCAGTCATAGCCCGGTCCAAAGCATTAAGTCAATCCGTAAAACACATTTACTCCGCCCACGGGATTTGTCACGGGCTAATTGAGTTACCCAAAACTGCACACACCGCAATGCGCATTCTAGCTCACAACTGCGTCATACAACTCCTTACCCACACCTTGAGTCTACCAATCATATGTCATTCTACAACCCTTAGAACTACAGGAAATGGATAATACGAATATCGACTCCATTGGCATTTGACACTAATAGTATCCGTATATTTATTTATTTATTTTATATTATTTAAAAATCTAATAAAACTTTAAATTCTGGCGCTTAAGAGACTTTGATGCCTATAAATCCGTGGATAATTTTGCGAAGGTAAAATAACAAACATAATAAAATAATAATAAAGCTGACCCTGATTCCTTTTGTCACATATTGTTCGAAACTGTAAAACTATGTGATAATATCTAACTCTTTCGTAGTAGTTGCTACAAATTTATGGAACGATCTTCCTGTCATCATACGGCAAGCAAAGTGTATTCACACTTCTTAAATAGCTCCTGACAGCGTTAGTAAGTAGTATATATGTATGTTTATGTATAATAATGTGTATTATTAGTATGTAGGAGAAGAAGACAAATTTCTAAGCATTCCATGGATTCACCGTGCGGGTGCCGGGTCCATCGTGTGTGGGTAGGAGATGAGAAGAATGGTGTCTCGGGCTTGCGATCGACAATAGGCTGGTTTAAGAAAAGGAGGCCTCCTTTTTTTTCTATTGCGCGATAATACGCTCACCATCCACCATTCTACTTCTCTCCCTACCCAACCAAATACTGTATGATTTTGTTAATGCCGTCTTGGAAGCTCGTTCCATAAATGTATTGACGGCAGACCTGCTTAGGCCCAATTCTTTCAGTAAGTGATGCAAAGATTTTGCTAGAACTCCTCTTGCACCAACTTCCACTGCGTAAAGCTGAGTCTTGAACCCGTTCCTGATCATTTCTTCTATGAGATCATAATATTTATTCAACTTCATGTTGTGGTCTTTTGGAATATTTGATTCCCACGGAACGGTAAGTTCAATAAGGATAACTTTTTTCAAGTTCCGAGAAAACACTAAGATGTCTGGCCTATAGGCTGATACAGCTAGTTCATCTGGGATCCTATAATGGTGTTCAAATGTATCCATGAGAATTTTCCAGTCTGATGCGGTGCCAAGGATCGAGGTGGGCTTGCATTTAGTTTTCGTGCTTTGCCCTTCCTTTACAAATGTGGTCAAAGTTTTATTTGTAGTCAGTCCCTTTCTGGCTCTTGCAATAGAAAGACTTACTGATATTATGATATATATGAAGATATATGATGTAAGTATATATCAATCCTATTAAATTAACTTTTATAATTATAGTATTATTATTATTTCTATGATTGCACCTATAATTGTTCAAATTTGTCCCTAAGGTTTGGCTGTCAGAGAATGTCTTCGGGCATTAAGTCCGCGTTTGTACTTTATGCAATAAAGTTTTTTAAATACAATAAATAAATAAATAATGTTATGTAACAATAAATGGATTATTATTTTATTTTATTATACATAGGTCGACGAATTGGAATGTCCAAAACTGCGATGACTTAACAGAATATGGGTCAACAGCAACATATCAAGAAAGATAAAAAATCACAAAGTCAGAACACTTGTCTTCTCCGTTTTTCTGTACGGTTCGGAGCCATAGATCATAAAGCTGCGAATAAAGCGTGGAATTATCTGCAACAAATAAAATGTTAATAAAGCGTGGATTGATGCGTTTGAGATATCACATCTCTTGCGTCGTTTGTTCAGACGCATTGGAAGTTGGTGCGAGAGGAGTTCCAGCAAAGTCTGCTCTCAGTACATTTATGGAAAGAATTTCCAAGACGGCATTAACGGAATAATACAGTATTTGGTTGGGTAGGAAGAGGAGTAGAATGGTGGATGGCGAGAGTCTTTTTGCGCAATAACGTAAAGAAGGAGGCCCCCATTTCAACCATTCTTCTCATCTCTTACCCACACACGATAGATCCGGCATTCGCACGGTGAATCCATGGAGAGGAGTTGCAGCTCAAGAACGGGAGTTCCACGTTTATTTATAATTTTAAAAACCCTTTTTTAATACAAAATAGCGGTTAAGTCCGTAGATTTCCGGAGGTACCGGGTTAGATTCCTAGCCGGTACATCATACAAGACAGCTCCTAGAACTAGACTTCCACTGTTGGAGATGGGCCTTCCAGAATATATTTCTGGCCTATACTTGGTATGATGTAAACTTTAATAAGTTGGTATTAGTGTACCTGGGACAGCATTGTAAATCTATGACAAATGTGCTTAAAAAAAATATTTCTTATCAGTACATGCCAGGGTTCGAACCTATTGGATTTTAAGGAAAGCGTCACAACCGTGCTACGATCACACCGGGGTTGGTACGCTAGATACTTTTTTTTTTAAATTTATTTTATTTCCAGACAGGTCACACAGCGCCATCTAGTTTCCGTGGTAAGCTACGAGGCTTGTGTTACGGAAACTAGATGATTGATAAACTACATATTATACTTTTTTTATATATATATTTTTTGTAAATACATATTATACATATAAACACCCAGACCGAGACAAATTATACAATGAACAACTTGCCCCCGGTGGGAATTGAACCCACGACCTCCCGAGTTCACGGCATCGACGAGCTTGCCAATTGTAATGACGGGCCTGTAGTGAAGTTGGCTAAAGGTGTATCCGCTTTTATTAATGCGTTGTTTCTAACAACCCTGGAAAGGAATCGGTCGAGATGAAAAAAAAAAAGTTAGGTAGCCTTAACAAAGTTGAACCCCAGAGAAAACATTCGAATAACAACTTGTAGTATTCCTACTGTAACCTTTGATCAAATAAGCCTTTTTAATTATTCACAATTTGTTGCAAATTGCAAAGGTACTGCATTAGGTTGGCTATACACATATGAGCATAATATGCTATCCTGCTAATGTTTTTCCTGTATCATCAACCAATGACATCTCTCTGTGTTACATGTCTGACATAAGACACGTCGTGATCCCACGTTATCATAAATCAGAAAAATTAAATATACTACGTGGAATTTATTAAATAGCAAATAATTGTATATTATAATCTAAAATAAAAATAAAGATCTACGTATTTTTTATTTTAATTATTCAGTAATAAAAACACAAGTTACAGTGCAGAGAAGTTATCCTAAAAATATCCCCACTCATACAGAGCCTAATCAAATAGGTAGCGAGAGCTCGACGATCGTGCGAACATTGACTTACGTAATTCTTTCTCTTTCTATTTCGTCTCGCGGCTGTGGGTGAGATCAATTAATAATAACACTCCCCAGCCATTGTGTACCTACCTTTATCACGGTGGATATCGTGATCTACAGACGCGGCCTTATCCACATGGTGATGACATAGTCATCATGGCCAGCGCGCTCAAGGATCTTAGCAGAATGTTAAACGGCTTAAACGTGGCTTCTCAGCAGGTTGGCCTCGGAATGAACTTGGATAAGACTAAGGTTATGTTCAATGACCATGTCAAGCCGAGGCCAATCTGTGTGGGAAAATCGAAGTTGTGCAGGAATACGTCTACCTTAGACAGACTATTCAGCTAGGCGCTGCAAACTTCAGCAAAGAAGCCGACAGACGTATTCAGCTAGGATGGGCGGCATTCGGAAAACTTCGACATATCTTCTCATCGTCCATACCACAGTGTTTGAAGACAAACGTCTTCAACCAGTGCGTCCTCCCAGTAATGTCGTACGGAGCAGAGACGTGGACACTGACAGTGGGTCTGGTTCACAAATTCAAGGTGGCTCAGCGAGCTATGGAGAGAGCTATGCTTGGTATTTCTCTGATGGATAGAATTCGAAACGTTGAAATTCGTCAGAGAACCAAAGTTACTGACATAGCATTCAAAATTAGCAAGCTGAAGTGGCAATGGGCCGGACACATCTGCCGCAGAACCGACGACCGATTGGGGCAAACGGGTTCTGGAGTGGAGACCACGTACGGGACGACGCAGAGTGGGACAACCCCCCGCCAGATTGACGGATGACCTAAGGAGGGTCGCTGGTGGGGGTTGGATGAGGGTTGCAAAAGACCGCGTGCAGTGGCGAGCCTTGGGGGAGGCCTATATCCAGCAGTGGAGAGACACAGGCTGATGATGATGAACACAAGGCGCGGTGGTGGCTCGGTTGTAAGAACGCGTTCCTCAAATCCTACAAAGGTCGGTTCGAATCCCCCCGACATGTACCAATGAGAATTTTTATTTTTTTACGTACATTTGTCATAGTTTAAATGCCTCGGAGAGCACGTCAAGCTGTCGGTCCCGGTTCCACTAATACCAACTTGTGGAATCATTAATAAATTGTTGTTAAAAATTGACATCATATCCTCGCCAAGCCCTCTGGCCAGCATGGCGAGTCTAGGCTATATGTTCTGAAAGGCCCATCTCCAGCAGTGCGCTGTGTTTTAGGGGCTGTAATGATGTGATGAACACAAGACAGGGTAATAAGCTAAATGGTATGAGAATAAATTAGTGTATAAATAAATAAATAAATATTTCCAGACAGGTCACACAGCGCCATCTAGTTTCCGTGGTAAGCTACTTGGCTTGTGTTACGGAAACTAGATGGTTGATAAACTACATATTATACTTTTTTTTTTGTAAATATATACATATTATACATATAAACACCCAGACCGAGACAAATTATACAATGTACAACTTGCCCCCGGTGGAAATCGAACCCACGACCTCCCGAGTTCACGGCAACGTTTGTTACCACTAGACCACGGAGGCGGTCATTGGCGGTTATGGACGAGTTCGACGTGAACTATGGAATCGATTATTTTGTCGTTTCACGGACAATAGCCTGTGTGCTACGTGTAAATCACGTTCTTGGACTGCGTGTATCTTAAAACACAAAAAAAAATATGCATTTAGTATGAATAAACCTTTAATCTCTCTATATATACGTAATGGAATTGTAAGAATTTTCTTCTCATTACCAATGCATGCAAAACGATTACAATAAAATACAGCACAAGGTCAATAAACTATCGTATTTATTCATACTGTGCAAAAAACTTTACAATATTGTACCTTATTCTTTTGAATTAAAGACTACAGGTTTTGGTTTGATATCTCGTTAACAAACGATTCGTTAATTGCAGTATTTATTGTTGTGAAGTTAGTATACAATGTATTCGAGAATTTTATTCCATTGATAATCTCTTACTCGTAAATTGTGTTGCTTTTTTTGCTCTTATCATTTGATTTAAAAATTTGCTAAGATATAACAAATTTCTTGACAATGCATCGGTTCACCATCAGCGTCCATCATTTATTTATTTAAAAACTTAATTGCACTATGTACAAAGGCGGACTTAATGTCGGACATTCTCTAACAACCAAACCTTTAGGATATTTAGACAGTATCAATAATAATTAGGTGCAATAACTAGACACTAAGCTCGACAAAGTCATGTGACTAAATAAATATTTGTATGCTTGAAATAGCGAAACATGTCGTCATGATCGTAGAACAGTGACGGATCTGCTATATTTAAAATTTTCATGGCGGCCATTCAACTGTCATTTCGACTGTTTTTTGTCACTTTTTAAGTCTCATAATAAGTGCAAACCTTCTAGATTTCATTTTGGAACCCTTTCTAATATTTGCACTATAAATTACAGACCACAAACAATATAAAACTATATATAAATATATATGCAAAATTATGGGTATTTTTTTAAATCCGACACTGTTCTACGATCATGACGATGTGATATAATTACATATAATAATTTACTATTATGTTTCTGACAAATAAATGATATGATTTCATATATATATATCTGGTTTGTTAAGAAGACTGTATTACTGCCTCCGTGGTCTAGCTGTTAAGTCTGTGGATTTAGACTCTTGAGATACCGGGTTCGATTCCTGGTCGGGACACAAAAATATTTATGAAAGTAAATAAATACATTTAATTAATATTTTATTTATTTGTGATATTTCTCGAGTTTGGTACGCTGGAGACATCGACGAGCTTGCCACTTGACATGATTGGCCTATAGTAAAGTTGGCTAAATGTGAATCCGTTTATTTATAAGCGTGGTTTCTGACCACCCCGAAAGGGAAACGGTCGTGATGATACTTTTTACTTTACTGTATATATAACAAGCACAAAACCCTGCTACTTCTCCGCTTACGGATAGGCAGCCATTTAAGCTGATCTCGTGAAGACGTAATGTGGTCATATTTCCGCAAACCAAAGACAAACCTAATACATGGATTGTAGTATTTCTTATGTACGAGTATTAAGATACTTTTGGGCAAGGCAGACACAACATACGTCGCCGTTGTCGATTATCGGCCGAAGAAGATTTCGGGTTGCACATAGGCATGTAGTCTACCTTAATTCTGACTTGCCTGGTGGGCTTCTGTACCAGGTATTGTATTCTCATAGGTACTGATAACTAAATTTAAAAGGTTATTAATTGATCGTCGTGGTGCAGTTCTGTATATGTTTTATTTTGTAAATCTGATATAGCTGAGTTTTCCTTGCAGATTCCTTTCTCAGTCAGATTAAACATTAACAGGTCACTGGACTTTGCTAAGCTGCTGGTCTTCTGCTAACAGCTTACTTATTGGACCACTTTGCTGCTTAGTCTTCTACTAGCAGGAGTAGAATCATTCAAAATAATTAAATTAATGACGTTTCATAAATGCCTGTAATAGGTTTACGTGAATAAAGATATTTTGACTTTGACTTTGACTTTGAAGAAGGGATTATGTGCTTTGGCAAAATCAATAAAGATCGAGTTTCATTTCGAGACGATAGGATCATGGGGACTTTTAGCCAAGCGAAGTTGTCGAAATGGCTGACGGAGAAATCACGACATAGAAAGTCTTATATAAGGCAATTATTTCTGTCAAACTAGGCTCGCTTTACAGATGAAAATTGTTGCCAGTCTCCTTGACTACCTCTGATAGGACGTCTCTAGAGGATATATATATATTTTTATATACTAGCACGATACGTGACCTTGCGCCCACCTGATGGTAAGAGGCAAGGAAGGTCCATGAATGCTAGCTACTGGAATGAGACATTCATTACGGCAATTGGTGCCTGGTCCCTAAACGTGTGGATACACTTTACTGGGTTTATCGGCACATATCTCGTAGTGAATACTTCGCAGCCCAGGCAGACAGCAAATTACCACCACCATCACTTCTCTCTCTCTCTCTCTCTCTTCAAACCTTCCTTTCAGACATTAAACAAACCACTCGCACAGGCCAAAATATGCATTCACATACCGTAGCCACTATCCCTACGCGTACATACAAATTTGGAGACTCTTACATCTGTCGCACGCTGAAGATGTGGAATGCTCTCCCAGCCAGTGTGTTTCCCCACTCCTATAACCTGGAGTCCTTTAAACGAAGTGTTCGTCTTCTATAGGCCTATAATCTTTATAGGCCGGCATAGTGGTAGGGACTGATGTCGGTCGTCTGAGGCTGGCGTCAGTTGCTTCCATTCTTGGACCTCGCGTACCGCTTACCATCAGGTGGGCGCGGTGTCACATGTCGTGCTCCGTATAAAAAAAAAAAAAAAAAAAAAAAAATTGACATCAGAGTAGTCTTTATTGTAGGTGCGGACTATTCTATGAAGAACAGAATTTTCTGCAAATCTAGTATGCGTTGAGGGCACATTAAACAGTTGGGGGTGTCTAGAGCGACGTTTAGGTACCAAAAAGTGTACTAAACCGATTTGATGAACTTTGGCAATGATCGTTGGAATTCAGTAATGGATATGTGACTCTACAGCTACCTGAAGGTTTCATTTCGCTAACCACTATATTACACAGGCAACGCTGGGTCAAACAGCTAGTTAATTATAAATATTTGAGTCCATCTAATAAAAAAGAAAAAAAATATCAAATAGAGAAAGCTATTCGAAAATCTATAAGTTTTTGCTTACATTAAGTTCAAGAATAAAAAAGATCTTTATTTATTTTTCTATTGTGTCGAGTAAGCCTGGAGAATATTTTTTTCGTGTATTTTCATAGGAATATACCCTTTATATGGATTTAAATAGTGGTCATAATTCCATACATATTTTCGTATGCGTTAAACAGGTGCATCGTACAGGTTCAACAGGTGGTCTCCGAGTGGTTGTAGCAAAGACGTGTATTTAAAAAAAAAAAGAAAAAATTATCGCCGATTAGGGCCAATGTTTATAGCACAAGATAGACCTTTAGAAATAGATTATTCTAATGAAATTCACTTTTTAGGTAAGTCTTGTTTCAAATTCAAAATTATTTATTGTATAGATTGCTTATTCTAATTCAAGCGGTGTTTCTATACTCGTATTCTCGTAAATATCACAATGGCAAGTTTACGATATTAATTATCCTAATAGTAACAATTGGCATTTGACATCATTGCAAATGGCACATACTTGACCGCCTCCGTGGTCTAGTGGTAACAAACGTTGCGGTGAACTCGGTAGATCGTGGGTTCGATTCCCACCAAGTTGTACATTGTATAATTTGTTTCGGTCTAGGTGTTTTTATGTATAATATGTATATATTTACAAAAAAAAAAGTATAATATGTAGTTTATCAACCATCTAGTTTCCGTAACACAAGTCTCGTAGCTTACCACGGAAACTAGATGGCGCTGTGTGACCTGTCTGGAAATATTATTTTATTATTTATTTATTTATACTTTCAACGAGAACAACAAATAGGTGGTAGGAGTACTGATTGTGGTAATTAGCCCAGTCTGCCGGGGCGGGGAAGTACGAGTAACTACCGTTCGTATCAATAAACCCAGTAAAGTGTATCCACAAATCCACACGTTCCTGGATCAGGCTCGAATTGCCGTCATGCCCAGTCAAGCCGGCATAGTGTTAGGAACTGATGTCAGTCATGAGTGTCTGATTCCAGTTGCAAACATTCATGGACCACGCGGTGGGCGCAAGGTCATTTGGCGTGCTAGTAAAAAAAAACTTTATTTGTTTAATTTGTCCCTAAGGATTGCTAGGTTTGTCTATTAGAGAATGTCTACAGGCATTAAGTCCGCCTTTGTACTTTGTGCAATAAAGTTTATAATAATAAATAAAATAAATATTTCCAGACAGGTCACACAGCGCCATCTAGTTTCTGTGGTAAGCTACGAGGCTTGTGTTACGGAAACTAGATGGTTGATAAACTACATATTATACTTTTTTTTTTTGTAAATATCATATTATACATATAAACACCCAGACCGAGACAAATTATACAATGTACAACTTGCCCCCGGTGGGAATCGAACCCACGAATTTCCGAGGTCACGGCAAGGTTTGTTACCACTAGACCACGGAGGCGGCCAAATAATATAATATAATATAATAACAATATAACAAATGTAGTGTACATGGGCGAACTTAATGCCGAATGCATTCTCTATCAGTTAACCTTTGTGATGGTAAAAAGTGAGGTAATAGGGTGATTGAGATTGGAAATAATAATAGTATAGATACAATATGAATAAATATATAAATAAATAAATTAAATTTTAATTTTAATTAATTATTAAATTATATGTAAAATTTACTTATAATAATAATGCAAACAAATACAAAATAATATATAAAATATATATAAAATAGTAATAGTAAAGTTTTTTAAATAAATAAAATAAATACATTATTAGCCTATTAGGTCGTATATACAAATATGTGGGCCTAAAAAACGAATTGCCGAATCCGACAGATAGATTAGAGTACTCGTACATATCGTTTAACACTTTAAATAGCCTAAATAATATATGAAGCAATATCCTTAAATGAGGACCAAGGGGTTTTTCGATTTGAATCCGATACTATTACTGCGCGGGTCAAAATACCCACACTGTTCAAATGTATAGTCTGAATTTAGACTTTAAACAAAACATTTTTTTTTCTTTAATTATTACCAGGGTGTTGAAAGCAGACATCATTACCTAGGCGTAACCTTACGTTTCCGGTCCATATGTCTATAATAAAATTAACAAGACGCTGAGGATTTCTGGCTACCTGATATCACGAGCAAATAAACCTACTGCCCCGGGATTACAACACCAATGACAGTGCTCTTTGGTTTTATTATAAGCATACAAGCACAAAACAAATTACAATAACCACAAATGAAATTATTTGGTCGACTGTACGTAAGTAAAAGTGTATTTTTTATTTATTTATTTATTCATTTCAAAACTTTATGCACTAGGTACACAGGCGGACTTAATGCCGCGAGGCATTCTTACTAGTCAACCTTAGGGACAATTTAGAGCATTTGTTATGTGAGGCAGGTGCAAAATATAATAAATCAAACTCAAATACTAAATCTAATATACTATATAAAAAACTATATATTAATCAGTAGGTATACACTAAATAGACTACATACTATCATTATACTCGTATATAAATATAATACATAGGTACATATAAATAATAATACATACATATTTATATAATACAATATCATATACTTATATATCTATGTAATGGAGCTATTTAGGAAACGTGTAAAAACCATTCTTTTAAATAACGATCTGTTTGGCGCTTGTCGGACATCTACTGGCAGGTTGTTTCACAAGTTTGCGGCAACAACTGCAAAAGAGTTGGACATAAAGCTAGAATGATGGTTATTGGTGCATGCCTGTCGGAGAATCAAAGAACGACGGTGCAAACTGGTTCTTAAGTAGACACCAGTTACGAGATAATGTAGAGTTAAAATAGGTTAATAATTTTCGTTTAGGAAACTGTAAGTGCATAATATAGATACGGATCTACCAGAATGTTATATTGCACCCGCAAGTCATATATTGCGATCCCTAAACAATGCTGGATTTATTTATACGTTTTTGATATTACGACTATGAAGATTATATTTTATTTGAATTGTATCACATTTTCTTTGTGAAATTTCTCAGGCGGGTTTAAAACCCTTTCGCAACGCGAGAGATCTCTCACAATTCGATATTCCCAAAAAAAAATCTCAAGTACCCTTAGACTTTTGAGAAATATGTCCTCCGATAATTTAGACGCGGAGGTACCGTGTTCGATTCCTGTTCAGGACACAATACTTTGTTTTTTTACGAATTTTTCAAGAGGGTGGCGACTCCAAATGCCATAACTACCTAAAACAGAATATTTCGATTATAATTCAACGAGGAAATGCGGCGAGCGTTATAGGTACCCTCCCTGGTGGTAAGCCTTTAGTTTATTTTGTAGAATAGTTTTAATTTTATAGGACATTTAATATAAATTAAAAGCTACCTAAATAATAAAATTAAAAATAAACTAAACTATAAATAAAAAATGTCCTCTAGAGACGTCCCATCCGAGATAGTCCCAAGGAGACTGGCAACATATATTTTATAGGTATTTTTAGTTTAGTTTTATTTATAATTAGTTTTTTAATCTATTTTATTTTAATATTTTTGTATCTACTTCGAATTAAATATTAAAATATAAAAAATAATAATAATTTATTTCTGATATTTCTCGAGTTTGGTATGCTAGAAATATATACAAATTGCCACTTGCCATTATGGGCCTATAGTAAAGTTGACTAAATGTGAATCAGCTTCTTTGAAGAGCGTAATTTCTGACCACCCTGGAAGGAATACTGTCATAACGATACAAGTAGATCAACCTTCTAGGAAATTTAATTAATCTTTCTTTTCTTTATTCCTTTTAGACATTTAAGATCTTTTAATGTATTTTTTTAAATTGTATATATCAAAAACCCTAAATGAACGAACGCCTATTTGTCGACGATACACAATAACAAAACACTGTGACATCTCAATAATACAAAGATAGGAAATGTACAAAATACTTTATAACAAACAACCCTCATTCGATAACATTATGTTTTTTTTTACAAAATTCGCCTTTAATACATTGGAATAAGGGATTAGGTTTACGGCTCGATGTGTGGTGGATAATAAAAAATAACCTCGCATAGCACAAGAGTACAGATAACCCGTACGAATGTATCAAATCAAAACAACAACCTTGTCCAGTCAATCGCTGTATTTAGACCTTTTATTGAGGGCTGTTTTTGAATACTAACTCTACTAAAATATCCTTTACGAGTATATCAATAGTAAAATAAATGGAACGGTGGTGGCTCGGTTGTATGAACGCGTTCCCTAAATCCTACAAATGTCGGTTTAAGCCCAATGAGAAATACACTTTTCTTATGTACATTTGTCATAGATTTTCAACACCACCGTTCCTGTGCTTTGAAGAGCACGTTTAGCCGTCAGTCCCGGTTCCACTAATACCAACTTGTAGAAACGTTAATAAATTGTCAATAAAAAATAGATTAGATCCTCGCCAACCCGTCTGGCCAGCGTGGCGAGTGTAGGTCAAATTCTCCAGATATTCATTTGTTCTGGTCATCCACATCACTAACTTGTGGAATCGTTAATAAATTGACATCATATCCTCGCCAAGTGGCGAGTGTTGGCAAATTCTTCAGATATATGTTCTAGAAGGCCCATCTCCAACAGTAGATGTCTAGGACGCTGTCTTCTAGGGGCTGTTATAAAAAAAAGCATAAGGCGAACGTCTATATAATACTTACCGTTACTTACTTAACGTTACCTACCTTAAAAGATGAATTAAGTAAGCGAACACCGTCTTTAAAATAAAAAAGGTTGATTTAATAGAACGGCAATTTTGAGATCACCATATCTTTGCTTTCGCTTGGAAATCTCGATTTGTACACTTAAAAGCTGCTCACTTCTGCATAATATCCAGAAAATAATAAATTTCGTATTAAAAATACAAGTTTTCTATGCAACTGACAGTTATAAGGTATCATCTATCGTGATAAAAAGTTAGTGACACACCCCATTGACAACTGTTGCGTGTCTGTGTTTTTTAGGGTTCAGAGATAAAAGTATCAAACCCGAAGATGACTTGAAATATCTCCAATACGACGTGGCCCTGACGATTATTTTTTGCTCTGACAATGTTGTACGTATTGATGAATAAATCATGTTAGTTATAGTATACCTACATACTTTTTGTTATAACCTCTGTATACATGTTGATGAACAATATATATAACCATTCCAAATCAGACCAGTAGTTCTCGACATAGTAGTTTGTACATAGACACTAAAGTCTCACAAAGTTCTTATTACAATTAGATAGAAACAAATATAATTTTTCCGTCAGAGCAAGACTTGGTTGTTCTTTTGGCAACATTAGTGTGTGCTGCTTCACTTGGAACGAGCCGTAATTAGTTGGCTGCAGATGTGCGTGCCATGTGTATGTTAAATTGATAACTGTTGTAATAGTGTACTGGTGTCGCGTCTAGGCACCACATCTAGTAGAGGAGCGCGCGTCGTCTATTATATCCGCCTATGTTCAGAGGGGTCAAATTTTCCACAAATAGGAACTGCAGGTCAAATTATAATGGTCTATCATGTCCTATACCTAGACAAGAGACGTGAGACAGTGACGTATGCCGCAAGATCTCGAGATGCCGCCGGGAACCTACTCCAGGGTTTGTACTCTTATTTCTTTCGATATGGATAGGGTGGGCATGAATTTAGATTCAGTTAAGAGTTTTATTTAGTTTATCGTCATGCGAGTTTTTATTCATGATTATTTTTCTTTGTTACCACGTGTCAGCCAGTGCAGTGTATTAGGCTTTAAGCGCTTATTAAACTATTATATATACATATAATAAGATTCTTATGACCTCCTCCGTGGTCTAGTGGTAACAAACGTTGCCGTGAACTCGGGAGGTCGTGGGTTCGATTCCCACCGGGGGCAAGTTGTACATTGTATAATTTGTCTCGGTCTGGGTGTTTATATGTATATATTTACAAAAAAAAGTTTAATATGTAGTTTATCAACCATCTAGTTTCCGTAACACAAGCCTCGAAGCTTACCACGGAAATTAGATGGCGCTGTGTGACCTGTCTGGAAATATTTATTTATTTCTTAGAAAGGTAGTCATAATGCGTGAAGTTAACCGTTCTATTGTTTCATTTTATTTATTACAGGCAATTGTGCCACGTCATTGATTAAATTATTTCCAATGATTCTACTCCTGCTAGTGGAAGACTAAGCAAGTAGTCAAAAAAGTAAGCTGTTAGCAAAAGACCAGCAATTTGGCAGTTTTCAGTGACATATAATCTAACTGAGAAAGGAATCTACAAGGAAAACTCAGTTATATTAGATTTAAAAATTAAAACAAATACACAAAAACGATAAATAAATAACCCTTTAAAATTAGCTATTCTATACTTTTCTCATATCTACATTTATCCCAACACTCTAGTCAAAAATCTAAATCACGGAAGAACACCTTAAGGTATGTTCTTTTTAATCCTGCATATCGCAACGTGCTCACCCTACATATACATGATTTTAGTTTCACCAGTCGCAGGGGAATAGGTTACATGAGATGTCAAGCAAGTCACATTGCTCCGCTGAGACGACATTAGTGTACGGGTTTTACTTTCCAAACGATTTGCGACTTTGACATCCTACATTCAATATTATGACTTACCTTTGGGATGTTGTTCGAATAGATTTACAATGTTACAGACATGCTACTTCTCATTTGAGATACCTACAGAGAGTTTCTCTAGTAGCCGGAATTTGAAACGCTAAAATTCATCAAAGAACCAAAGAACAAAGCTATAAAAACATTCTAAAACTAGCAAGCTAAAGTGACAGAGAGGGACACGTCTGTCATGGACCCTAACAATAAAAGAGACGAGTTCTAGAGTGGAGAGCTCGATCGGGAAGACGCAGAATGGAACGACCCACTGCCAGATAGACTTTGAAAGGCTGATATTCGCAGAATACTGATCTCACCTTTAGGATGGTTCCGCCAAGTAGCTCAATGTCCTACAGAGGCGAGCTGTTCGAGTTGTGAACAATGCCACTATATCTAGAACTCTCGAATCCCTGCAGCTTTGCCGAGATGTAGCTTCTCTGAGCGTGTTCTACCGGCTATACTATGACTAGTACCCAGAAGAGCTCTATAACCTAATCGCTCCCTCTCTATTCCGCAACCAAACCACACGCACAGGTCTGAATATGCACCCACATACCGAAGTAACCGACCCTTCGCGGACGTATAAATTTAGAGACTTATACATCTGTCGCACAATACAGATGTGTTTCCACTTTCCTATAACTTAAAGTCTTTCAAGCGAAGTGTGAAAAAGCATCTAGTCTAGCCGGCATAGTGTTAGGGACTGATATCAGTCATGAGTTGCTAACATTTATGGATCTTGCACGCCACTTACTATCAGACTTAGACGCAAACGTTATTAATGTATTTCGTTATTTGCGTCAGAGATTGCGTCATAATTATAAAATATTATGCAATTCTCAACTCTATAAACGCTCGACCTTGACAGCGGCCATGCAAATATAAACTTTAATAGCGTGATATATATGTATATAGTTAACGGATTTCATTATATAACTAACTAAATAACAGAATAGGGTTACAGGGCCTCTATTTCCCACAATATTGGATTATATCTTATTAGCCAATCATATATTTTTTATTTTGGAAAACCAACAGTTGAGTATATAGATATTTATCAGTAAATTTCTTAAGAACTAATAAAGGTTTTCACATATAAGAAAATCTTTCATTACTCATCCTTTCGACATACCCTCTAAATATATTCAAAAAACTAATATTTTCTCACCTTCTTGAAAAACAAAATTTAACTTAATCTCCTTACCTTGGCATATATTATTTTATTAGTATTATATTATATTTATTATTCTTATTCATTATATAAGTACATTATTATCCTATAGTTTATTTATTATTATTTTTCTGACTCTGCACCCATAATATTCATTCTGTCACTCTCCCAAAGGTTAGCTGGTAGAGAATACCTTTATGGTATTATGCTCGCCTATGTTCATCTTTTTATATTTTATATTTTGTGTGCAATAAAGGATTTTATTATTATTATTATAATACCCGAATCATCCGGATATGCCTTCTCTTATTTTTGTTCCTATTACTATTGTGTATTTCGTAGTTGCGAATGCGGTCCGACTAATTGACGCCACAAATCCGGGTTAATTATATCTACTGCATTAACCCTACTCTCATGCGTATTCTGACATATCCACGTCTCGCCTCGGCATTGTGAGACATGACGGCATGGCGAGCCGAGCTTTATCACTGACACTTCGACAAACCATGAACCATAATTATTAAACCATATATTATTAATACATAAACCATATTAAAAATTAATTTATTAAATAAATTCATCTCTATTTTCCGCTAATGCTATTTCAAGATTAATAGTAAATAGTAACCTAACCTAAAATAACATCAGCTTAGTTCATTTACAAATTATAGATGATTGGCTCTTGGGATTGAATATAAGAATAGAATAATATAAAAATAGAAATAAAAACGTTTATTGCCCCGTCAATTAATATAAGAACTAGAGCACAATATTTTAAAATAAGTTTATATGATGTGGTAAGGGTCTTGGCATCACATAATGTGGTGCACTAACTGACGCTGTTTTTATGCCAAAACCCTAGCTCACGTACAGCTTTAACCAAATTAACAAAGGGCATCAAGACAACAACGATAGACACAAAGAAAAAAACCTGAATATAAAATGTTCTATATAATATATTACTATAAATTATTATATTAGTAAAGTTGGCTAAATGTGAATCCGCTTCCTTATAAGCATGGTTTCTGACTACCTAGAAGGGAAATGGTCATTATTCATTTGTGGATTTGCTTCACGCAGAATCAACGATGTTCCTGGGCCCCGCGCAGCACCTACTCCCTCTGCACCACCCCCAGCACGTACGCCGGCACCGTGCACTGAAGCTTCTCGTACTCCTCAGAAGGTGGTCACAGTACCTGATGGGTACTTCTATGACCACAAGAAGATGAAGATACGGAAGCTTTAGATTAAACACTTACACAAAAAGCAAGACGAGTCTACATAACTTGACTAAATCGGTATATTATTGTATGTATATATATATATATATATATATAGTATGTAACCAATATATGTATGTGTTATCTATGTATTGTATGTATTTATATTTTAGATTTAATATCGTTCTTTTTTTTAGTTATAAGTTTTTAACTCAATAAATATCTTTATTTCAAATATTGGCGGTCATGCACCTTACAATCCCTGCTCACATCTCCCAAAGGTTAGCTGTTAGAAAATGTTTTTAGACATTAAGCTCGCCTATGTACTGTAAAATGTATTATTTTCTGTGCAATAAAGAATGTATCTATCTATCTATCTATTAATTAATTTTATTACTCTTAGGTTCATGATATTTTTTTATGTATTTTAGTTGTAAGGTATTTATCTATAAGCCATCTGTTGCCTGATAATAAACAATTTATTATTATATTATTATTATTATTATGATACTTTACTTTTCCTATGTGTTATATATATAACAATGTCCGTAAACCCCAGTATATTGCACACAGGTACAGTTTCAATTTCCGTTAGACGCAATCCCCAAAAAAACTATAAATTCTCACTCCCCCAGGCGTATAAATATTGTGCCTATACCAGAAGGTAGTATCATAAATTACTTTTAACAAACGCAGCTACCATTACCGTCTGCTGAATTTGTCACTAAATGGATTAGTTCGCGTTTTTCATCGGGCTGTTTTGTCACTAATACCTAATTACATTTCGTCACAAACTTGCCTTGTCTTTTTATATTTTCAGATTTTTTAAAATAGTTTTGATTCAATTAACATTTATCTTCTATACAATCAAACAATTATATTAGAAGTAAAATCTATAAAAATGGGTCTGTCTGGCTAACGCGTGCAAGTAAACTTTATCAGCGCATTTGCATCCTATTACTGAAGGAAACAATTTAACCTTGAAATGACTTATTAATACTTATATGTCTTGATTTTAAATAAAAACAAAAAAATTGTCTTTAATTTTCATTTATTGAGTCTTCATTTCGTTGTCATTGTCTGTGTTCTAAATTCAAAGTAATTTTATCTTAAAATAATGTATCTAAAGTTGGTCAGAAAGGAGGTCAAAGTCCGTCCAAAGAAGTTGCAAAAAGCCGCAACACGGGATGTTCGCACAAGCATTTTTAAATATATTTAAAACTACTTTATCACTAGCCTGTAAAAGAAGTCAAATTGACTTGCGCATTGTTTGCTAACCAAGACGTTATGTTGATTTTTATAAGGCATAAGATAACCTTATAGAAAAATCAGAAAGAAGTCATCGACATGACCAAAATCCAAGTCAAAATAAATGTAGCCCGAACGAGCGAATACGCCGACGCGCCGACGACGCCCGCAATCGTGATTTCGCACCAATCGGGGTCATTAAATCCGCCATCCTTTGTCTTTATCGCTTATTACTGGATTAATTACATTACTAACTGATAAATGGAAGACATTACTATGTTATTTACTTTTTACTACGGGCTGTCGTGTGTTCCAAAAGTGCAGATCGCTTTTTACGTTTGCAGTAGTCTCGATCCCATCTATTTTAGAACCAAGCGGTCTGAGTCGAGACGATGGCAAGCGTCCATACGAAATAACATTAGTTCCTTGGGGATTGGACCAATCAATGGTATGGGATTGTCCATGTTGGGATTATCTATCTCCTTCCCAATTTCAAAGCACTTCTGTTAGAGCTGGTGCTGCAGCGGAACAAGCGCAGATCAGCAAGCGTCGAATATATGAAACGATTTGCAATAGTTACTTATATTCGACGTTTGCTGTTGAAACGATGGTCCCGTGGAGATCAGAACTGAAAGCTTTCTATAAAGAAATTGTTCCAAGGCTCATTGACGTCTCTGGTGACAATATTGGTGAAAGTTTTTCTCTCAAAAATTAATCTGCATCAAATTACGTTAATTTTACTATTTTAACTAAAATAAATTTATTAAAGTGAAGGAAATTTAATTGATGCACGCATTTTTTTTTAAATATTAGTAATAGTCTTATTTTTTGGTAACACATATTAATATAGGTAATAGACACGAAACCTCGTTTTACGTTTAAATAATTATTACATCTATTTGTTCATCTGTTACGATTATTTTAAATAAAATACTCGTCAACCATTTCTTTCTGGTGCATTGTCCACTCCTTGGCAAATGTCTGGTGTGTGCCCCTTTGGCCAAGTGTCAGTACAATTGCTAGATATACGCCAAGCAACACCCATGGATTTAACCCACTGTTGCACATAGCGGGAGTTAACCTATCAGCAATAACATTCAGTATGCTGTAGACCTGCAGAGCATCGCTGCATACTTCTTCCGTAGGATGGCATGGAAGCCATCCACATGAGCATCAGCAACTCCTCCCGATGCACTGCAGGAGCGGGGCAGCCCCAACAGCACCCTAAATGCATTGTTATACTGGACACGCAGGTCGCTGAATGATTTTTGAGTGTAGCGAGAATAATGACCTACAATGCAAGCTCTAAAATTATAACATGTATTCTTTAGTATTAATGATCCAGCGTTCTAATTGGTGAAAACAGTTAAATCCAGCCATTGTTCACGCTCTGAAATCCCAACGCTTTGCTACACTCATTCTGTTCACATTTGGATGCAGACCAAGCTTCAGTGCTTACAAATAACAGGTTACAGTTTTGGATAAATTTTGAGTAATTGCGCGTTCGATCATTGGCGATAATTTCAATAATCGAACACAATAGACCAATATTGCAAGAGCTGCAACAATAAATTACAGAACGAAACAACAACGTTGCGACGCGTCGGCGTGAAAATTGGGCTCAGTCTCGTTACGCAAATTCATAATTGGACTTTGGGACAATTTAAAATGGATATTTCAGTATCCCAATTCAACTAAACCAATGTTATAAACACTAACATGACAACATTATTGTCAGATATCAGTTTTAATCTATTCGTATTTTATTAAGTTGGGTATTAACCCGACATTTAGTCAACATTATTAATATTATTCAGCTAGCATGAATGCTGCCCGCATTCGGCAAGTCACTTCAAATCTTCCTATCAAACATATCAAAGTATTTAAATTTAAGATTATAGTTTTCAACCAGTGCGCTCTTCCAGTATGTCGTATGGAGCAGAGAGGTGGATACTGACAGTGGGTCTGATTCACAAGCTCAACGAGTTATGTTCGGGATTTCTCTGAATCGTAAAGTCCGAAACGTTTACATTCGTCAGAGAACCAAAGATAACCTTTCAAAATTAGCAAGCTAAAGTTGCAATGGACTGGACACGTCTGTCGCAGAACCGATGAACGATGGAGTAGACGGGTTCTGGAGTGGGGACCACTTACTGGAAGACGCAGAGTTGGATGATCCCCCCGCCAGATGGAAAGATCACCTGAGGTCTGTTGGGGGATATATGAGGATGGCAGGAGTAAAGTGACAAATCCGTAATTGAAATTAATTTTTCTTTAATTCTGCTATGAATTAATTAATAAATATTACGAAAAAGATTTAAAAAATATAAATTTAAAAAATCCTTTCGTTGAGAACTACAAGAACTATAGGAATAAAACCACATTGACAATCCTAAAACCTTGAACGTGATCGAAACTTTTGGAGAAATATATATCCAAGGTAAATCGCGTAAACACCCGTTTAAAAAAAAATTAAAACAAACCGCTGAATATGATTGTGTATTGCATTGTTAATTTCCGAAATCAGACAGACAAACAGGAATGTGCCGAAATATTTGTCAACGCCACGCAACCTGAGTCAGCCATTTTGCAAAATTTACGCCATTCACACTTGTTCCCGTATTATCTCTTCCCCAATTATTTGCTTGCAATTAAAAATTGTATTGTAGATATATTGGTATTGTAAAATTGTATTGTAGATATACATATGCTTTTTCGCTACACAGTCTGGCCGGACAGATGAGTGTTTGATGTAATTTTTTTATCAAAATCTTAATGATTCCAAAGGTTGGTATTAGTGGAACCGTGCCGGAAACGTGCACAGGATCGTTGGTGCTGTTTCATCTCTTTCTTGTATCTTATTTATTTTCGAAATCAGACAGACAAAATAAATATTGCAAAGCAGGAATGTGCTGTTATATTTGTCAATGCAATGCAATCTGACATAGCAGCTATTTTGTTACGCCATTCACACCCGTTGGCGCATTATCTTTCAGGATTATTTATTGGTAGCAATAGCAAACAATGTATGGATTCACCGTGCGGGTCCATCGTGTGATCAGAAAAATGGTGTCTAGGGCTTGTGACCGACCAAGGCTGGTTTAAAAAGGATGCTTCCTTTAATTTTATTGCGCAATAAGAAGCTCACCATCCACAATTCTGTTCCTCTCTCTACCCAATCAAATACTGTATGATTCCGTTAATGTCATCTTGAAAGCTCGTTCCATAAATGTATTGACGGCAGACCTGCCTTGGCCTAAATCTTTCAGTAAGTGATGCAAAGATTTTGCTGGAATTCCTGTCGCACCAACTTCCACTGTTTCTGATAATTTCTTCTGTGAGATTATAATGTTTGTTCAACTTCATGAAGTGGTCCTTATTATATTTGATTCCCAGGGAACGGTAAGTTCAAGTTTCGAGAAAACACAACTTGCCAGGCTGTCGTTCAGGAACATGCTCAGGATTGTTGGTGCTGTTTGATCGCGTTCTTGCTATTTATTTCCGAAATCAGACAGGCATAATAAATAATGCAAAGCAGGAATGTGCCGATATATTTGTCAACGCCACGCAACCTGAGTCAGCAGCCATTTTGCAAAATTCACGCCATTCACACCCGTGCCGCCGCCCCAATCGAGCTCATTATCTTCCCTTTTATTGTCTACCGCCAAATCAGAGCCAGATTGGCGTTTTAGTGAATGGAACAACTGGAACACGCCAGTATTATACGAGATTTATTGGATACTATATTTAGATTTGTGTTTTATTTTTTCATTTAGACACTATTTATGATTAAAGTGAAGGATTTCTGGAGAATTTTTCCCTGCACCTGCCCGCCTTTGGTTGAAAAGGGTCACATGTCAATTATGTTTTTTTTTTGTATATGTGTTACGCAATTACTCCGCTAATTATGAATCGATGTTAATGATTTTTGTATGATAGTCCATACTTTACAGGTGGTCCCATATACATTTTATCAAAATTAATTCAGAGCTTTTTGAGAAAAATATGTATTTATATAGTAATTGCGTAAAAAACCTAATTGACATGTGACCTTGTCAACCAAAGGCTAGGGTGGCAGATGCAGGCCAAATTCTCCAGAAATATGTTCTAATATATATAATTCATCATTACAGCCCCTAGAACACAGCGTCCTAGACCTCCACTGCTGGAGATGGGCCTTCCAGAACATATATCTGGAGAATTTGGCCTACACTCGCTACGCTGGCCAGACGGCTTGGCGGGGATATGATGTCAATTTTTATTGTCAATTTATTTACGATTCCACAAGTTGGTATTAGTGGAACCGAGACCGACGGCTTAACGTGCTTTCCGAGGCACGGGAACGGTGGTGTTGTAAATCTATGACAAATGTACGTAAGAAAAGCGCATTGCTCATTGGTACATGTCGGGTGGGTTTGAACCGACCTTTGTAGGATATAAGGAACGCGTTCTTACAACCAAGCCACCACCGCGCCGTAATATATATATGTAAAGTTTACCTTGGACAGACTATTCAGCTAGGCGCTGCTAACTTCAGCAAAGAAGCCGACAGACGCATTCAGCTAGGATGGGCGGCATTCGGGAAACTTCGACATATCTTCTCATCGTCCATACCACAGTGTTTGAAGACAAAAGTCTTCAACCAGTGCGTCCTCCTCGTAATGTCGTACGGAGCAGAGACGTGGACACTGACAGTGGGTCTGGTTCACAAATTCAAGGTTGCTCAGCGAGCTATGGAGAGAGTTATGCTTGGTATTTCTCTGATGGATAGAATTCGAAACGTTGAAATTCGTCAGAGAACCAAAGTTACTGACATAGCATTCAAAATTAGCAAGCTGAAGTGGCAATGGGCCGGACACATCTGCCGCAGAACCGACGACCGATGGGGCAAACGGGTTCTGGAGTGGAGACCACGTACGGGACGACGCAGAGTGGGACGACCCCCCGCCAGATGGACGGATGACCTGAAGAGGGTCGCTGGTGGGGGTTGGATGAGGATTGCAAAAGACCGCGTGCAGTGGCGAGCCTTGGGGGAGGCCTATATCCAGCAGTGGAGAGACACAGGCTGATGATGATGTAAAGTTTTGGTTTGTGGTTTCATTAATGATTTCCTTAACTGTCATCACAGAAACATTAGCCATCAAAGAAGATTGTACTCCTATGTATGTGTAATAAGGAGCCCGTCTTGATAACCTTGCTTTGAAGTAATTAAATATTATTATTTACTTTTTATTTTAAGTTTGTACATATAGGTATAATTTAAAAATCGTTTTTTTTTTTAAATCTTATTTTGTATTAAAGAAAATATGCGTAAAAGTGCTAATTGTGTGCCTTTTTGATAAATAAACGTTTTTTTATTATTAATATGAATTAAAGTAGCTACATAGTATAATAATAAATAACGTAGCAGTAGTTACATTACACGTTCTCGTATATCCAATATTTCCATGTCAACAATGGAGGGGTTGACATTGTGTTTTCTTAACAAACAACTCTGTACTCGTATAAACCTAGCCACTGATTGCGTAAATTCTTTCCAATTCGAAATATATAGAGCTGTTAAGTCGGCCACACGCTTTGATTGATCTAAAGAAGAAGTTACGCCACGCATTATATCGTTCATTACAAAATAATGAACTGATACTACACGAAAAGTCACACAGTTGCATCACTAAGATGGAATTTGTCTTAGTGGGACGTAAGCGGGACAGAATACAATATGTAGATATGTGTGTGGGAACTTTACGGGTCGATAACCAGCTTACTATTGACGTATTTAACTTCTAACGAAAGTTGCATTCGCTTTCCGACAGACAGGGCTGGAGTAACCATTAAAGGCTGAAGTATACGGGCGAGGCCGGGATTACGACTTTGTGAGTGGTAGAAGGTGACGAGCGTAGCAGTCGTATCCGGCGGACGGGTACGCAGAGGGGACAGATTTCTTACAAGTGTCGCCTCTGCCTGCGTGAATATGCCAGCTGCTAGACGACGCAGGAATTCGTCCAGTGTTTTTTTTTATTGCGCTTGTAGACGTGCTAGAGCGTACCAGGCTATTGGTGATGTAAATCTATGACAGAAAAGTGCGTAAAAAACATTGTACATCCCGCAAGTATAAACCTTCTTACACCTGAGCCAAACCGCTTACATTATTAAATGTATTAGCGACATTTTTTCATTTTTATACTAGCACGACATGTGATCTTGCCCCCACCTGATGGTAAGTGGCGTGCGAGGTCCATGCATGTTAGCAACTGGAATCGGAGACTTATGACTGACATCAGTCCCTAACACTATGTCGGCTTGACTGGGTATGACGGCAATTCGAGCCTGATCCCAAAACGTGTGGATACACTTTACTGGGTTTATCGGCAAAAACGGTGGATACTTCCCCGCCCCTTCAGTCCGCCTACCACCTATTAGTCATCACATCAAAACGATATTTACATTATTGTATATAATGACGTATATATGATTGGATATTGAGTTCGTTTAGACGCGATGACGTCACTAATCGTTCTCGTAGAATAGAGTTTAGCTGTAGATAAATAGCCAATTTTAACAGCAGCGTTTGCGAGCGAAAATACAAACACAATATTTTGAGGTACATTTTAAAAAGATTAATCTAAAGTATTTTTCAAGGAATTTCATGGAATACTTATAAACAATTCAAATTAATATATGAATAATGAATTATAACAATAGGTATTTATAATTAGGTACACTATGTTTTGCCCATGGGTGTATAAAGATTAAATAATTAAGTGTAGTAGACATATATAGTGAACTAAACAAAAGAAGGCTATAAGCAAAAAAAAAATGTTTTATTTCAGGTATACACCCATTTCACAATAAAATAAAATAATAATCAAATGACAAATAGGATTAATTAATTAATGTCAATGTAAGATATTATTGTTGTTCATTCAATATTTTAGAAAATCTTGGACAGAGTAGTAGCATTTGTCAATTAGCATTTTCGTCACTGTCTTTTGAATCGATATATAGGTAGTAACTTGTCATCATTTATTTCATTGTAGATTTTTTGAGCCATACAGAATACAATTTAAAAAACATTAAAAAAAGTTGACAAGTAATCTAACCTGGACCTCCGCGTCTTAACCGCTAGACCACGGAGGCAGTGTAGACTTTAGAGATTGAATCCTTGCGTCCTATAAGGATCTATAAGGTGTTCTCTAATAAAAGATAACTAAACTTAAATAATGTTTATTTAAGTTACAAACACACACGTTATTATTGAGGGCAAACCTACGTAGCGTATTTGCTACCGCGAGTAATACCTGATCTCGACGGTATTTCAGAAACGACTGATGTGCTTGACCGGGCTCGTGACTGTCCCTCCAACTAGGTGACCTGGTTCATCATTGCATCAGCCGATGATTTCGGCCAATCAAAATCGTTATTACCATATATGGCGACGTAGACTCTGGTGACCTAGTTGGAGTACATTTGCCGAGATATTGTTATTATAGACAAATATAAAACGTAATGTCGGCTCTGTATATTTCTTTTCCTGACTGAGCTCGCATTCTCATTCAATTAGGTACATATAAGAGGGGCGGCCACACACACTGGATTCCCTTAGGTGGGTAATTTAATTCCAGGCGGTTTTTCTACAGCCTCCGTAACTTTGTGGTTTATGGCAACGTTTGACTCCCGAAAATTCATTGACAGCAATAAATGTATACATACATAGTAGAAATGAGGTCGTTGCGTCGGATATGCGGCGTCACTTTGGCGGACCGCATACGTAACGTCGAAATACGGAAAATGGTGGGTATAAAAGAAAGCATAGGGACAAAAATAAGGAAAGGCATGCTACGATGGTTCGGGCATGTCGAGAGGATGAGCGAAGTAAGATTGACGAACCAGATATATAATGCGAAAGTTGTGGGTGAAAGAGGCCCTGGCAGACCGAGACTCACATATCACGATCAAATAAATAAAACACTGGCTGAAGGCACATTAAAAAGCTTTCGTAACAAAAGGGCATGTATGAAGAGGTTGATGAATGTCGACGAAGCGAAAGAAGTATGTCGTGATCGTGTCAAATGGCGCTCAATTGTCTCTGCCTACCCCGCAAGGGATCTGGCGTGAAGATATGTATGTATGTATGTATACATACATATTTTCCATGTATCATGGTATCATGTAGTAACAATTCGTATTTTATTAATATTATTTTATTTATAGTTATTAAGTTTAGTTAAACGCTCCAAAGTACCACCAGAACTACATTCAGAGCATTACACAAACAGCGTCAACTCGGAATACTGAACAAGGTGAAGCGTTTTTTCCGCCTTCAATCAGACTATTTCTGTACAAAGCACATATCAAATCATGCGCAGAATACTGATCTAACCTTTGGGATGTTCCTGGTCGGAACACAAAAATATGTATTATTGTAATTTATATTTAGTTTATTTGTTATATTTTTCGATTTTGGTACGTTGGAGACATCGACGAGATTGTCATAATTGCCTAATAGCAAAGTTGGCTAAATGTGAATCCGTTTATTTAAAAGCGTGGTTTCTGACCACCCCAAAAGGGAAAGGTCATGATGATTGAGATGAGCATTGGCCGTCGAATCATTCCGCAGGTTGGGTTTTGTTATCCGCAATGTCAGGGACTTCCAGGATGCTAATACTGTTAGGCTATTGTACATGGCATTGGTTAGAAGTAAAATTGAGGCTGCGGCCATAGTGTGGGGCCCACACGAGAGCAGTTACATTTTGCTTTTAGAGAAGGTGCAAAAAGCATTCCTTCGTTTTTTATACAAAAAAATATTCGGATATTATCCTTTTATGTATCCGACCAAATTTCTGTTGGGCGTCCTCGGATTTAATTCTCTGGAAACCAGGCGCGATTATAACTCTTTGATGCAATCGTGCCGTGTCCTAAGCGGCGAGTCCGACAGTCCCGAGCTGGTGTCACAGTTGGTGCGATTGTATGCACCTGACAAATATCTCCGCGCGCGTGCTCACAGACTGCTAGCCCCAGCTACCTACCGCACGGTGGCGCATCGCTACTCTCCGTTGCCTCGTGCACTTCATGCACTTAGAAATTTGCTCGAGTCAACACCAGATCTCGACATCTTTGCTTACGATCTGTCCAAACTCAGTAAAGCATGTTGGAAATTTTGTGAGTAAACGAAATTGATTAAGATTTTAAGTATTATCTTTTGTTATTATTATTATTTTTCTTGGACTTAGTATTAATTAACTATTATTTAATAAGTTTAAAAAATGTGTTATTTTTATATTATTAATAACGTCTGACTCCTCCTTGCATGGTGTATTGGAGTATCTGTAATACCATGTAAAGTGTATGTATGTAAAAAAAAAAAAAAAAAAAAAATGATACTTTTTTTTAAATAAAATTATTATTAATATTACGAATAGGGATATAAGTCCCCTCCGTCAAGCTTAGAACTTGCAATCATAAATAGATTGTCAAATGTGACAGAAGTTGAATACATTATCGTTTGACGTGTCATGAGGCATCCTTTGAGTATCCAGTAACCAATAGCAAAGGAAATTCGACAGTTTCAATCATACATTCATCCAACCTGATCCAAATACAATGTGTATCAGAAGTGGGATATTGATAGGTGATTGGCATTGAGGTTAACCAGGTTATTCTCTAAAATTTAACCTTTGTCAGTATGTTTTGTGTTTCACACTGGGTTTAAACAAAGGAGACAAAACCTCAACTGACTTAGGGTTAACAATATAACCCTGATAGGGTATTTATAATTACTGAAATTATAGACTTAGACTTATGATAAAATAAAGCACCCAGCAGACCAATATTCATGAAAAGAGTGTACAGTCATTTTAATAGTAATATATAAGCTAGGCTTAGATTTTACTGACTTTAATCTATTGTAGGTAGTTATTATTAACATTAAGGTATTTATATATTATTATATAATTTTATTATATTATATTTATGTAGTATTAGTATGTATGTGTATATATTCAAATTCAAATTCAAATTCATTTATTCAGTAAATTGGCTTGTAGCACTTTTACACGTCAGATACATTTAGAAGTTTATACAATTATATAAAGCTATACAAAAATTAAACATGATATAAACTGAACAACTCAATACTAATGTATTTACAAAATACATTTAAATCAAAACGCTACTGTCTAAACTCTAATGGCATAGTAATAATATTTAAAACAAAATAAAAATTATCAAAATAATAATAATAACAATGTCAAAGAATTTTATTTATTAATATAATATTGCAGCTGTAAATTGGCGTTGTCATACTATATACTAAAACAAACATAAATAATAATAATAAAATGTCATATACAATATATATGTATATATATACCTAAATTATAAAACTATATATTATCAACAGATAATTCTCATATTGTCCATGCTTTTTTATCTTGAAGATATTCATCTACTGTGTAATAAGATTTTTTTATTAAAGTGTCCTTTACATACGATTTTAAACTATTTATGGGCTTTTTTAAAATTTCATCAGGAATTTTATTGTAGATCGGAACACATTGACCCATGAATGATCGTTTAGTCTTTTGTAATCTACAAAATGGTACATGAAGCTTGTTTTTATTTCGAGTGTTGACGGAGCACAGATCTTTATTTTTTGGAAATTTTGTAATATTTTTGTGTACATATAATATATTCTCTAGGATAAATTGTGATGCAACAGTAAGAATATTAAAGTCCCCAAATCTTTTTCTTAGTGATGTGCGTGAACTTAAACTATATATAGATCGAACAGCCCTTTTCTGAAGTACAATATTATTACAATAATATATATATTATAGTTGTGTATGTAGTTTAATTTCTAATATTTTATTTCTCTATTTGCACCGTACTCATATTTAAATGTCCCAAAGGGTAACGGGAAGATAATGTTTTGCGGCAATTTGCCTTTTGTATAGATTTAAAATAAAGTTTTTAAATAAAATAATAATATTTAAAAAATCTTAATACCTATATAAAACAAAGTCGAATTTGTTAGAACACTTAAAACTAGTAAACGGCTGGACCGATTTTTATGCTTTTTGAGAGAAGAAGACAAATTTTTAAGCATTCCATGGATTCACCGTGCGGGTGCCGGGTCCATCGTGTGTGGGTAGGAGATGAGAAGAATGGTGTCTCGGGCTTGCGACCGACAATAGGCTGGTTTAAGAAAAGGAGGCCTCCTTTTTTTTTATTGCGCGATAATACGCTCACCATCCACCATTCTACTTCTCTCCCTATTATTATTAAATTCTTTATTGCACAAAATAAGTGTACAAAGGCGAAGATTAATGCCTACAAGGCATTTTCTAACATCTAACCTTTGGGAGAGTGTGAGATTAAGGGTAGTGCTGATATCAAGTTTAACAATATAGAATATACTACACACATTACATACTAATAGATACTTACACTGTTACATAAATTACACATATACCTATAAATAAACGTATATACACATATATATTATGCCAAATATATATTTTTAGCCTGATGACGACTCCTGTTTGTCTAGAAATAAAGCAGTGACCAAGCGCTTAAAAACGTGGACAGACGGTGCGTGTCTAATAGCGAGAGGTAGCCCGTTCCACTGGCGGGCTGCAGACACAGTATACGAATCTGAATATCTGCTAGAGGAGTGGGATGGGATTTTAAGTTGGTTGTTATGTAAAGAGCGAAGTGGAAGGTTGTGAGTATCACACATGTATTCAAAACGGGATTTAAGATATGCAGGCGCATGAGGGTTGTTCAGGATACCATACAGAGACACGAGGAGATGGGTAGATCTTCGAAAGCGGATATTGAGCCATTTCAACTGATTACGAAAATGAGAGATATGATCATATTTACGCAAGCCGTATACATAGCGGATGCATAAATTGAGCAGACGATCGAGTTTGTTCAGTAGCTCTTCAGTGACGTCGGGATAGCAGATATCTGCATAGTCTATTATGGGAAGAAGCAGCGAACTGACTAGCATTAACTTTGCCTTAAAAGGAATAAAATATTGTAAGCGTTTCAACGAATGCATGCTGCCATGAACTTTCTTACAAATTTCGGAGACGTGGTGATTCCAGGAGAGATCACTGCTTATGTGAAGTCCTAGGTTTTTCACATGCTGACAAAAAGGAAGTGACACATTGTCAAACATTAATGGGGTAAAAGGTATATGGTCCAGTTTGCACAGCATTTGCCTCGAGCCAGCGATCATCACCTGCGTCTTCGAAGGGTTTACCAGTAGACCTAAATTTTGTGACTGTATTTTAATAGCTTCAAGATCCTTATTCATTTTGAGAATAGCATTTTGTATATCGTCCATCTTGAAGTGAAGCGAAAGTTGGACATCGTCGGCGTACAGATGGTAGGAACTGAAATGTATTACCTGAGTGATCATGTTTATAAAAACAGAGAAGAGCAAGGGAGATAATATCATCTAACCGGATGCGTTGCTGGCGCCCGCGAAGATAAGAGTCGAACCATAATGCCACATTCTGTGAAATGTTAAGAGAACGCAATAAGGCCGTGAGAATATCGTGATCTACACAATTAAAAGCGTTACTGAAGTCTAACAACGTAAGGAGTGTGAGCTTTTTATTGTCAATAGAAAATCTGATGTCATCAGTAATTTTTATGAGAGCAGTAGTTGTGCTATGTGAAGGTCGAAAGCCAGATTGAAAAGAATTTAAAAGTTTATTGTGGGAAAGAAATGTAGCAAACTGGCGATGAACTACACGTTCTAGTACTTTAGATAGAAAGGGAAGAATTGATATTGGTCGAAAATGACTAAAATCGGTAGGGTTAGTATTTTTGGGGATTGGAACTATGTGGGCATTTTTCCACACTGTGGGAAATTGTCCAGTAGAGAGTGAAAAGTTTATAATATAGGTAATGAAGGGAATAATGATGTTTATTATGGGAATCAGAAGAACACGGCCCACATTATCATCTCCTACAGCCTTCTCTCCCTACCCAACCAAATACTGTATGATTCCGTTAATGCCGTCTTGGAAGCTCGTTCCATAAATGTATTGACGGCAGACCTGCTTGTTGAGTGGAAGAGCCGTTCAACGGCGGTAAGGTCTTTAAAAAGACTAAAATCTTTGAAAATATTGGATTGTGCGAGAGGGATGCAAAACCTTTAATCACTTTTAAAGACAGAGCGGTCAAAGTAAATTAAAATTCAGAAAAACGCTGTGAGATTTCTGTTGCTTTCCGTTTGCCACAAAACATTTGATTTATACTGCAACTAAATGTTCGTCAAAGCGCTGTAAGGCTTTGCTTGCAGTGTTGGTAATCCAGGTGGGTTTCAGAGAGTTCTGGCGTGATTAAGGAGCGTTTACATGGGCAAGCAGCATTAAATACAAACGACAACCAAAACAATGCTTAGTATATGTGTATGCTTAGTATATTAACAGTGCAATAGCTTGGCTTAATTCTGATCTTTGTAATGTACTATCTTGGTCGACCGGCTTTGGGGTCGATGTCGTACAAATGTCAATCAATTATAGTAGTGGGTAGTTCTCGGCTGTTGAGCAGAGATGACACTAACAGTGTCGACCCAGTTCGGTTTGACAACGTCCCAATTGCGTTTACTAGTGAAGTGAAGAATTTGGGGGTAAACCTAGATTCCAATCTGAACTTGATGACACAGGTAAACAATACGAGTAGAAAGGTATTTGCTTCACTCATCGATGTATTCTATAGCCTATTCAATACAAAACGCACTCTTAAAAACGTGCTGCTTGCTTTGTGTACCTACCAACTTTGGGGGGCAATTCTCAAGCAAGGATAATGCCACATGATTTTTCATCAGAAATTATGTCACAATGCATACAAAAAGACTAGTTTTACTCGATATAAATATTAATATTAGGCGCTCTCGACGCTTGCTATCTCGCGACTGTTGGTGCAGCTACATGACTTCGATTGGTTTTACGGGAACGTTTTTATATCAGTGAGGGCTTATCTATATACATCGATGGCTTCACTGCACTCTCATAATAAATTCAAAAAAATTCTGCCATTAAAAGCTAAAATTACCCTTGCCCAAAGCCTACCTCTACTCGACTATGGTGACGTGTGTAGCTTCGATCCCTCGGAGATGCTGCTTAACCCACGCCACTATAATTACGATACGAGTTGTGGAACGCTACAGGCACATTTCACAACTTAAAAAAGTATTCTGGAGTCATGTAAGCCCTGCTAAATGTGCAATCCAGCGATGCAGCAACAAGTAGCGCCGTCGCGGATATTTTGTTCCGGCGTACAAGAAATGTTCAGTCATTTTTTACAGCGACTGCAGCGAATAAATTGTAGGAAAAGAGAAGAAGGATTTACAATCCGATTATTTGTTTAATTGAGTTTATTCTTTATATTATCGCCCCAATTTTGTTTTTTACAGCTCTGGGGGGGAGATTTCCAACTCCCTCACCCGTGGTAGATGAGTGGACTGTATATGGTTTGCGGGGGTTTTATGACGAGCCAGCTCCGTGAAATCCAAAGAAAGGCAGAAGCACTTACCTCTTCCAGCAGCAGCTGACAACGTCTCAGTGGAGTCGACCCCAGGGTTCCAGAAGAAGACTAATAATCCAAGTAAGAGTTCCGACACCGAAAATTGAGCATACGCGGTGTCCTCTAGAGACATCCCATCCGAGATAGTCCCAAGCAGACTGGCAACATTTCCCCTCTGTATAGCGAGGCTAATACGTTGGCAGAAATAATTGCCAGCCTTCCTATCTCCAGACCTTTCTGTCAGCCGCTTTGACAACTCCTTGGCCAAGCGCCTCGCTGACGGTCCCCATGGGCCCATCGTCTCGACCCCAAACGGCGCAAATTCGTAACCGATACCAAGATTGACATATTTACGCAATTTGAGGTTATTATTAATTAGTATTATATTTTTGTTTTATCTAGATTATTATTTTGCCTACTGCCTCCGTGGTCTAGCGGTTATGTCCGTGGATTTAGACTCGGAGGTACCGGGTTCGATTCCTGGTCAGGACACAAAAATATTTATTAATGTAAATAAATACATTTAATTTATTTATGATATTTCTGGAGTTTGGTACGCTGGAGACATCGACGAGCTTGCCACTTGTCATGATTGGCCTATAGTAAAGTTGGCTAAATGTGAATCCGCTTATTTATAAGCATGGTTTCTGACCACCCTAAAAGGGAAACGGTCGTGATGATACTTTACTTTACTTTTACTTTTTTTTTTTGTTATTTATTAGTGATCTCACTTATTTTTTATTATAGAGACTACATGCCTTGTAATGGCAAGTTCCTAATTAAAAAATATATTTAGAGTATACTAGATTGTTTTATTTTATCCTTTAATATTTATTTATTTAAATCTTTATTGCACAAAGTACAAAGGCGGACAGTCAAACCTTCGGGACAACAAGAGCAATTAAACAATGAAAGGTAGGCGCAATTACAGGCTTATTTAGACAATATAATGATATATAAATTAATAAATAATATAATTAATAATAATATATAAATACTTAGATACCTAAATAAATAGTATTTACATATCTACATACATGTAAAATAAAATGTAATACTATCTATAACCATATACAAGTTTTTTAAAGATAGCCCTGCTCAGAGGGCCTGCCGGATTTTTATGGACAACTGATTTCAGAGGTTTACGACTGCAACTGCAAAGGATTTTGAGACAAAAGAAGAATGGTGAGTGGGAAAGGACAGAGTGGAATTTGAGGAAGAACGGAGAGTTTTGTCATGTGTAGCGCCAAGATAAGTGAAGCACTCTTTTAAGTAATTGGGGGTAATATGTTAATAAACTGATTTTAAACACTGCAGTAAGCTACCTTACTTAATTTATTTCCTATAGGCCAAATACGTCAGTGGCTTCATAGCCCGTTCGTCACCCGCTACGTTACATAAAAACAATGTCACCAGTCAAGGGTTAGGGAATGCGTTCTTACAACCGAGCCACAATCGCTCTCTGTACTGTTTACAAGATACGAATATGAACCCTTAAGTCCGGGTCAAATTTGATCTTAGATCAATCTCTGTTGGTAAATATTCTAATCGTCACTTATATTGTAAATCAGCATTTTACCGATACTTCCAACAAATTTATATTCTACATAATGACTTTTTCTCTATAGTCGCACTTCGGCATGATTATAACATTATTATTATTATTATTAAAATACTTTAACTTAAAAGTATGTACAAAGGTGGGGTGCGATTTTAACCTTATGTTAAATTTGAATAAACTACATAAATAGTATGTATACATAGACCACTTAAATACTTATTAACATATAGTAGATATATATGAAGATAATATAATATTAGGAAGAAGACATTTTTAAATTTAAAATATACTGTTCTGCTTGTTTAAAAAGAAAGTATTAAGTTGTTTTTTAAAGATGTGAACTCAAGGAGCTTGTTTGATGGTCAGATTACAGTCATTGGTAAAAATATCGCTTGTACCGCGTCGCTATTTAAAATAACTTCAATATACCTAAAATAAATTAACATTTAAAAAAACATTTTATAATTATTGATATCATAGTGTGTTAATCTGTTCAACGTAAATGATAATTCTCTTTCTAAGACTATACTATACATAGTATTAAGCTTAAAACTGGGCTAACGTCGTTGGCAATAGCTCACAAAATATTGACTCGATGGATGATTTGAGTGTTAAAAATAAAGAACAAATAAACAAGGCAGTGATAACAGAAGAACGGAAGTCGTCGTCTACAAAGGACATAAAATAGACATCGCCAATCAACGCGACAAAATAGGATTCGCCTCTCCCGACGATCTCGTTTCCGGTATTGGGAACTTTGCGACGACAAATGTCAAAATTACCGATTCTAAGGAAAATGAAAGCTATTTCCCAATTTCCATAATAGGCCCTTCCACTTCATTAGAGAGTCGACTTGTAGTCAGACCTATAGACACAGAATCAGTGAACCCTATTTTAATAAACATAAGGAACAATTTAGAATTAGCATTGGATAGCTAGGTATGTGGCATGTTATGCACAAAGCCTCCGGATCTTTTGATAACATTGCGGCTTGAATTCGAGTTTTCATTTCACACTTGAATTGCAGAAATGTCCAAATTTTCTGGATGAATTGCAAATGCGATACAAACTGGCTTATCTATTTTTAATGAAACAAGCTGTATGAGGTAGAAAGAGAATTGAATATTAATAGACAACTCAAATTATTCGGTTCTTTTCTTTGTTGATTGTTCTCTTCTCCCGATGGATGATGAATGAGGTGATAGGGAAGGCCTACCCCATACAGCCAAGTCTGACGTAATATACTCATATCTTTCTTTTTTATGAGTTATTGTCATCATCAAATTCCAGACGCAGCAGAATTTGATGCCATTCTTGGAGTCACTCGCGGCATTATAGCCCAAACACGTCGTGTTAAAAGGAGTGCACAGGCGGCATAACCGCAAAAAATAAACTGCAACTTGTGCCCCATATTCAAAGTCCAATTTATCGTTTTCCATAACTATTCACATTGTAGAACATTATTAAACAAAACAACACCACTTTTGACGAACAATATTAATAGTAAATTAATTTACAAAACAAAAACTTGCACTTGACATGTCCGGGCAAAATGACGCAAAGGTCTCCTCTCGGTTCTTTTCTTGTATATGACGTCTTGCATCATGGGTATAGACAATCTTATTTTTTGCGTTTGTAATAGTGTAAGGCCAAGTTTTTTTGTTTTGTTATGTTGGCCTGTTTATCATTTTTTCTTCTTATATTATTTGTATTTGTCACCTATTTCACTCCTAATATTATTATCAACTGTTTTAATTGTGTCAATGTAAATAATATAAAATCTTCTTGGCCTATGTTCTACTAATACTATACTGTCAATATGTGTAATAATGAAGGCTGTTATTTTTCTTAAAAGAAAAAAAAAATCTGATAAATTGTACGAAATTATTTTCAATATTCGAATTCGAAGTCCCAAGGTTTATACTGCAATTCTCATCTTATGATAATTTATTTCAATGGTTTAAAGAGCATTATTTCAAAAAATTAGACTAGTTGGTACGAGGGGCGTTCAAAATATTCTCGGTATGTGGATAAAAACAAACAAGTACGAAAAGTTAGATATTTTTATTTTTCAATATACTCCCCCCCTATGTTCATACACTTATAAGATCGATCAATTATTTTTTTTAATCCCTCATAAAAATATTTTTTATCTTTGGTGTAAAAATGCTCCTCCACGGCCGTCTTCAACGCTTCATCGTCAGAAAATTTATTTCCACGCAGATCCTTTTTAAGATTGGGAAACAAAAAGAAGTCGCTTGGGGCTAAGTCCGGACTATAGGGTGGATGAGTAACAGTTTCAAACCCACATTCAACAATAGCTGCCTTGGCAATATGAGCAGTATGGACAGGGGCGTTGTCATGCAGAAGCAGAACACCTTTGGTTAACTTTCCTCGCCTCTTTTCTTTGATCGCATCTCTTAATTGACGTATAACGTTAGCGTAGTACTGCCCTGTGATATTTACACCTTTTTCTTTATTCGATAAGCAAAACTCCTTCACAATCCCAAAATATTGTGGCCATGACCTTGCCAGCTGACGGGATTACCTTGAACTTCTTGGGATGAGCTGAACCCTTAATGTGCCACTGCATGGACTCCTGTTTGCTCTCTGGGTCATAATGATGAACCCAGGTTTCATCTCCAGTAACTATTTTTTGCAGCACCTCATCGGGATTTTCACCACACAGGTCGATAAAATCTGAACAGCAAGCCACACGCATATCCTTTTGAAGAAGCGTCAGCATTCGCGGAACCCATCTTGCACTTACTTTTGACATATTAAGATGGTCATGTATAATGTCATGTACGGTACCAATAGAGAGATTGGTTACTTGAGCTATAGATTTTACCTTCACTCGGCCGTCTTCCAATATAAGTTTTTCCACTTTATCAATATTTTCTTGTGAGGTAGCCACTACAGGCCGGCCAGGTCTAGGGTCATCTTCAATACTCTCCCTTCCACGCTTAAATTGGCTTGACCATTTTTGAATAGTAGATAAAGAAGGAGCAGACTCACGGTAAACACAATCCATTTCCTCTTTTATGGTTTTTTGATTTTTACCCTGTTTTGTCAAGAATTTTATGACGGATCGGTGCTCTAATTTCGTTAAAATTGTTAATTCGCTCATGGTGTTCATGTTTGTTCGGCAATTGCAGAAAAACAAAAGAACATCTCGGTTCCAATTTTACTTTTTTTTAATGTCAATGGATGAATCTTAGCGGCCAGTAACAAATATATATATAAAAGAGGTTGTAACGTATCAATACCGAGAATATTTTGAACGCCCCTCGTAAATGTAAACGATAGTATTTTTTTTTTTCAATTCATATTTATTTATTGGAAATGAGTATTTTAATTTAGTTTTTCGTTGAAGTTGCTTTTTACAATTTAATCAATCCTTATAAGCGACACTATCAGCTGGTATAATAATACAGCATTTGTTTTTTTTTTTTTCAATTAATAGCTTTTTCAAAAATATAATTATTAATTTTATTTTTCTTTATTTTAGTTTTTAGTTGTATTTATAATTATTAAGTAGATATAAATTTTTAATTAATATTAATTTGTGTTTTAAAAGTTTAGTTTTTTAGTTTAATTACCTTACCTTACTTCCTTCGAATAAATGATTAGGCAATTGTAGTTTTTTTTAAATCGGCCCCAGAGTTTTCTCTATTCAATGTGATTTAGGATTTGGCCTTGAAGGCACACTTACAAAAATCTCTCTGTATAAAAAAAGAAGTTGATTAATGTCATTTCTATTCTTTGACTTTATAATTTATTTAACAAAAGAGTTCACATGTCTCAAAATTAAGTTAAAAATGTAGATATACAGATATATAATAATTACTATGCAAGGCTGAGATGTTTATTATTATTATGTGTGTGTGTATTCATGCAATATAGGAATATGTGTTAAATAGGTTGTATTTAGTACATCTGTGTCCGTGACGTGCTTTCCATCCGTAAGGCGGCGGCTGAAAATCGGCGCTATGGCCTATCTATAGGTTGTAGCGGACGCCGAGCTGATCGCCTTTTTGTCGCTATACATGTGCTGGTAGGGTAATTATTTTGCGTATAATATTTTTACTATTTTTTTTTTGTATATATTTTTTTTAATTTGTATTATGCTATGTGTATGGTTTGGCGACAAATAAATATATTTCTTTCCTTCTTTCTTTTCTTTCTAAATAATATTCCTATCCCAAACCAGGGCTCTTGGTGCTTGAATGACCTCCCTTTTTACACAAAAAGGTACTACAAGTACATCATTATCAATAGCCTGACTAATTAGTAAAAGAGCAATCTTTAGATAGGTTTTTTCTGTATAAACCATCGATGTATATAGATAAGCCTATTCAATACAAAACGCACTCTTAAAAACGTGCCGCTTGCTTTGTGTACCTACCAACTTTGGGGGGCAATTCTCAAGCAAGGATAATGCCACATGCTTTATTCATCGGAAATTATATCATAATGCATACAAAAAGACTAGTTTTACTCGATATAAATATTAATATTAGGCGCTCTCGACGCTTGCTATCTCGCGACTGTTGGTGCAGCTACATGACTTCGATTGGTTTTACGGGAACGTTTTTATATCAGTGAGGGCCTATCTATATACATCGATGGTATAAACCTCTTGAATGGGAAAAATCTTTTCCGCATGTTGGGACATACAAATTTTCTTCCTACGATCCATCATAATGTTTACCCGAAGTCGCCGCTAAACCGTAATAATTCTTCATAGTTTTCAAACAAGTCACTAACAATAAATCTCGCCGAGTAAAGGATTAGTTATCGTCCGCAAAACACATTTTTCGTCTCGCCCAAATCACTAGAATTAGTACTCTAACTAAGGTACCATTCCGATCCGGGAGACAGGACGACATAACAATAGTGACAATCATCATCATCATCATCATCAGCCTATGTCTCTCCACTGCTGGATGTAGGCCTCCCCCAAGGCTCGCCATTTCACACGATCTTTTGCCACCCTCATTCAGCCCACACCAGCGACCTTTTTCAGGTCTACCGGCCACCTGGCGGGGGGTCTTCCCACTCTGCGTTTTCCTGTACGTGGTCTCCACTCCAGAACTCGTTTACTCCATTGGTCATCGGTTCTGCGACAGATGTGTCCGGCCCATTGCCACTTCAACTTATTAATTTTGAAGGCTATATCGGTAACTTTAGTAGTGACAATAATAAATCTCAAATACATACAACTTGCAAAGTGCAACGACAATTTTGAAAATATAACAAACGTAAAGTATCATCACGATCGTTTCCCTTTCGGGGTGGGCAGAAACGCGGATTCACATGTAGCCAACTTTGCTATAGGCCAATCATGACAAGTGGCAAGCTCGTCGATGTCTCAAGCGTACCAAACTCGAGAAATACAAATAAATTAAATATTAATTAAATGTATATATTTACATTAATAAATATTTTTGTCTCCTGACCAGGAATCGAACCCGGTACCTCCGAGTCATAATCCACGGACTAAACCGCTAGACCACGGAGGCAGTTTAAAATATACCGACCTTATAAATTTAATAAATAATTAATTAATAATGTTATCTTGGAAAAAAATACTAGAAAATATTTTGTATAAAGACTAAATCGCATTTTTTGTAGATTAAATATTCATTATAAATACGAGTAGGTATATACTTAATATTTTTTTTTTAAATTAATACTTATAAAATAAAAAAATAAACTAAAACTAATAATAAAAATAATAGGAAATTTACTATTATTATTGTTATTATAGATCGGTGGTGGCTCGGTTGTAAAAACGCTTTCTTTAACATCCTATAAAGGTATGTCCGAACACCGGCATGTACCAATGAGAAATACACTTTTATTACGTACATTTGTCATAGATTTACAACATCATCGTTCCCGTGCCTCGAAGAGCACATTACGCCGTCCACGTCGGTCCCAGTTTCACTGATACCAACTTGTGGAATAGTTAATCCCCCTTGCGTCGTATTTCCTCATGATGACAGTCGTGACCTCCCGATGAATTGGTGTGCGTCTTCGGCGGCGTGCACAGCATCATGGACGCTAGTGTTGGTGGTGGAGCGGATTTGGTCGGACCAGCGTACCGGTCTACTTCTTCCCACCTTGCCAGTAACAAAATGTTTCTCCAGGTTATCCCCTCCTTTTCTGGCAATATGTCTTAAGTACTGGAGTATCCGACGAAGACATATGATGGATAGCCTAGTCGATATGTCTAGTTAAATTAAAATCGATATGTTAGTTCTATGCTCAGTCCACGAGATCCTCAGCATTTTTATCCAACACCACATCCCAAAAGCATCAATACGCTTTCGGTCAGCGCTCTTTATAGTACAAGTCTCAGCGTTATATAGGAATATGGAGAAAACCAGTCATCAAACTCGCTTGGATTTCGTATTTATGGAGATCGTCAGTCCATATTTTGTTTAGCTGAGACATGGCGTTCTTGGCCATTCCGATGCGTCGTCGAATTTTAGCCTCCCACGATCCAGTGTTGCTGATACTAGAACAATTAATAGAACAGTTAGTGGTCTAGTGGTAACAAACGTTGCCGTGAACTCGAGAGGTCGTGGGTTCGATTCCCACCGGGGGCAAGTTGTACATTGTATAATTTGTCTCGGTCTGGGTGTTTATATGTATAATATGTATATATTTACAAAAAAAATAAAAAGTTGAATATGTAATTTATCAACCATCTAGTTTCCGTAACACAAGCCTTGTAGCTTACCACGGAAATTAGATGGCGCTGTGTGACCTGTCTGGAAATATTTATTTATTTATTTAGTTAATAAATTGTCATTAAAAATTTACATCAGACCATCGCCAACCTGTGTGTCTAATGTAGCGTTTGTAGGCCAAATTCTCCAGATAATTCTGGAAGGCCCATCTCCAAAAGAGAAAGTCTAGGACTCTGTGTTTTAGGGGCTGTGATAATAATGGTAATTATACAAATATTTTTAAATTCAAGTTCTGCCGGTACCAAACAATCTATGAAAGACAGTTTTAGTCATTTTATCAAGTCTATTACTTCGGAAGTGTACCTCAACATTATTTATGTGTTATCTCAAAATCTTGCCATTTTTATTTCCACAAAACAAAACTTTTCGCGCAATTACGACCGTAATAGTCATTAAAATAAAGCCTATATTTCTGTGAAAGTAAACGATAATGTCAGTTACTTTAAGATATATTGTATGAGTGTATGTTTTTTCTTTAGGCACGTGCAGAGGAATTGATTTATATACCAATATGTCATGCTTTTAGTGAGTTCTTACGAAAATGTTCAAAAACTGCGTAGAGGTGGTAAAAATAGTTTATTGATTGTAGAATACACTGGACTAGGTGGTCTCCGTGGCCTAGCGGTTAAGGCCGTAGATTGAAACGCGTAGGTGCTGGGTTCGATTCCTGGGCGAGAACACAAAACTATATATTTGATTAATTGGTGACATTTCTTGAGTCTGGTAAACTAGAGACATCGACAAGCTTACCACTTGTCATGATGAGCCTATGTAAATCTGCCTAATTGTAAACGTGCTCATTGCAAAAGCGTGGTTTCTGAAACTTTTATTTTTAACTCCAACAATATTACAGGAAAATATAATAATAATTTTGAATAATTCCTCGCCAAGCCGTCTGGCCAGCGTGGCGAGTGTAGGCCAAATTCTCCAGATAAATGTTCTGGAAGGCCCATCTCCAACAGTGGAGGTCTAGGACGCTGTGTTCTAGGGGCCGTAATGATGAATGAATGAATAATAATAATTAATTTTATACAAAAATGCATACTCATCTGTAGGACGCTTGCAGTGGTCTCGATCCATTCTATTATAGAACCAACCGGTTTGAGTCGAGACGGTGGCAAGCGTCCAGACGGAATGACATTAGTACCTTGGTATGGAGAAATAAAGGCCGAAATAAACACTACGACTGTGGTAAAATAAATATAATAAAATTAACAACATAGAGTATCATCACGACCGTTTCCCTTTCGGGGTAGTCAGACTATATATATATTATAAATAAGCGGATTCACATTTAGCCAACTTTACTATAGGCCAATCATGACAAGTGGCAAGCTCGTCGATGTCTCCAGCGTACCAAACTCGAGAAATATCACAAATAAATTGAATATTAATTAAATATATTTATTTACATTACATTAATAAATATTTTTGTGTCCCGACCAGGAATCGAACCCGGTACCCTCGAGTCTAAATCCACGGACTTAACCGCTAGACCATTACATAAATTAGGACATTTTTCCGGAAGCTACATATTGACTAACATTGTGTCATAGAGACCAATATTAAAATATAAGAACGTATGTCATCTACATGTATGTTATTATTATTCTCGACGGGGAATGAAAATTAACAAGTAGATGACTTAACTTTAAAATAAAATAAAACACAATTCATAATAGACAAATAAAAATAATTATCTACAAATATTATACATAAGAATACCCTCCCCACCTTGGGAGATTGGGCCAATCCCTGATGAGGGATTTTACCTGTTGGGATTCCCTAGCCCATTCACACCTTCGAGGCACTTGTGTTAGAGCTGGTGCTGCAGCGGAACAAGCACAAATCAGCAAGAGTTGAAAATATGAAACGATTTGCAATAGTTTATTTTCGACGTTTGCTGTAAAAACGATGGCCCGTGGGGATCAGAGCCGAAAGCGTTCTATAAAGAAATTGTCCCAAGGCTCATTGACCTCTCTGATGACAATAGGGGCTGGCAGTTATTTCTCTGAAAAATTATGTATCTTAATTCAGAGGGGAAATACTGCTAGTGTATTGGGCACCATGTAACAGGACAGCAATTTGGAGAAGCTATTTTTTTAATATAATACAATTAAAAGTAAATTTATGTTAGATTTTTTAAGGTATGTCTATGGTTGATATAACCAAAGTGACACTACCAATCACGTGGCGTCTATGTTGATCATAGATTATTTTAATCTTCCTTTAAGAAACTGTTATTATAACTCGTTATGAACGTTCTTGAAATAATCAATCCATAATTTATAATTGAACTATCTGTTTTACCAAGCTTTGCCCGTGTAAACGGCGACTCGAAATTAATTTCGTTGCGTATTATTTTATTTTTGTAATATCTCGTAAGATATTAATTTAATTTGCATAGTGTAAAGGGAAAATTAATTTATGTTGTGCTTAAGCCAACTAACTATTTAAAATGATAAGTATTAGTACCGTAATTATGTAAATAGCTTTCCAATTACCGCTTCATATATGCCCATTTTTGAAGTAATAAAATGGATATAGTAGGTTATCCTTAAGAGATAGATATATGCCACCTGGGATTTTTCTGTAGACCTATATAAGATACACAATTCCGCCATACATTATTTTGTTATAGTTCAAAGGGTTTAGGCAGCGTTTTCGTTAAAAGCTCCCAGACAGCTTATTTCTTTCCGACACTTCCAACAAACCGTTAATGTATATAAAAACTTAACAAATTATATACTTAAACCTTCCTCGAGAACCACTCTATCTATTGATGAAAACAGTATGCAAATCGGTGCAGTAGTTTTTGAGTTAATCGCGAACAGACAGACGCGGTGGAGGACATTGTTTTATAATACGTTGTGATCATGACGATTTTTAAAATTATAACATATTTAAAATGAGTGTAGTATATAACATTTTTATTTATTAAAATTATGCTAGAAAAAGCTAATGCCGAAGTAAAAGATGGATTTCGAATACAAATAGTGGAAGTCCATCACGGCGTTCGAGTGACGATAAAAAATACGCGTTTTCAGGTGTGTTTTTTGCCACTGTTAGTGATTGATGTCGGATCGAAGGACCAATAAGGAAAGGGGAGGATTTTTCATTTGGACCTCAAAAAGCAACCAAAACGCAAGTTAATCGCAATACGAGAGCTTTTCCTTCAGACATTTCGACCTACACTGGGAAGGTGCGAGTCGTGATGGTGGGACTAATTTGTTGTTACGTATTCATCGTTTATCTGATAGATTTGATTATACATTATATTATATGTGAAATAGGGTGGGACTACAGTAGTGATCTATTGTGACCTCCCTAGATTATAGTTCGTTCGCTAGCCCTACGGCTTCAAGGAACCTTAGGAGCGGGGCGTCGCACCTCCTTGGGGCTTAAACTGTGAGCACCCAAGATGGTGCTTCACTTGTGATGCAGGGCATAACAGTCGCAAAGGAGATGGACAGGTGTCTCAGACACCTCGCGACAGAATCTGCACTTATCTGTTTCTACCAAGCCCATGGTAAACATGTGCTTGTTTAATTTACAGTGACCAGTTAGGGCTCTTATATAAATTATACATTGATTTATTTATTTAAATACTTTATTACACTTAAAAACCTAGCAAGTAGCGAGCTATAACGCCATAAGGTAAAAAGTAGGCTAACCTTGGGGATCATGAAAGGTTGACAAAAATATGAAAATTACTAAAATAACCATAATTACGAATTTATAGCACTCAAAATTACATATACATACACAATACACATATAAAAACAATACACATACCCGTATATACCATATAATACATAATACATAAACATACACTACAAATAAATAGATATCCAAATTGCCAAACAACTTTTTTACGTCGATAGACGTACATTCTGTTTCTCAAGAAATAATGTGGTTAGAAGGTATTTAAATTCAAATAAATGAAAAATCGTGTTAAACATACATTATTTTTTATTAGGTCCTAAATAAAATGTACCAGTTTTAATTTATTTTAAATAAATAAAATACCATATAAATAAGGGCATTTGTGTCTGCGCAAATTAAAAATATTTTTTTTCTTTATTCTATAAAAAACTACAACATCTACAAATAATTCCCTTGTTTTTTTAAATTAATTTTAAGGTTAATAGCATGGGTAGGTACTGTTGATACTCGTATACCCGTAAATTACATTTTATCTCGGTCCCACTATATTGACGTTCAAGACAAGAGGGTACCGTCGTCCCCGAGGCGGGCGGCGAGATAAAAGAAATTTATTGCCGAGATTAAAGAATACTGTCTCCCAATTGTTTGGAACAGTGTCAATCTGGACAAAAAAAATGCGGAAAACGTACCGCTAGAGAAAAACTCATGTAACTTTGGCGTTAGTCTTTTCTTTTGTTTTAAGTGTACTAGAAAAAGGAGGTTCTTGAGGTTTTTTACTTATGAGAATATGTTTAAATAGATTTTCTGTTGTGGTTTTTGAATGTACTTACAGTTAATGTTGTAATTATCAGCAACTCATAACTTCCTACAACTAAATAAGGTTCTGTCTGAGGTCTCGGAGCCCGTACTGTACACAAGTGTCGGTGTGGGGAATCAGTAGAACGTCTCGGACACCACAGGCTTTCTTGTGTGTAGCGATACGACTTAGGAATCGTGTTGCTAATGGAAAAATAAACTATTATCTAAAGTGATTGTATTAAAATAAATAAATAATACCTAAAATAAATTACCTACCTACTAAGTTAAATAATAATAAATTTATTAAATACAATTCTAAATATAATATTATGATGCCTGCCAAAGAGAATTGTCTATGAATTGTCATGCGCACACGCATGGTTTTAAAGAGTAACGTAAAGGCGGTCGAGCTGTCAAATCGCTGCGATATAAGAAAAAACATCGTTAGTCGTCTAATTACTTCTAAATCTTTATAGAAGGTCCCGCTGGGGTGAGTTGCCATAATCTGGTAGTAATATTGTAAGCTGTACTGCTTTGTTTGTCAGCTGCACTGAGAGGGTCCCGGGTTACTGGACCTACGCCGGTGTAGCTGGCCTTCACGTCTTGCTGGGCTAAAGCCTAGGGTGTTCTCCATTCCAGGACCCTACTTCTACCCTACCAAACGTACGTTCTGCAGACAAGGAAACGCTTCAGAGACCGCTCGCAGCCACCCGCGACTCCACGCCAAAGAAGTTCGGTGGAGGGGTGCAAGGCGAGGCTGGAGAAGCCGAAGACTACCAGGCCAGTCGTTTCCCTAAACCCATCAGATCAATAAACATCTTCCGGGCTGTGCAATAATAGGCTAATTATAGATATCAGTCTAAAAGCTGGTTTCATTGAACCCCTACCTAATCTGTCGCAACCACTACGCGACATGTGCTAAAAGTACCAGCCGCATTCCTCGTCACGCGGCTCTCAACGACATCATCTGAAAGGCTCTGGTCACTGATAGAGTACCCGCGATCTCAGAACCCTCTAGGATCACTCTGCTAAGTTTCACCCCGTGGAAACTTGGCAGGTCAGGCGGAGGATGCGATGTGTGTAGCCATCTCACATCCAGACTACCTCTTCCAACGCAGGGAGTGCGGCGGTTTCTGCTCAAACCTCAAGCTGCGCAAATACGCCAATCTCGGTACAGGTTACGATTTTGCGCCCTTTTTTTACTAGCACGACATGTGACCTTGAGTCTCCAGAGACCAGATGGTAAAAGGCACGCAAGGTTCATGAACGTTAGCAACTGGACTCACGAGACTTAAGACTGACATCAGTCCTTAACACTATGCCGGGTGGACATTTATTTAATTTATTTATTTATGTTAAGAAAACTTACAGCTATATACATATATAAAATGAAATATTAAACACAATTAATCTAAAGACAAGTTTTCACATATAGGTAAACACAATTATAAAAAAATAGAAAAATGGAGACAATAAAAAATTAAACTAACAATGCTAAATAATCCAATAGAACTCTACACGGATAAGCTGAACACACTTCCCTATCTGAAGTGCTCATTTGTCATTGCGCGTCTAATAGATATGGTACTGTCATTAAACATATCAACATCAATGCTCAGGTCGTTGAAGAAGTATGTAGCTTTGTTAAATCTAGATAGGTATTCGTATAGCGATGTAAAGCAGACATCTTAAACTGGTAAGACTAGCTGCAACAGGATCAAAGGGTTCTTTTGTATGTCATTCTATCCACGTGACCTGTAATTTGGCGTACGGAAACGTTATCAAACGGCCTTTACTGTCTGCATCGTGTTCGAAGTTAGCTACTTCTTCAAATTTTCTGGCTGAATTCACCGTCTTAAAAAAATGACAAAAAGCTTCATGTGTAATTGTATAACACTTTTTAATAAATCACCTGAAGAAATCAAATGTCTTGAATATAATAACTTCAAGCAACATATAAAAAAAATACTAATTGTTAAAGCTTATTATTTTATTTATTTATTAAAACTTTATTGCACAATATATACAAGGGGCGGACTTAATGTCGCTAGACATTCTCTGACAGCCAACCTTGGGGACATTGTAGAACATTAAAGACGTAAGGTAGGTGCAATTAGAGAATCTTAACTACAATAATAAATAATATAATAAACTAAATACTAATAATACATACACATAACTTTTTATTAATACATTAGGTACATACATTACATAAAATTAATACATACACTACATATAATAATATAATAAATAAACTAAATGAGTTGTTATGAGCTATTTAAATAATATGAATATACCATTTTTTTGAAAATGCTTCGGTTGGATGCTTTTCGCATATTTACCGGCAGCTTGTTCCACAGGTTTGCGGCAACAACAGCAAAAGAATCGTTCATGATTATACTGTGGACGAAGCTCTAAAGGACGACCATATTTTTCGATTGTAATGACATTATTATTTTTAGTTATTACTTAGGACATTATTAAGAGGATTAATATTAATTCTGACAAGGCCTCTATACAGCTGCAATAAATACTTTCATAGTAGTCTAGTTATATTTAAGTAGGTAATAAATTTGACATAATCATTTTAATAATTAGACATTTAATATTTAGCTTTATTGTAGTGTAGATAAATAAGACAATGCCCCTTTACAGCTGCTATCCACTATTAGAATTAAGCTTGTTATTCTCAGGCACTATGCCCTTATTAGCAGACTGTTCCTTGCTAACAACAGCCAGCTATTTCAGCCATTTTTATGTATATTGACTTAATATTAATAGGTATTAAATAAGAAAAATGAAAAATGAAAATTTGACGAATCCAAGTGTTCCTATAAGCTCCTAAGGATAATCAATAAACAATAATAACGCCATAAGATATTCTTTCTCGATTCCTGATCGGGACACAAAAATATTGATTGATGTAAATAAATACATTTAATCAATATTTAATTTATTTGTGATATTTCTCGAGTTTGGTACGCTGGAGACATCGACGAGCTTGCCACTTGTCATGATTGGCCTATAGTAAAGTTGGCTAAATGTGAATCCGCTTATTTCTAAGCGTGGTTTCTGACCACCCCGAAAGGGAAACGGTCGTGATAATGATACTTCTTCTTTTTAAGGTGCCATCTCCTATCGGAGGTCGGCTATCATGAAGGCGACTTTAATTTTGTTGATCGCTGTCCAGAACAAAGATTGAATGCTCATTCCGAACCACTCCCTAAGGTCCTTAAACCAAGAAGTGCATCCTCTCCCCGGTCTTCTGGACCTTTGTATCTTGCCTTGCATGACGAGCTGCAGCAAGTTATACTTTTTAATGCGCACGATGTGTCCCAAGTAGTCTAACTTACTTCGCTTACTATTTTAAGTAGTTACAACTATTAATCCGACCTAAGACTTGAAATATATTTTGAAAATATTGGATTATGCGAGCAAGAGGGGTGTAAAATCGTTAAACCCGTTAAGTATAGATAGATAGATAGATAAATTCTTTATTGCACAGAAAATAAAACATTTTACAGTACTTAGGCGAGCTTAATATCTAAAAACATTATCTAACAGCTAACCTTTGGGAGTTGTGAGCAGGGATTGTGGGTGCATGACCACTAATGTTTGACAAAGAGTTTTATTGAGAAAATAACTTATAACTCAAATAAATATATATATATAAATAATAAAGCTATGGTACTTATATACCGATATATACATGAATAACACATATTTACTATATAATAAATAAATAATAAATGTACAAATAATACATACAATAATATACGGACTCTGTAAAGTTATGTAGATTCGTCTTGCTTTTTGTGAAAGTGTTTGGTAAGCAAATTTTTAAAACTAATGATAGATGGTGATTTACGAATGTAAAGAGGGAGTCGGTTCCACTGGCGAGCTGCTGATACTGTATAAGAATATGAATATCTGCTGGAAGAATGTGGCGGAATTTTAAGTTGGTTATTGGAGGATGATCGAAGAGAACAACAGTATACAGATATGAACACGATTTTGAGGTAGTTCTATTCGCAGCACGTAAGACGCTGAGTCAGAACGCGAGCATCGGTGGACCGCTCGCAGCCGTGGTATACTCAACCGCATATCTGATGATGGCTTTACGAATTTTAAATATATGTTACAAGGTATCTAGGATTTTACTTCGTGCCTGACCTAGCAAACAGCACGATATGTGACGCGAGGTAATGTTAGCAACTGGAATCAGTGACTGACTGATATCACTATACCGGCTTCACTGGGCATGACGGCAATTCGAATCTGATCCCGAAACGTGTGAATACATTTTACTAGGTTTATCGACACATACGGTGGATACTTCCCCGCCCCGGCAGACTAGGCAAATAACCACCATCAGTCCACCTACCACCTATTTGTTGTTTTCGTTGAAAGTATGTGCCATTTGCAATGATGTCAAATGCCATTTTTTACATTTAAGGATAAATAATATTGTAAGCTTGCCATGGTCATATTTATAAAAGATTACTCTACAAAACTGTAACTGCCTCCGTGGTCTAGCGATTAAGTCCGTGTATTTAGACTTGCAGGTACCGGGTTCGATTCCTGGTCGGGACACAAAAATATTTATTAATGTAAATAAAAATACATTTAATTAATATTTAATTTATTTGTCATATTTCACGAGCTTGGTACGCTGGAGGCTAGAGGATTATGACGCAAAATGTACGCAAGAAAAGTGTATTTCTCATTGGTACATGCCGGGGGATTTGAACCAACATTTGTAGGATTTGAGGAAAGTGTTCTGACAACCGAGCCACCACTAGTTTTTGATTATAATCAATCGATTTATATTTGGAATTAAAAAAAAAAAAAAAAAGAAAAAAAAAACTCATTAAGAAAATTATTTTTGGTGACAATTGATTGTTACTTATTCAAAAGCAATTTCAAATTCGTATTCTACAATAAAAAAGGAGGACATTGAAAAAATGCGAGTGCTTACCTATTTTTAAATTCGGGCGTTAGAATTTTTGCTTTTGAGTCGCATTTACGTGGGTGTTGGGGCAAAAAATAAACGCGTTTTTCCTTTTGTCAAAAGACAAATGAGACTTTCAATGGATGGCAGCTCTTCAGATCTCAACAAACAAGTTTATGAGCTTATAATATTGCTTTCAGTATCTCAAAGTATTTTTTTAAAAACAACATTAATATTTGCTTTTAATTTTTACAAGAACAAAGTTTATTTTGTTTATAGTTAAAATGACAGTTCTTGGTAACATAAACCACGAAAAACAAATACAATTATTTATTGTATAATAAATCAATTTTGTTTTTGTTTTATTTATTTTAAGGTTTTGTTTAAAATACTATTTTTGTCAAAAAAAAAAAAAAAAAAAGTACATATATTATCACACACATACCATAGTATAATTATAACTTATCTAATATATGTACCAATTAGGTATCACAGCATTAGCCAATATAAAAAGACGAAGAAATTAGAAACTTATTACTTTTAATACAAAAAAAAATTTAACAAAAACTAACAAATTTACAAAATATAACATAAAATAATGACTTCTAAAATAAAATTATACTTTTTTTTTTAATAAGCAGGCAAATAAACGATTAAACATTTCTTACCATTTCCTATTTATTTATTTTTATATTTACCGCCATAGGATCCTATGGGAACACTCGGTTAAGTCAAAATTTATTAATAACGTGTAAACAAAATGCGCGGTGGTGGCTCGGTTGTAAGAACGCGTTCCTTAAATCCTACAAAGGTCGGTTCAAACCCACCCGACATGTACCAATGAGAAATGCACTTTTCTTACGTACATTTGTCATAGATTTACAACACCACCGTTCCCGTGCCTCGGAGAGCACGTTAAGCCGTCGGTCCCGGTTCCACTAATACCAACTTGTGGAATCGTTAATAAATTGTCATTATAAATTGACATCATATCCTCGCCAAGCCGTCCGGCCAGCGTGGCGAGTGTAGGCCAAATTCTCCAGATAAATGTTCTGGAAGGCCCATCTCCAGCAGTGGAGGTCTAGGACGCTTGTTCTAGGGGCTGTAATGATGTAATGATGAAACAAAATACCTGGCCAGATAGGGTGATACAGTATGGCAAAGAAGAACAGTCCCAATTTTTACTATTATTATTGTATATTATAGTCTCTTCCACTTCTAAGCCTAATATTTATTGTAATAATTTAGGTCTAGTTTGTGGCTATAAAGAGATTTTAATAAATAATAATTACAAAACTATATTAGAATTTAAAATGTCAATAAACGATTATCTGCCTCCGTGGTCTAGCGGTTAAGTACTGTGGATTTAGACTCGGAGGTACCGGGTATGGTATATTCAATTCAAATACAAAAAATCTTTATTGCACTAAAAAAATATTATTATATTATTATTATTTATTTAAATCTTTATTGCACTATGTACAAGGGGCGGGCTTAATGCCGCTAGACATTCTCTGACAGCCAACCTTTAGGATAATGTAGTAAGTTCAAGGTGTGAGGTAGGTGCAACATGTAATATAGATATGATAAATATGGAAATAATTAGGCTCTAGATAAAAGGATATACTTACATACTAAACTACATCCAAGAATACATATACTACATACAATATACATATATATATACACACTACATATAATACATACACATACTACATATAATAAGTACTTATGTTGTAGTAATGCAAGTAGACCATTCTTTTAAAAATCTTTTATTGAACATAGGCGGGCTTAATGACTAAGCATTTTCTAACAACCAACCTTTGGGAGTGTGGAGAGGTAACAACGAAGGGTGCAATTTATTATAATAGACTTACATACTAATATTACATATACTGAATAAATATATACATAAATACCTACATATCTATATATATTATAATTAAGTTAAATTAGTACACACATGGTTAAAGTAACAGTTGATTTAGAATAATAATAATGATAAGCGATAAAATAATATCGTATAAGTATCATAGCTTTATTATTATTATTATATATATATTTATTTTAGTTATAAGTATTTTTTTTTTCAATAAAACTCATTGTCAAACATTAGTGGTCATGCACCCACAATCCCTGCTCACTTCTCCTAAAGGTTAGCTGTTAGATAATGTTTTTAGACATTAAGCTCGCCTATGTAGGTACTGTAAAATGTTGTATCTACTCTCATATCGTAAAATGCGACAAAACGAATTTATATTGACATGCTTTATAAACATACTGCTATTATATAAAAATCGAATCACATTATAACACTTTTTCTCTAACAAAATAATGTTATTTTTCATTTTAAAAATAGAATATTACATATTATATAACACTTGTTTTTTTTAAGGCAAAGGTTGCATTACAAAAAAGTTTTGATTCCAATTTTTACTTGTTATGTTGCTATGGCAGCGTCCGCCATAGCTAGCTTTTGGCGCCATTTCATTGTATAGGACTTATGTATTCTGTACCATGGTCATTTAAAAAAAATAAAAATAAAAATTGGCGCCATTCAATTCGTTTTGTTGTATAGTATTTCGTGTAATTTTTCTTACTCTTTTAACTTTTATCTTTTATTTAGTAGGTTCAATCCCAATGTATGAGAGTAGATAAATTAGTGTATGAAACTGCACATAACTAGGTATTAAAACACTCGTGTATAATACTCCTTATTATGCAACAGTTTCATAAACTACTATTATTTTCTGTGCAATAAAGAATTTATCTATCTAGCCTAAATACTAGCTTATAATTTAGGTCAGAACACTTACAATATTCACCGAACGAAAGGGTGCCTAAACGATCACAGCGTTAACCCAAATACAATATTACGGATAAACAATTAACAACAACAAATTTCACACTATTATGTTTAAATATCCTCATTCCCTATCCCATTACCACCATTAGTTTAGGAGATTACCGCAAAGCCTATTTCGCGGTACAAAGCTATAAATCGTGTGAAATCATCCCATCGTTTATTTCTATGCAAATTCGTGGGCTTTGTTTATCTCGAACGAGCAATGACTTCGGGAGGGCCACATCCAATACAAGGGTTATTCCCAAATCACACATATCAAATAAACCCATAGTAATAGAGTCTAAAGAGTGGTGGTGTCTCGGTTGTAAAAACGCTTTCTTTAAATCATACAAAGGTCGGTTCAAACCCACCCGGCATGTACCAATGAGAAATACACTTTTCTTTCAACTGTCATAGATTTACAACACCACTGTTCCCGTGCATCGGAGAACACGTTGAGCCGTCAGTTCCGGTTCCCCTAATAACAACTTGTGGAATCGTTAATCAATTGTCATTAATAATTGACATCAGATCCTCGCCAACCCGTCTGGCCAGCGTAGTGAGTGTAGGCCAAATTCTCCAGATTTACCTTCTGGAACGCTGTTGAACATAGGTTCAACAGTGGTCTGGGACGCTGTGTTTTCAGAGCTGTAATTCACAATAATATAACCCAAAGTATCAAAAATATGCCTATATAAGTCATTACAAGGTACGCTGCGAAACTAATGATGATACATAGTAAGGTTCCGTGATATCGTACGGAGCAGTGACGTGGACACTGACAGTGGGACTTGTCCACTAATTCAAAATCGCTCAGCAAGCGACATAGTGTCTGGGGTCACATCTGCCGCAGAACCGACGACCGATGGGGCTAACGGGTTTTAGTGTGAAAACCACATACGGGACGATGGAGAGTGGGACGACCACACGCTAGTTTGATGGATGTTCTAAAGATGGTCGATGGCGGGGGTTGGATGAGGGTTGCCAAAGACCGCTTGGAGTGGCGAGCCTTTGTGGAGACCTACATCACGCAGTAGAGAGCCATACGCTGATGATGAAGATTATATGAAGCCGTGAGGCACTATAGTTTATATATATTGTGACCTTTCAAAATAGATTACTACTGGTCGCAGAGACTTGGTGACGAGTGGTCCAACCCTATTTCTTGAGTAGTTTTAATAACTATATTAAACCCAATGTCTAGCCTACATAAAGACGGTACTATTTAAGTTAGTCTTGTTTCAAGCGGTGTTATTTTTTTTTTTAATATCACCATGGCAAGCATTGTAAATATTAGTTCTCCTTGAAAGTAAAAAAAATAGGTGGTAGGCGGACTGATGGTGGTAATTTGCCCAATCTGCCGGAACGGGAGGTATCCACCGTTCGTGCCGATTACCACAGTAAAGTGTATCTATACTGTCAGGATCAGGATGATATTGCCATCATGCACAGTCAAGCTGTTCGCGACAGAGAGTATGTAATAGTTTCTTATATGATACATAGTTAGTAACATTGATAGGTAGGTAGGCATTCTCTAAAATTGTTTCCCTTCGACAATAGCTTCATTGGTAACGCAATTTTTAAAGCTTTATGAGTTAACTTCTTTAACTAATTGCCTAATATTAAGTTCCTCTAATAATTGCAAAGCCGCTATTCGGTATTGTTCCACAGGACTCCGTTAGGTTCGGTTACGGAACTTTCTAGCAAATGAAGCTTTGTCTCTTAAGCAATTGTACAACCCGGATCTTATTTTATTTTATTGTTTATTGCACTATGTCTATTGTACAAAATGCAGGACGATCTGTTAACCAATTATAGTAAAACAGTTTATATTCGTCCCTGCAATAATCGTTATGCAGCCTATTGATATTTTTCTCAAAGTTTCTGTTGCCAACTGCCCAGAACGTGGGAGCCTAAAATATCCACGTTTTCTCACGTCAACTCACGTGGCATATACTGGTTTTTAGCAGGCAGCACATACCAGAATTACATATGTGGATCTATCAAATAAAATAGGTATCAGCGATGATGTAACCACGATTTAATTTGTATAAAGTTAGATTGTAATTATTTGGTAGATAGTATATAGTATCTAGGCTAGCTCTTAAAACTTAGGTCATAGTTTAAACATATTAGGATTACGGAAAGGGAAATAGTTTTAGGGGACTTTATAGCAGCCAGGACTGATGGAAGGAAGCTAGACTCGACACATATGTCATACAATTGTAGGACACCTAAGTGGTTAGTTCCTAGTTGAATATAGTATAATAATATTACGATAATCTTTATGTAGTGTCCTGTGTAGGTATGACAAAACTAACACAGTTGAAATATTTATAGAATAAGGATTGAATAGTTCGATTTAGGTAACCTTAGGTCTTAATTGATTGTCTACAACTATGATATCGTCGCCTAGTTCTACGACAATACATTGTCGTATTGATCATAGCTTCCTGGCCTGGCCAGCTAACCTTAAGTTTATCTAAAGATATTCTAGGTCATAAGTTTTGCCTACTAGGTTATAGCATTATTTAGGTTTCTGACAGCACGTTGTCCTAATGTTCATAGCCTCCTAAATCTATCTAACTATGAGTAACTATGTATTGTTTTAATTTTGTAAATATTATTTGTGTGCCTTTAATAAATATATCCCGCAAGGTAAAAGTTGATCGGAGCAAACAAACGGTCCGCGTCCCTTCCTATTGTCTAAATCGGGCGCGGGCAGGCGGGGTATCTACGAGTATAAATGACTTGTAGCCCCCCGGACTAGACACTTACTTCTTAACGCTTCGCTAGTAACAAGCTGTTACTCTCAAGTTATTACATCGACGTTGCTCTGCTACGATCAACTGGAAGCCTTGCTGGACCTTACAAACCCAGTACGACTTTCATTTACTGCGAGACCTACGAGACCTTCTTGGTACAACACGATCCAGAAAAACAACTGGTGCTAGGGGCCCAAGGTGCCACAATTGGGTAGCGCCCGGTCCTGCACATTTAATGGTCCTTCGAGCCGGATCTACCAGCCAAGATGCCAGTTACGAGGTCAAGAAGCGGCGAGCAGCCAGCCGTCCATGAAGAGCAGCCTTCGCCCGCATCAGCAGAAGATCACACAGCAGCACAGGACGAAAATAGTTCCGGAGAAACGGAACCCAGCCATCGTCGACGCTCGAGTAATGAAGTAGAAGTCCTGCCACACTCAGTCGCCGGCTCAGTTAGATCGTCACGCAAATCAACGCGTGCTCGTCGAGCAGCGACATATCGGGCAGAAATGGCACGCCTGAAGCTGGAAGCCTTTCAAGAAACATCCCGTCTAAAAGAGGAAGAGGGTCGTCTGAGGCTAGAAGAGCTAGCAGCCCGCGCACAGATCGCCGAGTTGGAGTCCGACGATGAAGAGTTATTCTCCAACCAAGGAGAAGTCACGAGTCAACCATCGTCACGAGATAGGGTCGAGTTTTGGAAAAACGTGGATACAGGGGACCAGCCAACATTTAATATGGAAAGCGCTAAGATACCGACCGCCACGACAACAAAACGAAGTCCGCCAGAACAGACCTTACAAGCTCATTGCGATTGCAACAAACACACTGCGCCAGTTACTGAAAAAACGCAGCATAACACTGGCACAGATGAGCGACCGACGACGTCGAACACAAAAATCGACTTAAGGGAGTTGGCAGAAGCAATCGTAAGTGCCGCACGTTTATTGCACCCGCAACCGCAACCACCGGCGATCCCGCGACACATCGGCGAGCTTCCACACTATGACGGATCGCATTTGGAATGGCTCGCGTTCAAAGCGGCCTACTGCGAGTCGGCGGTTTATCTCTCAAACGTAGAGAACACAGCGCGACTCCGGCGATGTCTTAAAGGAAAAGCCAAAGAAGCGGTAGAAGGCCAACTCATCGCAAACGCGCAGGCCGACGAGATAATGAAATCTTTGGAGGATCAGTTTGGACGTACGAGTCCAATCGCGCTCGCTCAACTGAAGAAGATACGCGAGTTGCCTCAATTAACCGACGCTCCTGAAGATATTTGCCGTTTCGCATGCCGATTTAGAAATTGTGTGGCTACATTAAGCGCCCTTGATCGCAGACATTATCTTTTAAATCCGGAGATCGTCAAAGAAGTCGTCAACAAACTAACGCCAGTGCTCCGGTTCAGATGGAGTGACTTCTCGCAGTTACAACCTGCCGCCGAACAGGATCTAGAACAGCTCAACAAATTCATTTCGAAAGAAGCTAGCTACCAAGGAATATTCGCCGCACCTGAGCTAACTTACAAAGAGAAAGCAGCTCAGTTAAATATGAAGAAAAACCGAAGGCCGCAGCGGACATTCAGAATGGAAGAAAAGGATGAAGCTATATCTAGTAATGAAGCTGGGCCCAGTAATGACAATACAATAAGGGAAATTGTCGCGACATCAGTGCAGCCAAAAGCACAAAGACGCACATTTCTCAAAATTGTGCCTGTGACCATTATTGGGCCGAAAGCAAGCGTCAAAACACACGCCCTCCTGGACGACGGGTCAACAGTAACGTTGGTCGATGAAACAATCGCCAAACAAATAGGAGCTCAAGGCCGCCTCGATCCGCTACACATCGAAGCGATAGCCGGAGCCAAGTTAAGCGCAAAATCTTCTCGCCGCGTTTCGTTAAAACTAACGGGGCAAGACGCAGACAAAGAGTTCGGCATTCAAGCACGAACAATAAAGCAGCTTAAGATAGCGGGTCAACAAGTGACTACCTGCGATATAAAGAAGTGGAAACACTTGAATGAGATCCGCAAACACTTGAGTTGCGAAGCTGCGGCGCCAACTATATTAATAGGCCAAGATAATTGGCATCTACTCGTCGCGGAAGACATAAAAAAGGGATCCATCAATCAGCCTGCCGCATCACTCACACCGTTGGGCTGGGTATTACACGGCTCAGATATCTGTCCTCGCACTCGCACTCGGACTCCCCATCGAGATAACCATTCGACAACAGATCGAGTGACGTCGGTTCGGTGGGTTGCGCACCTAAACAAGTCCGAAGGGGCACCAAGCAGCGCGAATACTCCGAAGCGAAGTAACAAGCGAGACACCGGCGGGAGGGAACGGCAGAAGCGCCCTGCACCTACAACGGGAAAAACACTGTTACCAGCCAGGAAAGACACGAACAAGCCATATAGCAATAATTGTCCTCCCAATCTACAATACCGGCGGGAGCCTATCGGGCGAGGACAAGGAAAGATATGCGTCGGCGATGTGGTACAGATAATCCACCCATCGCTGCCACGCCACAAATGGCCTCAAGGAAAAGTTCGTCGAGTCGTTCCTGGAAAAAATGGGATAGTTCGTGCAGCGGACGTGAAGATACATGGAAGAATCCTACGTCGTGCAACCAAGAGATTGATCGTGCTACCAACGGGAGAGCAGCCATCAGTACCAGTCGTCGCTCCACCAGAAGGTGCAGACACGGTACCGGCTCTGCACGGCGGGAGTATGTTCGCGACAGAGAGTATGTAATAGTTTCTTATATGATACATAGTTAGTAACATTGATAGGTAGGTAGGCATTCTCTAAAATTGTTTCCCTTCGACAATAGCTTCATTGGTAACGCAATTTTTAAAGCTTTATGAGTTAACTTCTTTAACTAATTGCCTAATATTAAGTTCCTCTAATAATTGCAAAGCCGCTATTCGGTATTGTTCCACAGGACTCCGTTAGGTTCGGTTACGGAACTTTCTAGCAAATGAAGCTTTGTCTCTTAAGCAATTGTACAACCCGGATCTTATTTTATTTTATTGTTTATTGCACTATGTCTATTGTACAAAATGCAGGACGATCTGTTAACCAATTATAGTAAAACAGTTTATATTCGTCCCTGCAATAATCGTTATGCAGCCTATTGATATTTTTCTCAAAGTTTCTGTTGCCAACTGCCCAGAACGTGGGAGCCTAAAATATCCACGTTTTCTCACGTCAACTCACGTGGCATATACTGGTTTTTAGCAGGCAGCACATACCAGAATTACATATGTGGATCTATCAAATAAAATAGGTATCAGCGATGATGTAACCACGATTTAATTTGTATAAAGTTAGATTGTAATTATTTGGTAGATAGTATATAGTATCTAGGCTAGCTCTTAAAACTTAGGTCATAGTTTAAACATATTAGGATTACGGAAAGGGAAATAGTTTTAGGGGACTTTATAGCAGCCAGGACTGATGGAAGGAAGCTAGACTCGACACATATGTCATACAATTGTAGGACACCTAAGTGGTTAGTTCCTAGTTGAATATAGTATAATAATATTACGATAATCTTTATGTAGTGTCCTGTGTAGGTATGACAAAACTAACACAGTTGAAATATTTATAGAATAAGGATTGAATAGTTCGATTTAGGTAACCTTAGGTCTTAATTGATTGTCTACAACTATGATATCGTCGCCTAGTTCTACGACAATACATTGTCGTATTGATCATAGCTTCCTGGCCTGGCCAGCTAACCTTAAGTTTATCTAAAGATATTCTAGGTCATAAGTTTTGCCTACTAGGTTATAGCATTATTTAGGTTTCTGACAGCACGTTGTCCTAATGTTCATAGCCTCCTAAATCTATCTAACTATGAGTAACTATGTATTGTTTTAATTTTGTAAATATTATTTGTGTGCCTTTAATAAATATATCCCGCAAGGTAAAAGTTGATCGGAGCAAACAAACGGTCCGCGTCCCTTCCTATTGTCTAAATCGGGCGCGGGCAGGCGGGGTATCTACGAGTATAAATGACTTGTAGCCCCCCGGACTAGACACTTACTTCTTAACGCTTCGCTAGTAACAAGCTGTTACTCTCAAGTTATTACATCGACGTTGCTCTGCTACGATCAACTGGAAGCCTTGCTGGACCTTACAAACCCAGTACGACTTTCATTTACTGCGAGACCTACGAGACCTTCTTGGTACAACACGATCCAGAAAAACAACTGGTGCTAGGGGCCCAAGGTGCCACAATTGGGTAGCGCCCGGTCCTGCACACAAGCCGTCATAGTGTTAGGGATAAATAGAAAAAATAATAATAATAATAATAATTAATAAAAAAAACCTTCAATGATTGTACTTGTAAAATATTATGTCACCAACGCAAGACGAAAGTTTAAAAGATTTTATTATTTTGGAAATTAAAAATTTGGGTTTTAAAAATTTAAGTCGTTTGGGAATGGCCCAACCAGTAACGAACATTTAGTTTACGTATTCGAAATTCGAAAACGCGTTTGTTTATTCTTTTAATGGAAAAATACGCTGATGAAAAAAGTTTAGCAAATGTTTTGATAGAACTAATGAAATTTTCGTACATTTGTCATTCATTTACAAGACCATTTCTCATGCTTCAAAGACCACGTTACGATGGCTTAACGTAATCTCAGAAGCACTAATCCCCAATCCACTAATATCAACTTGTGGAATATGTGGGGTTAAATTGGACTTATAGTTATGCTTTTTTTTAATCAGTCTGAAATGCACCTTATATTAATATTTTTATTATTGCCCATAATTTTACTAAAAAAAAGTTATGGACTAAGTTATTAAGTTAACTTTTCGGGTCTACCCCTCATATTTGAAAAAAGCCACAGTAAATACATATGTTACCTAAACCCTTCGAATGCCATCTGTCTGACGGGGTTCATACAAAATCTTCAATGGTCCTTTTGTCAAATATAAATTTAAATAACAGGGGACGTGGTATTGGCAATCTTTTGGCACTGGAGTTGGCCGTTGGATACGGTCCAAAATCTTCCTTTGTCTCTCAGGCAACCATGAAAAGTTAGCTATTTTAGCTAAAAGTTTAGAGCTAGGATATGCATAGTTCTGGATCTTGCGACAAGTAATCTCGCAGCGACCAGAAAATCAACATCAGTAAAGTAAAAAATACTTATTGCACAATTTTTTTTTTACTTACAGATTATTATTTATTCGGAGTAAAGTACAAAGATTAAATAAATTAAGAACTAAATTATAAAAACTAAAAATTAATAAATAAAATTACGACTATTCGATAGGCGTAGTGTGCCGAGGACACTCGCTGCGTTCCCCCGCTGAACAGCGAGGCTGACTCTTTGAACAAGATATTCTCTACTCAAAGGGTCACCCGTCGCCAATTGGAGTTTCTTACCAAGCTCGCGGGAGAACACAAGAGCCTCCTCGGACCACGGGCCCATCGTTTCAACTGCAAATGGAATGAAATGGTGATTGATGATGATCTCCGCGTACTTGTTGCGATTAAGGCGTGCGGCTGATTCTGCAGCGGCCCCAGGTTTCTTATGGCTGGATGTCACATGTGACTGACAGAGTGTGTCAACACATGTGGCATCCCAAACCAGTGCGCGGCCTCTAGTATATGGAATTAATGACATCCCGTCCAGACGCCTACAATCATTTCATTGCACAATAAATACCTAAAATAAATAAATAGTTCAAATAGTTTATTAATCAAAAATACTTATTACTAGGGTTTCACAATAAAATAATCCTACAGAAGATGTAGGTAGGGACATTTACAAATTGTATCTAAACTAGTAATAGACAAATGTGTCGCTGCAGCTAAACTAATAGCCTTTCAACTACTGTTAAATATAGCTAGCAGGTCTCTTTCCGGGGCACAACATTTTTAAAAGTTACATAACTATTTCGACTAGGCTATCCACCATATGCCTTCGTCGGATACTCCAGTACCTCCAGAAAAGTAGGGGATAACCTGGAGAAACTTTTTGTTACTGGCAAGGTGGAAGGAAAGAGACCGAGAGGCCGAAGTCCGGTACGCTGGTCCGACCAAATCCGCTCCACCACCAACACTAGCGTCCATGATGCTGTGCATGCCGCCGAAGACAGGAACGGGTGGCGTGCTATCATCAAGACGCGCACCAATTCATCGGGAGGTCACGACCCTCATCAATAAGGAAACACGACGCAAGGAGGACATAATTATTTCTATAAATCATTAGGTATATTCAAATAAAGTACATAGGCGAGCTAAATGCCGTAAAGGTCGAACATTACGACCGTATCCCCTGCGAGGTAATCGACAAGAGGTGGTAGTGACTCGGGGTTGTGAACAACCTGTATTTTTTTACGAATTTCTGTACGAATGTGACCTTGAGACAACCTGATGGTAAGTGACACGCGGGGTCCATGAATGTTAGGAGACACTCATGACTGACATTAGTCTCTAAAACAACGTCTTGACTGGGCATGACCTCAATTCGAGCCTTATCCCGAAACGTGTGGACTTCCTGGGTTAATCGACACGAACGGTGGCTACTTCCCCGCCCCGGCAGACTGTGCAAATGCACCATAAGTCCCCCCTACTACCTATTTGTTGTTCCCGTTGAAAGTATGTGCCAATTGCAATGTTGTCAAATGGCAATTTTTACTTTCAATGAAAACTAATATTGTAAGCTTGCCATAGTGATATATATATATAGACAAATAACACCACTTGAAACAAGACTTATGAAAAAAATAAAAAATATATATTAATAAAATTAAACAACTTTTCTTATGAAAAATATGTTATTTAAAACTGTTAATTTACTTTAAAATAGTCATATATATTATGTAGGTATTTTAGTGGAAAATAAGTAAGACTATTTAGAGTTTAAGAATCTTTAAGTTTTATTATTATGTTTTTAACAAATTGGATGTTAAGAGCTTGGTATATGATGGCAATTTTAAAAGAAAAAATATTTTTTAAATTGTTTACATGCGTTGCTTAAGTTTTTTTATATCTAATTTGTAAGATAAATATAAAAAATCTTTATTTGCATAAATGTTAGTCCAATTTACAGGTCTTATAGTACTAACTTAACGTAACAATATTTGTCAAGTAAATTGATATACTATCAAACATTAATATAAATTTTAAAATTTTAAATAAATTATGTCCAAAAACTTACATCTAGGTATTCATACAATATTGTCAGATTAAACTTTAGGTAATACAATGGTCAAAATATTATTTTAAATTATAAAACATCTTTTCTTTCAACCAAATTATTAAATGATTTTTAAAAACATTTTTTCCCAACAACTTTAATTTGTTAGGTAATTTATTATAACTTCGTATACACATAATTAGGCAATTTTTATTACATTTAGTTTTCTTAGGATTTATATCTACAATAAGATCATAGGGGTTTCTCCTACTTCTAGCGCTGAAATCTCCAATCTTTCTAAACATGTCGCTATGTTTTCTAACAAATAAGCAAACATTCAAAATATAAAGAGATGGAAGTGATAATAAACCGAGCAATCTAAAAGGTGGTTTGCAGGATTCCACATGTACATATTTGCATGCCTATAAGGGCTGGTTTTCTTTCTTTTTGTGTAACTACAATTTGTAACTAGACCTATTATATAAAATACCTGCAAAATAAATAAATTTGAATTAGGATACGTAAGCGAAGAACCATATTATCGTCTTGAAGTCGCTGTGTTTAAAAGTGTGCCTTCTAGTTGATTAAATTTTCTCAACTGATAACAAAAGACTGTCAGCTTTGTGTTAAATTCAACTTGGACTTAATTGTGCAAATACAGTTTTCTTTCTCCCTCAAATTCTGTACAAATCCTAGTAAAAAATAAAAACTAGGAAAATACATTCGAATGACTAAATCCCTGAATAAAAAGTAAAGTATCATCACTACCGTTTCCCTTTCGGGGTGGTCAGAAACCACGCTTATAAAATAAAACTGTTCAAATTAAGAGTCAAACAAATGCTGGTTAATAAATGTTTTTATTCAATTCAATTCAATTCGTTATTTCTGTAATTAGGCATAGGACAAAAAAATATTGTATTTTGCACTTTTACATGTCAAATTTACAATATACATACATACAGTATACTTTAATATTAGGCTACAGAATTTCACAGCATTCTACCAGGTAGAACGCCATGAAACTACACAACCTTACTTAAATGTAGAACAGTGCGTTACAATACAAACATAAAATAACATTAAAAAAAAAACCTACGTGAGTTATATACACAATTATTCCACACAAAATTACACTTATAATTATAGCTGCTGTAAAGAGGCATTGTCATTCTAGAAGCTAATTCGACAAAAGAATACCTAGACACTAAGCTCGACAAAGTCATGTGTAGTCACATAAATATTTGTATGCTAGAAATAGCGAATCATGTGATATAATTACATATAATAATTTACATCCCCGTACCTACCACGTTTCTGACAAATAAATTATTTCATTTCATTTTAAAAATAAGCGGATTCACATTTAGCCAACTTTACTATAGGCCTTTTATGTATATATGTAGTACACGCAGCAAAACATATTACAACACCCATTTACAGCTGCTTTAGTAGTTATTCTTTATTATCATTGTTATTATTTTTGACATTTAATGTGATTATTTATTTCTTACATTAAGATAAAAAATATTTTATTATATAATTTTAATTTATTTTCTAAAATTTATTTTCTAGATTTTAAGTGACAACACCCTTGTACAGCAGCATCTATGTAGGTATTGATTGTTTGTAGTGTTAAGTGGTTAATGACGACGGTTCTTTGCTATTAATGGCATACTTCTGCTATCCTGCCAGAACAATAATTGGTAAACAATGATATGTATAACTGGCAAAACCGAGTGTACTTAATGTATCGTATGGTTAATAAATAAATTGAATTAAATATAACTTATCTCATATACATATGTAACATATGTTGTCACAGTATTCACTAAAAAAAGAAGAAACTCGTAAAACTTATTACTGAAATTTGATTATTTATTTATTTATTTATTACAGGATAACTAACGACTAATAAACACATAAAGACAAAAAAAAATGGAAACATAAAAGGTCAATTAAAAGTTACCACAAATAGACTACAAACCATTTTCTTTTTATATACATATATATATATATATATTTTAATTTAAATTTGAATATATATATACACACATATATTTGTATGCATAATAGCTTATTCAATATATATATATATATATATATGTATATATTAAACAAACCATTACACAAACTAAACAGGTCTTTTAAAAAAAAAGTGCCTGCATACACATACAATGCCAAGGCACATGGTCAGTACAAAAAGACTGTCATATCTTCATTGACACTCGCGTGATTAAGACGAATCGATTGACGTGAGATTTATGAAAATCGGCCAACGTGTTTGGTCTCCAATGTACCACAAAGGAACAAACATACATACATACATACATATTTGGGAGTCTCTTGGAGTAAAACTGCTTATTCGGTAGTTGTTAATCATTTACTGGGAAGTAGTAGGTCAGACCAGTGTGGTATCCCCACTACTTCCCAGGTCGTTCAACTTAGCCCGCAATAGTTGCCGGTCCCGTATCCCGGTGCCGGTCGTCATCGAACCCGTGACCCTTGTGGTGAAGGTACCGTTTTATGTGCCGCAACACATACATAGGCTGATAAACACCTTCTTTGCGTCGCGAATTCGAGTAAATATCACAATATTTGTACAAAATAAATTGAATCAGCCTATCATACAACTCAATACGCTTTCTCTTACACACATCAAAAAAGTCTAGGGATCAAGCATGTTTATGCGGATTTCTTGTGATTGAGATGTGGCTTTGTAATAAATTTATGATTTTATAAATTTATATGGATCCTTTTTGGTGCATTTCATAATTTAAAACAGGAACTGTCAATCAAATTCGAGTAAAAGATGAAAATCAGCTGTCAATATTTTCCCTATAAAAACATAAGACGCATTGAAGACATTATTAGTGCTACTGTTTCCCTACTACTGATTAAAACCAACGTTATTATGGAGCGGCGACGTCATTTAAGCAGGGAAGAAATGATCAGAGCCGTGGGAATGATAGAAGCTGGTTCCCGGCAACGTACTGTGGCTTTAGCTCTGAATACAAGTCAGAGTGTTATCAGTCGACTTTGGACACGTTACCGAACCACTGGTACCGTGGCTGAGCGCCATGGAGGACGGTATCGCTGCACCACACGGAGACAAGACCGATACATTCAAATCACAGCTCGAAGAACTCCAACAATAACCGCCATGATGTTAGCCGTGAGCCTTCATCGCTCTTCAGGGAACTTAATTAGCGACCAAACAGTCAGAAACCGCTTGCATGAAGTGAACCTTCATTCCCGAAGACCGCTACGGGTACCACCTATAGCAATGCACAATCGTAGGACTCGATATCAATGGGCTCTTGAACACAGAAATTGGACAGAAGAACAATGGCGTTTCGTGTGCTTTTCTGATGAGTCTCGTTTTGGTATGAGGCCGGATACAAGACGTATACGACACTGGAGAACCCCTGGACGCCAACAGCGATTAAAATCCTGCCAGGAAGTCCATCCTTATAGTGGTGGAACCATCATGGTATGGGCGGGTATTTCGATCGGCGGAAGAACTGAGTTGATTTGGATCAGAGGCAACCTCAACGCTCAAATTTATGCTGAGACGGTTGTATCAGACGTCATCGTTCCTCTACAAGTGCATATCGGTCCCTTATTTCAGTTAATGCATGATAATGCACGACCGCACACCGCAAGAGTTGTAAGACAGACTCTCGCCGCAGCTAACATCAATGTCCTGCCCTGGCCTGCTCAGTCGCCAGACTTGAACCCGATTGAGCATGCATGGGATATTCTTCAGAGAAGAGCTCTGCCGAATATGGAGGGTATCCAGTCGCAAGAAGACCTTTTTTTGTTGTTGCAACGAACATGGGCGGCCATTCCACAGCGTGATTTGGATGAACTCATTTTGAGTATGCCAAACCGATGTTCTTGTGTTGTTAGTGTTCGCGGTAGAAACACGGATTATTAATTGTTTAAGTTACCCAATAAAATTAAAAAAAAAACTGTTATTTCAGTCTTTTTTTCGAACTTTAATGTTAGTGGTTCAAATGTCAAAAATCCCTTTATTAGGAAAATGGCAATTTTTTTTACTAATGCAAAGGTGACTTGGTTTATCGTTACTGTAGACAAACGAAAACATTTTATTTGATCAATCCTTAAAGAAAATTTTAATGAATATCAATCAGGAGAAAAGTTATTGCAAAAATATATGTTGATCCCTAGACACTTTTGATGTGTGTATTTTAAAGGATCAAATGAATTAATTCTCCCTGCGATTTGGTTGCGTTTAACTCTTTATTCAACCCGTGTCAGTCCCTGGTCGTATAACAAATTCTCCTAATTAGCCTCACGCCAAACGTACAAACAGTCAAAGACGTGTATAGGCGATATGTCCATTTTTTTAGGGATATACCATCCACCTGATCGTAACCAAACCAAACGAAACCAAACCAAACCAAACCAAACTAAACCAAACCAAACCAAACCAAACCAAACCAAACCAAACCAAACCAAGCCAAGCCAAGCCAAGCCGAACCAAGCCAAACCAAACCAAACCAAACCAGACCAAACCGAACCGAACCGAACCAAATCAAAAAAAAATCAATTCAAAACGAAACGAAACGACACGGAAACTAAACGAAATGAAACAAAACGAAACCAAACCAAACCAAACCCAACTAAACGAAACGGAAACGAAACGAAACCAATCCAATCCAATCCAATCCAATCCAATTCAATCCAATCCAATCCAATCCAATCCAATCCAATCCAATCCAATCCAATTCAATTCAATTCAATCCAATTCAATCAAATTCAATCCAATTTAATCCAATTCAATCCAATTCAATCAAATTCAATCCAATTCAATCCAATTCAATTCAATCCAATCCAATTCAATCCAATTCAATCCAATTCAATCCAATTCAACCCAATTCAATCCAATTCAATCCAATTCAATCCAATTCAATCCAATCTAAACCAATCCAAACCAAACCAAACTAAACGACACGACACGGAAACAAAGAAAATTAAACGAAATGACCTTTCTCATAAAAAAAATCTTGTCAAAGAAGGTGCAAAATGAGTCAATTCTCTATCTTATTCTCGATAGACGGATCACCTACACAAGGTTAAAGGAAGCTAGTGGTGGGAGAAGTTAGCGAAAGATCGCGGGCAATGACGAGCATTACGTATAGGTATAGGCCAGCAGTGCAGAGACACAGGCTGATAATAATAAAGAAACAAATTATACAGTGAAGTCAAGAATAAGATTTAATATTTTTTTATATGTATTTTTATTCATATTCCATTAATGGTTTTTACTTATTATGAGCATGACAGCTTTATCGAATTCATAATTTAAACATATAATTTATACTCCAACTATTCTTAATGTAAATATTTTAAATAATAAGTGAATAATAATTCGGTTCCTAAATGTAAGTCAATGGTTTTCGCAATGAAAAATGTTTTTCCAGGAGTTTTAATTAGGGTACATAAGACCCGATCCGAGGTCCCACTTTGACCTTTTGTAATTTGACCTTTTTGTGGCGCTACCTACTTGTAGATTATTATGCCTACTTGTAGATTATAATGTTATGCCTCATCCAACCCCCAACAGCAACCTTGTTCAAAATAAAAATTAAAAAATTAAATCATTAGTCCGTCTTATCTCTAGTGGTTTACATTTGATTTACACCATCGTCGCTTTAACGACAGAAGTGGCCGGATTTATTTATTTATGTAATTGCTAATTTTAAGTATTTTTTCTTTCTATCTATGACATTCTTGATCGTTATAGTTTTGCTGTTTCCATCGCTGTATCCTGGGTAAATTTGCGCACATTGTTACAGTCATAAACAAAACTTTATATTATTAATTTAATTTGCCTGAGCTCTTGTTAATGCCATAATTTAAGTCCGAGATTTTTTCCATCTAAGCTCCATTTTTATTTGTTAATTTCTATCTAAAACCATGTGTTCAACTAAACCTTAAATTAATAACTAATATGATAGAGTAGAGTCCTAGACCTGCACTGTTGGAGATGGGCCTTCCAGAAATTTCTGGCCAGACGGGTTAACGAGGGCCTGATGTCGATTTATAATGACAGCGTATTAACGATTCCACAAGTTGGTATTAGTGGATCCGCGACCGATTGTTTAGCGTGCTCTCCGAAACACGGTGTTGTAAATCTATGACAAATCTACGTAAGTAAAGTGTATTTCTCATGCCGGGGGTTTGAACCGACCTTTGTAGGATTTTAAGGAAAGCGTTTTTACAACTGAGCTACAACTGCTCCTTTTATCTTCCGGTAACTATAACGAGCGATAAATAACACTTTATTCTTTCTTCCTGCTGCACAGAGACGATACGCAAAGTCGTGATGCGTTATACCAGCCATATAACACTATTCTTATCCATTCTCCTAACACAATCGACCTAGGACCCGCACAATGAACGTAAATTCTTGGATTGCTAAAAAAATGTAATCAGAGACACAAATGGCTGCTAAAAGTTAGAGGTCCAAATATAGTAGTAAAGTTGAAAAAAAAACTTTAACGTATTTAATGTCTCTTGGGATTGATTTGGATCTCAGAGGCGAATTTTTGTCACACGACCCTACCTTCTGTACGGGAGCATATGACAATTAATATTTTATGTTTTTCATACTGCCCGGGGTTATCTAAAAATGTTATTTATGAGTTTTATGAATTGTTTACTTTTAAATACAACGTTTTAATTTGTTTTTTTTTGTTTTTTTTTGGTTCTATTCTCCCGATGGATGATGAATGAGATGATAGGGAAGGCAAAGGGTCTAGCCCATACAGCCAAGTCTGACGTAATATATCTTTATTTTTTATGAGTTAATGAGGTCATCATCAAATTCCAGATGCTGCAGAATTTGAAGCTTTTCTTGGAGTCACTCGCGGCATTATAGCCCAAACACGTCGTAAAAATATGGGAGTCCACAGCGGGGAAAACCGCATAAAATAAACTGCATCTTGTGCCCCATATTCAAAGTCCAATTTATTGTTTTCCATTTATTCACATTATAGCACATTATTAAAAATGCCTACAGATGTCGCTTTAGCAATAGTTCGTTTATTGTTTGCTTTGAAGGCCAACAAAAGGACAAAAATCGTACTTGACTTTAACTCCTTTTTGAAGGCTGTTAATTTTTTGTCACAGGATCACGGTGTGCTTTCGGTTCTATTTTATTTGTATAAAAAATACAAATTATATAGGTACCTAATTAAATTAAAATCCCGTCCGCCTAATAAAATGCCTATAATAGACTTAAAGCTATGTACATTTAAATGTTTTTATTTATATATATACTTTTACTTTTTATTATATACATATATACTTTTACTATATATACAATAAAGAATTTATCGATCTATCTAAATGTATTATTATACAAACGAATTGACGTATTCATCCTGAAAACTGTGATAAGAACCGGCCGGACCACTTGTCTTGTCCCGGATCAAACTCCATAGATACGCAATCTCCATCATTTGTCCTTCCTAATAATGCTGTCGATGCGCCGACGTTGATAAATGAACCGCAGAAGACTGCCAGATGTCAGTAAGCCCCGTCTTGTAGCAATATTTTCCCATACTGTCACGAAACTACGAAACGAATGGATATTAACTTTGACTTTCGTAACAGAATAGAGGATAATTTAGTAATATTATTGTTAGGACTACCTCCGTCTGCGGTTAAGATTTAGACGCTGAGGTCTCGAGTTTCGTACGCTTAAGACATCGGTCAGCATGGCGAGTGTAGGCCAAATTCTATAAAATTATTTCCTTACTATCCTAAAAAGATCGCTTTGAACCCCGGCATGTACCTATGAGAAATACACTTTCCTTACGTACATTTGTCATAGATTTACAACACCACCGTTCCGGTGTCTCGGAGAGTACGTTAAGCCGTCGGTTCCACTAATAACAACTTGTGGAATCGTTAATAAAATGTCATTGAAATTTGATATCAGACCATTGCCAACCCCTGTCAGCGTGGCGAGTGTAGGCTAAATTTTCTAGAAAATTTCTAGAAGGCACATCTCCAAATGTGAGTTTTAGGGGATGCGATGATAATGATGACTTCAAAATCTAGATATGACATGTCACCCTACGGTCACTTGAAGGTTAACGCTGGTCACTATTACACGGGCAACGCCGGGTTACACAACAAAAAAAAAATACGTGTGGCACTCGGGGACTGTCGCGGTAAAGCTATTGCATAGCATTTTTTATTAACTTATGCAATTATAATTATTTATTTATTTTATTTATGCAGTATTTTTTTTTTCTTTGATATTAATTTAAGTTTTTTATATTACTCGTGGACGCGGCCAAAAAGCACGCTGTCTCACCTAGCATTGTGTCTAAAAGAGATAGAATCAGTTATGAGCAGTTGCAGCTAGTCGCACGCACACAAACACCGTGCCGAAGTCTGCCGAACTGAAACGACGTTAGACGATGCACGGCTTTCAACGCCGCACCGCTATGCCAGTCGGAGTGAGGGGTGTTAGGGTTATTTTCGTTACGGAATTTCTTGATTCGCCGCGCTCAAATCCCGCGATAAAAGCTATGCAATAGCTTAAAAATAATAAACCACAGTATTGATTCAACTGAAATCAACTACATAAATAACTAATTAACCAAATTAAGTACCTACCTATTACACTTTGTTCATAACAAAGTTATGATTCTGAAAGTTCAAGTATCCTTTTAGAGTAATAACATAGACGTATGTTACAAGGACATGCCAAGCATTATTGGTACATCATTACAGCCCCTAGAACACAAAGTTCTAGAACTCCACTGTAGAAGATTGTTGTATCCTATGCCTAAACAAATAAAAAGGAAACTGTCAAAGATGGTCGTCGTCGAGTCGCCGTGCCGAGAGTTCGGGCTCGCTATAAAGTTATCATTTAAAGTCTGTTTCACAACTTAAAACTATTAAATATAAAGTGTACCAAATTTGCCGCTGTTTTATTCCACCGAATATGGTGTCAGAATAAGAAAATATATAAAGATGTCGAGGAACAAACAAGATTCAGAAAAAGGTACGTCAAGCACATTCCAAAGTATGGATTTTTTATCACAAAATTTCAACAATCTATCAAAATTAGATGTAAGCATTGGTGGTAACAATGCTGCTGAATGGAAAAAATGGTGGCAAACCTTCGAGTTATATATGATAGCCACAGGCTTGGAAAATGCGCCGGAAAAACGCAAAATCGCAATTTTGCTACACACGATCGGGTCAAAAGGCGTAGAAATTTTCAATTCTTTTGATATAAATATGAATGATACAAAAATTGGTGAAATAAAAGAAAAATTTGATAATCATTTTGAACCTTTTAGTAACCTAACAATGCTGAGACATTCTTTCTTCACATGTTTGCAAGGACAAAATGAGGACATCGATTCATTCATCACCAATTTAAAAAATAGAAGCATGAAATGCAATTTTGGAAAATTAAAAGACTCACTAGTAAGAGATCTATTTATAGCCAATTTAAATTCAAATTTTTCACATGTCCGTCAGAGACTATTACAAGAAACAGATCCATCGTTGGAAAAAACACTAACTTTAGCAAAATCAGTAGTCCTAGCCCAACAAAATGCACAAGTTATAGAAAATATACAACAGACAGAAAATGTTATGCACATCCAGCAGTCAAACAATAGTCCAAGTCACAGAGGCAGGTCAAAGAGTCCACACAGACGCAGTCAAAGTCAACGTCATATCAGTCATCGGGATAATTCAAGTCAACGTCATATCAGTCATCGGGATAATTCCAGTCAACGTCATATCAGTCATCGGGATAATTCCAGTCAACGTCATTCCAGTCAAAGTCGTCATCGGGATTCAAGTGCATGTGGTCGCTGTGGTCAGCACCACCGTTTCAAGTGTCCAGCCAGCAATGTACAATGCAGGTTATGTAAAAATTTTGGTCATTTTGCAAAATTTTGTTTTAATAATAAATATAATAATATTAGACAATTAGATACTATAAACAATTTAGAAACTGAGCAGTCAGAGAATAATTTTTTCATAGGTACAATCAACAGTAATTTAAACATGTCAGAAAAATGTTGGTATTTAAATATAATTGTCAATAATATAGAAATAAAATGTATATTAGACTCCGGAGCCGACACAAATATTATGTCACTGTCAACACTGTACAGCATAGGATTGTCAGAGTCACAGATTACAAATTGTAGTGCACATGTTAGTGGATTTGGAGGTAATAGCGTGCCAATAAAAGGAAAATGTACTATTCAATGTCATTTTAATAGCTCAATAGAATATATAACATTTTTAATTGCAAATATTAATTGTAGAACTGTTTTAGGGTTACCAACATGTCAAAAAATAGGAGTATTAAAAAGAGTATTTTCAATAAATGATACAAAAAATTGTCAACAAATTCTAATTGAATTTAAACATGTTTTCCAGGGTCTTGGATGTCTACCTCCTGTCTGTAGTCTGAAGTTGAAACCTGAAGCTATTGCATGCATTGATGCTCCAAGAAAAGTACCATTTGCACTGCATGAGAAGTTGAAAACCGAATTGGACCGTATGTTAAACATGAATGTCATAGAAAAAGTCACAAAACCTACAGAATGGGTAAATTCAGTAGTCATAACAGTTAAAAAGTCAGGTGATCTTAGAATTTGTCTAGATCCAAGAAATTTAAATAGGTATTTAGTCAGAGAACACTATCCATTAAAAAATATTGATGAAATTCGTTCCAAAATGGTTGGTGCTTCACATTTTTCGCACCTAGACGCTTTTTCTGGTTTTTGGATGGTAAAATTAGACAGTGAGAGCTCAGATTTATGCACATTTCAAACACCTTTTGGTCGGTATAAATATTTAAGGTTGCCTTATGGTATAAATGCATCATCAGAGATTTTTCATAGAATAATGACAGATATTTTTAGTGATTTGGAAGGAGTATTAATTTTTATTGATGATATACTTGTTTATGGTGAAACTGAAGCAATTCACAATCAAAGATTATATAATGTCATGAAACGTGCCAGCGAAGTAAATTTAAAGTTTAATAAAAGTAAGTGCAAATTTCTAGTCCAAGAAGTGTGTTATTTGGGTTATATTTTCAACAAAGAGGGTGTCAAAATTGACAAAGAAAAAATAAAAGCCATTGTTGACATGCCCGCTCCGAAAAATGTCAAGGAATTGCAGAGATTTTTAGGTATGGTCAATTATTTAGGTCCTTTCATTGATAATATGTCAGAAAAGACACAAAATTTAAGAAATCTCTTAAAGAAAGATAGTATTTGGCTATGGGATGAAAACTGTGACAAATATTTTAGTATGTTAAAGCAAACTATTACTAATACACCAGTTCTTGCTCATTATAATCCAAATATACCCTTAGTTTTATCAGTCGATTCATCAAAGTCAGCACTAGGAGCAGTGATCATGCAAAATAACAGACCAATAGCGTATAGTTCAAAAACTTTAACCACTTCTCAACAAAATTATGCACAAATAGAAAAAGAATTATTTGCTATTCAATTTGGTTGTCATAAATTTCACCAGTACATATATGGCAATAAAACAACAGTACATACTGATCATAAGCCTTTAGTTTATTTATTTAAAAAACCATTAAATGATGTACCAGCTCGTCTTCAAAGAATGATGTTAACAACTCAAGCATATGATTTAAATGTTATTTATGTCCCAGGAAAGGAAATGTATATATCAGATACGTTGTCAAGAGCACCGTTAACTGATAACTATATACCTGAATATGAGTCTGATTTGTCTTGTCATGTAAATTCTATATATTCAAACTTAGCTATAACAGATGAATATAAAAATAAATTTATTGAAGCTACTAATTGTGACAATGATTTAAAAATATTAAAGTCTTATTGTTTAAATGGATGGCCTAGCAGTAAAAATAAATTAATTCAGTCATTAAAACCATATTGGAATTTTCAAGCAGAAATTAACATAATTCATGATTTATTATTTAAAAATGATAAACTGATAGTACCAAAAGCTTTACAAAAGGAAATGCTTATTAAAATACATAGTGGTCATCAAGGTATAAATAAAAGTCTTAACATGTCACGATCTACCCTATTCTGGCCAAATATGTCAGTAGATATAAAAACTTAATAGATCAATGTCTTATTTGCGCTAAATATAGACCAGCCAATAGTAGTGAACCGTTACAAAGTTATGAAATAACTGAGTATCCATGGCAACAGGTCGGTGTAGATTTAATGTTTTTTGATAACAAAAATTACTTAGTAGTATGTGACTATTATTCAAAGTATATTGAGATAGCTTTACTCAATAACAGTTACAATGCAAGCAATGTCATTATACATTTAAAGTCAATATTTGCACGTCATGGTATCCCTATGTCTCTAGTGTCAGATGGAGGTCCACCCTTCACATCTGCAGAATTTAAATCATTTTTATATGATTGGGATATCCACCATATATTAACTAGTCCATATCATTCAAAGTCAAATGGTCAAGTCGAGAGTTCAGTCAAAATAGTCAAAAATATTCTTAAAAAATGTCATGATAGTAAGTCAGATCCTTACTTAGCACTGTTGCAATATCGTAACACTCCCAAAGCAAATTATCCGTCTCCTGCACAATTACTTATGTCAAGAAATTTAAGAACAAATATTCCTGTATTAAATAAAAAATTAAAACCTAATGTAGTCAAGTTTAATGAATATCAAAAATGTTATGAGAAAAATCGTCAAAGTAGTGAGAATTATTATAATCAGAAAACAAAGTCATTGCCAATATTAAGTCCAGGAGATCAAATATATTTCAAGAAAATGCCAAATTTAGATTGGATATCAGGTAAAGTCATAGAAAAATTAAATTGTAATAGGTCATATATCATAGAAGATTCATTAGGCAGAAAATATAGGAGAAATAGAATACACATAAGATCGGGATGTAATAATCTATGTGATAATGAGAGCATTCAGTCCAATGTCGGTCCGTCAACAAGTCAACATGTAGGAGTTCCACTTCAGGCAAACAGACAGTTGGATATTCCTATAAATGTAAATCGTCACTATTATGTAACAAGGTCAGGACGCAGAGTCCGAAAACCTGATTGGCTAATATTGTAAATTGTTAGCAATATAAGTTGTTAATTTTAAGTTAGTTTTTATATAGTTATGTTTTAAGTTTTAATAAGGAAGTTCATATTTATTTTTAGTTTGTTTTTATTATTTAGAAGTCATAATTTTTATTTTCACTTAAATTTATATAAATTAGTTTTCTTTAAAAAATCATTATCTTTATATAAAGTCATAGTTAAAAAGGGGGATGTTGTATCCTATGCCTAAACAATTAAAAAGGAAACTGTCAAAGATGGTCGTCGTCGAGTCGCCGTGCCGAGAGTTCGGGCTCGCTATAAAGTTATCATTTAAAGTCTGTTTCACAACTTAAAACTATTAAATATAAAGTGTACCAAATTTGCCGCTGTTTTATTCCACCGAATAAAGATGGGCCTTCCAGAAAATTCTAGCCACGCTGGCCAGACGGGTTGGCGAGGAATTGGTACATGCCGGGGTTCAAACCGAAAAGTTACTTTTCTTACGTACATTACTGTCATAGATTTACAACACCACCGTTCCCGTGCCCTGGAGAGCACGTTGTCGGTGCGGTTCCACTAATACCAACTCGTGGAATTGTAAATAAATTGTCACAAAAAAATTACATCATAAGCCATCTGGCCAGCTTGGCGAGTGTAGGCCAAATTCTCCAGATACATGTTCTGGAAGGCCCATCTCTAGCAGAGGAGGTCTATGACGCTGTGTTCTGGGGGTTGTAATGATGAATGTTAATGATTGGATATCTTATAAATATTTATTTATTTAATACTTTATTGCAAAAAGACAAAGGCGGGCTTTAATGCCGCAAGATATATTGCTGTTGGTCCAAATAGTATTTACAATGTAAACTCAATGTAACGTCACACGATTTAACGAGAAACTCCCTAAAGCGTCGAAATCAATTGGCTTTGGTTGGTTTAGCTTGTCTTCCATTTCAGATTTTTCTTCTCTCCATTTTACGACAACTCTCTATAACGCCATAAAATGCACAGTCCCTTCAGTGTTATTTACACTGTATTTATTTATTAGGGTCGCCAATAGTGTCAGCAGTAATACATACATGGATTTTTACTTACATCTAAGACAGAAACCAGATGCTGCACCAATCACAGGCAACCACCACATGCTATTACAGTGTCCAATAATTGGGCCTTTGAGTAGCCAAAATAAAAACACAATACAATTACAATAGGAATAATAATTGAGTATATCAAAAGCAAAAATTACAACATGATACAACCACAATCAAGAAAAATAATTCCAAGGATCAAATTTGGTCAAACAGCAGTTCAGTTTACAGTCCCAGCCAGGATTTGCTACATTGCGCTTAAAAACATGCAAAGAATTAGCAAATATGTCTAGACTATCATTCTTATTTTTTCGTAAAAATGTATTGTATTGACGACATGTGCGGTTTAGTGGTGAGTGGTAATGGTATGTTTTAGGGCCACAATTTAAGTTGGTCTTTATGAATATATTTATCCTAGGGGTACTTATAAATATTTATAGGTCGAGAGCTGACTAACAGAGGTTGTATAAATAAGGATGAAAGGAGGAATATTGTGCCCATAAACTATACACCCCGCACTACATTGACGCATGGGCAAGTCCTTTTGATTAGAGTAGTGGTAGCAGAAAAGAAAATGCATTGAAAAAAAAACATTTTAATGTGTAAATTAAATGTACTGTCTAAGTGGATGTCAAAGGTATCGGGTTTGATCCCTGGTCGACACACAATAATTTGTGATATTTCTCGAGTTTGGTACGCTAGAGACATTGCCACTTGTCGTAATTGGCATAGGTAAAGTTGGAAATTAAAGAAATGGAGAGAGCTAATTATTTTTATTTCTTTAATGTTATCCAAAACAAGTCGACGTTCACTAACGTCCAGGCTGCGTGGCAAGCGTAGTCGAAATTTTCCAGAAATCGTTTCTGGAAGGCCGCTCTTCAGCAGTACCATACGCACAGGCCAAAATATGCATCCAAATACCTTACCCACTATCCCTACGCGTACTCATAAATTTGGAGACTCTTAAACTTTTTGCCGACGAAACCCTTGGACTACTACTTTTTTTCTTTTTTTTATTTTAGTTTTTTTTTTCAAAGTTTTTTGTTATATAGGTCATAGTATGTTTAGAAGTGAAGAAAATGTAAAGCTACTTGTACACTTAGCCGAATATATATAGGTAAATTTTAGCATGTATATGTAGGCTAATAGTGGACACACTAGTACTTAAAGAGGATTTTTTTTTATAAAAAAAAACTTTAATTATCGTATTTATCCTCAAGATACCTTACTAATTGATACATACACATACGTTAACAACGGTCATAAAATATTACTATTTGGTTACGCCGATATATATATATATATATTATGTATCTATCTTACTATTCATTTTCCTTCCGCTCCTACCTCTAACTCCTTTGCCCAACGCCAGTTGGCATCAGTCGCTCAACCGCCGCGCTTGGACGTGTCCGCAATCCTACCGCGCTCCGCTAAACGCTAAATCACGCCGCGAATTCTCCAAGTGCAGTGCCGAAATAATTACCACGCTATAAACAATATTCACTCTGAAATAAGTGGAGAAATCAAATAGTGAACCAGCCGAAGGACGCCAGGGGGAAGCCTCGATCGCCGCCGCATCTACTGGTTAGTGAGTTTCCTCTCCTAATCTTACTATTCTCCATCACTATTAAAAAAATAACAATAGAAAAATGGATAAAAATATACTGCTTGTTTTGCAGTGAGTACCCGTCGCTGGCTAGTACAGGGGGATGCAGAACGGTTCCTCGGAGAGACTTTATCAAAGTGAACCCGCTGTAAAGTAGCCGGCGTGCAAGGGAATACACTCAATAAAATTACAACGCTTTGTTTATTTGGAAAATTACGAGTACATTACCGTGAATTAGGTTTAAAGTCAAAATTATTGTCTACTGTCTGTCTATATATGTATATAAATCCAGTCTGGTTCGTAAAAAAGTGATTTTATCATTTGTACATGTCGGCGTTCAAACCGCGACTGTTCGCGTCCTTTGCGGTATACTGACAAATTTTGGATGATTTGTGATTCGTCGGTGCATAAACAGACATTTATATTTTGTTACCCCAATACCTTTCTTGCCGCTTTTTATATTTATATATTTTTATATATACATACATATACAGTTTATACTGGATGTCAAAGTCAAAGTCAAAGTCAAAATATCTTTATTCACGTAAACCTATTACAGGCATTTATGAAACGTCATTAATTTAATTATTTTGAATGATTCTACTCCTGCTAGTAGAAGACTAAGCAGCAAAGTGGTCCAATAAGTAAGCTGTTAGCAGAAGACCAGCAGCTTAGCAAATTCCAGTGACCTGTTAATGTTTAATCTGACTGAGAAAGGAATCTGCAAGGAAAACTCAGCTATATCAGATTTACAAAATAAAACATATACAGAACTGCACCACAACGATCAATTAATAACCTTTTAAATTTAGTTATCAGTACCTATGAGAAAACAATACCTGGTACAGCAGTAACCCACCAGGCAAGTCAGAATTAAGGTAGACTACATGCCTATGTGCAACCCGAAAGTCGACAAAACGCAAAAACCTCTGTTAATTTAAGAACAATAAATTGAACGTGTTCGGCAGAGGTCCCAGGCCCCCACAGCAGCACCCGATCACGGACATAACGCATGTGCCAGCCATCCCCCCGCTCAACCAGGCCCTTAGGGTGCGGACCGGGACCCGACACACGTGCCACCACTGCAATGACCTTCTAAGGAAGGGGCGACCACCGGACACGCCACACCATGTGGTTATGATACTAGATTCTCACATAAGACAAGATACAATGAGTAACAACTATTATGGTTAAAGAAACTAGTTCTTAACTCCCATTATATTTAATAATATTATGCCCATTGATGACTGTGTAAAAAAGTCAAAAAGTGAATTTAAAAGAAAATAAGGTTGCTTTTGCTGATTTAAAACTAACTACTAACAGTAATGTGATTTAATGTTAAATAACTTTGTGTTTTGACAAATATAGTGTAAAAAAATACTGTAAAAAAGAGTGTACTATTCGCCAACTTTAATTTTTTTTTAAATAGTTTAGGTTTTTATCTAAATAAACGATTTAATAATAATAATAATATTGCCCGTCCCGCTCACGCAAGGCCGGCGCGCTTGCTGAACTGAAGAGAAGCAGCGGTTATAACCGGCCGCAGAGTATGTATGCAGTCGTCGAGTCAAAATATAGTCGTTGTCCTAAAATCATCATAGAAGATGCTGAAGAACGATCGTTGTTATCACCCGGAAGTTCTGGTGCCTACGATTTCATGTGAGCTCCTTTACTAGTTTTCTTTCTTGTTTGTTGATTGCACCGATTAACGTAGTATCGTCTATGTATCTAATTTAAAGTTTATCGCGACCCCGCATCGAAACAGTCCACCAGCAACCTTTCTTGAATTGAAGATAAGCATCTCTACCTAGCTACCCGGTACAATATATTCCAGTTTACCCAATCAATGAATAGACTAATACGTTAAACTACCTCAATATAAAGTTTTAGATAGCTAGAATAAACATTAACCCGACCTTCGCAAAACGTTGTCCAACGGATTAAACTATAATATTCTTTACTTCCCTAAGGACGTTTATGCATTAATGTTGGCGACTATCAAGAATAAGCGACCTCAATACTCCAGTGACGACAACTTAGCTGGTGTTGCTATCAATAAAAAAAGACGCCAAATTATTTAGATTAGCTGGTTCGCCCCACTAACGGTTGCAACGGGGATCCCTCCAGCCGTCGCCCCTGCCTCCGCTCTAGCTCTCGTGCTCGATCTTCGTTGTCGACGCATTCTGCCGTCGCCTCCCAGACGATCTAGCCCACTCTTCCGATTGGATATACTCGTAACAATAAATCCTACATCCGCAGTCGACTCACGTACACCGAGCAGGTTTCACCTCAGCTAGACTGAGAGAACATCTACAAGCGCAACAAAATTCATCGCTAATCTACCATTGCCGGCGCGACGTGCGTTACGTGAGCGATATCCACATATAAACATATGACGAATTCGTGCGTCATTGGCGCAGGAAGATTTCTCGTGAGAAATCTGGTCCAATTGCACGTCCGTTCGCCGGATGCCAGGCAATGCTACGTTCGTCACTTACTTCACCTACCTCTTACAACAATCAGCTAAATCAATCTGAATATCTGTCAGCTAAATATATCAATCAGATATTCAGATTCCTTTACTGTTGCTGCCGCTCGTCAATGGAACACCCCCTGGCTACAAGGCGCGCACCGCCCGTCAACGTATTTAAAAAATAAAAAAATAATCTGGTATTATTTATTTCTTGGATATCTATTTATTTTTAGTATGTATTATATAGTATTTTCCTCATGGTTAGCTGGTGAAGAATGCCTTATGGCATTATAGCTCGCCTATGTACTAGATTTTTAATTACAATAAAGTATTTAAATAAATGTCCTTGCCAACCCGTTTGGCCAGCGTGGCGAGTGTAGGCCAAATTCTCCAGATATATGTTCTGTTAGGCCCATCTCCAACAGAGGTCTAGGACGCTGTGTTCTAGGGTCTGTAAAGAAAAAAAAAATTAAATAAATAGAGTACGCCTCTGTGGTAGACTCCCGCCATAACTCCAGAGCCCTCTCGGAGCCTCGCCCGTACGAAGAAGAAAGACCAGACTTAAGCCGCCCATCTTTTGAGAGACAAAGCAAAGTTGTGTATAGTGCATAAACTGCCTTAGGGGTTATTAAAGGGAGTGGGTCGGATAATCCCCTTCTCTACGATCTATTAAATTATTTATCCAAAGTAACATAGTTTGTTTTAAAGCACTCTACATGTTGTATTAGAAAATGTTTTTTTTTTTTAAAAACATCATCACAGAACACTGAGTACTAGACCTCCACTGTTGAAGATATTTATTTATTCCATTTATTTATTCTATAAAGAACTATCGACAATACAATAAAAAAGAATTACAAACAAAGTTTCATTAAAAAGTTCTCACTAATAGTAACAATATATAAAAACAACAAGAAATATTTTCACCTAAGATAATACAGCACTTACATACACATAAGCATAAACAATACACACATGACAGAATAGACTAAAGATACGATACAATATACAAGTATAGTATATAATAAATTAAAGAATATGTTGTTAAGCACATGTCTCACCGTCCTTATCATCATTACAGCCCCTAGAACACAGCGTCCTAGACCTCCATTGTTGGAGATGGGCCTTCAAGAACATATATCTGGAGAATTTGGCCTACACTCGCCACGCTGGCCAGACAGCTTGGCGAGGATATAATGTATTTTTTTTATTGATTCTTTATTTACGATTCCACAAGTTGGTATTAGTGGAACCGGGGCCGACGGCTTAACGTGCTCTCCGAGGCACGGGAACGGTGGTGTTGTAAATCTATGGCAAATGTACGTAAGAAAAGTGCATTTCTCTTTGGTACATGTCGGGTGGGTTTGAACCGACCTTTGTAGGATATAAGGAACGCGCTCTTACAACCGAGCCACCACCGCGCCACCGTCCTTATATTTGTATAAAACATGTCGATATCGCACTTGAGTAACAGCTCATTGAATGACCTACATGCTCTATTAAAATATGAATTTCGTCTATAAGAGGTATTGGAATTCTGGACAACAAAAGTGGGTTTGTACCTAGATATTCTTACTGGCGTCGTTTGGTCAGAATCGCTTGGACCGCACGACGTACTAACATTTCTGTGCTCGAAGAGCTTAAGCTGACCAGGGAGCAAAGACTCTCTACCGTCTGCTTTGCCCGAATTCTGCAATACTTTGGCCATATTGCAAGAAGAGAAGACGATAATCTAGAAAAACGTCTAATCACGGGCAAGGTAGACGGTAAAAAAACAAGAGGAAGAAGCCCCAAGCGATGGCCCAGTCAGGTGACTGACCACCTGAACATCCCTGTATACCAGGCCATCCACTACGCCGAGGACCGAAACCGTTGTTTTTTTTTTTTTTTTTAATATTTCCAGACAGGTCACACAGCGCCATCTAGTTTCCGTGGTAAGCTAAGAGGCTTGTGTTACGGAAACTAGATGGTTGATAAACTACATATTATACTTTTTTTTTTTTTGTAAATATATACATATTATACATATAAACACCCAGACCGAGACAAATTATACCATGTACAACTTGCCCCCGGTGGGAATCGAACCCACGACCTCCCGAGTTCACGGCAACGTTTGTTACCACTAGACCACGGAGGCGGTCAATTGGAGACGGCTGGTGGATGAGCTGCGTCTGCGACGGAGTCACGATCCCCATCAGTGGGGTACCGACTAAGGAGGAGGGAGTAATCGTACGAGTTACTATACTGTGATTGTGATTACGATAGTTTTTCCGCACTTAGTCCCTATTGGATCATTGTGCGTAACCTTTATTCCTTCAGTGGAGCCTACGTTCCTGCAGACCTCCGGAAGAGTCCTCGCAGTCTGGAGGAACCTCAGTCTAGGCGCAGCCACACAGGCGCACATGCGCGGCCGTCTCCTCCTCCGCCATGCATCCTCTACACAGTGGGATATCTGTAATGTTCAGAATATAGAGATGTTTGTTAAAGGACAGTGTTCCGTCAAGACCCCCACCATTATTCGAAGCCTGGCTTTGTCAAGGCCCAGAAGGCGTCGTAATCTAGTCGTCGTAATCGTCGTAGTCGTTACTATACTGTACTGGAATTGTTAATAAATGTCATTAAAAATTTACATGTGATCAGACCTTCGCCCTATACTATGGCGAGGGTCTGATGTCAATTCTAATGATAACTTAATAACGTTGGTATTTGTGGAACCAGGACCAACAGTTTAAGGTGCTCTCACAATAGCCTAATCTACAGTTGCGTACTATCTATGTAAGTTTATAGCAAGGTTTTTGCGCTCAATTTCTGTATTTTTTCAAGTCCCTAGAGAAATCATTGGGTCAAACAAATATGCACAAATTGCGGTATAAAGATTGTCCGTCGGTATCCATAATTAATGGCTCAAGGATAAGGTGGTTTATCCACCAAAGCTTTATTACAAATGACAGTGAGCTAGAGTAAATTACACCAATATTATTACTTCATTAAGAGTTTTGGTGGATAATGACTCATTGGAGAATCCAAAGTTTTGCATCATTTATTTTGTTATTTTAAGCCGTTGACCAGAGTTTTTTTTATACTATCACAACATGTGACCTTAATCCCCACCTGATAGTAAATGCGCGCGAGGTCCATTAATGTTAGTAACAGAAATCAGACACTCATAACTGACAACAGTCTCTAGCACTATGCCGGCTTTACAGAGTTGGGTCAAATTTAGATTAAAATTGGTAAATATATATAAGTATATACATATACTCAACTAATCATTAATGTTTTTTTATTTCAGTATATATAAAAGTATATTATATAAGTATTTATATTTAAAAAAAAAAAAACTAAAAAAAAAACCTATTTGTTCAGTTTTTTCATCAGACTGTAAATAACTTTGGGAATCGTCGTCATGTCTGCGTTTCTGGAACAAATGTATCACTGACGTTTTCTGCTTGAGAATGCTTACCAACCAAGATAAAATGACGAATTCAAAATCACAACATCCGGGCACAATCCCTCTCCTAGTTTTCGAATAACATAAATTATCTGACGCTGTTTTTGTCATCGCTTCCTCCCGGATGATGTACTCGGTTCCATTTACAACTGCAAAAAAAAACCAGATAATATTAGTAAACAGGATTGTATTCAAATAATTAAGTATAAATAATATATATTTATTTAAATAAATTTAGTCACAGAAATTTAGCGCGCCGACACGTACTACACCTCTCACGGCCCCTATGTCACTAAACTCGTAGATACTGCAAGCGGCTGCGTCCGCGTCGCGCGAGGGGGAAGGGTTTTTCAATGTTTTTATTGTTGCTATGCCGGAGCTATAACAATTTTAATAAAATTAATTTAAAAAATAACTTTCCCTCCTTGTTGGCGCTTACCTATCCCCTGTCGAAATGTATTATTATTATTATTTATTTATTTAGTACACACAGCAGTACATATATTATCACACACATAACATAGTATAATTATAGCTTATCTAATATATGTACCAATTAGGTGTCACAGCATTCACCAATACAAAAAGAAGAAGAAGTTAAAAACTTATTACTGTTAAAACAATTAAAAACTTACTACTGTTAAAACAAAAAAAAAAAAAATTAACAAAAACTATAAAATTTACAAAATAAAAATATGACTTATTATGAATTTATTGATTTGTATCCCTATAATAAATAAATTTAGTGGTACAACTTTTGACCCAAAATAGGATCCTTTAAATGTTATCTTTGTATACTTTTACAGGCCAGTCTAAATGGCCCATTACACAGTAAAATGTTCGGCTTGGGGACAATAGTCGGTAGGCGAGTTTCTTTATAACTTAATGCACATTTCCATTCCCCCATTCGACTATAAAGCGCAGTAAAGTCGAAAAGACTCGTATAGTACTCAGAAATTGCCTTACTTTGTGAATATCTTTCTTACATCTAGAATCTACATTAACAATCGTTTAATATTGATGCGGTATTAAATTACTGGACGACGCCCGCCACATCGCGACATTAGGTAAGTCTTGTTTCAAGCGGTGTTTTTTTTTTTATATAAATATCACCATGGCAAGCTTACAATATTAGTTGTCCTTGAAAGTAAAAATTGGCATTTGACATCATTGCAAATGGCACATACTTTCAACGAGATCAACAAATAGGTGGTCCGCCTGATGGTGGTAATTTGCCAGGATGGGGAATAATCCACCGTTCATGTCGATAAACCCAGTAAAGTATATCCACATGTTTCATGTCATGTCTAGTCGAGCCGGCATAGTGTTAGTCATGAGAGTCTGATTCCAGTTGCTAACATTCATGGACCTTACGTGCCACTTACCATCAAGTGGACTGATAAGGTTAAAAAAAGACGTGTGCAATGGCGAGCCCTGAAGAAGTCCTACTTCTAGAAGTCCGAGTCTAAATCCAAGGAATCAACCGCTAGACTACGTAGGCAGTTATATTAATCTAATAAATACCAAAGTACGTATCGGTACCAAATCTAAATTCTTTACAATAACCCAAATTGTCCCGCTGTCATTCTTAAACCACTAAACAGATTTTAATCAAGTTTAGCGGAGATGTGCTTTGGAACCCAGGTACGGATATAGGCTATAATATGACCTTTTGTTCGTAAGTTTTTCAACATCTTGTGTTTACAGCCCTTGGATATTTTATGTTGTTTTCTAGAACCTTGGAGCAGTTTTAATCTAACATTTGTCAAATTATAACCTAGATAACTCTCGATACTTGCGAAACTTTTAATTGTTTTCGATTTCTACTTTTTTTAAATTTTATTTTACATAATTTTATTAAATATATATATATATATATACATATATAATTTAGTTCTATTTGTTGTAGGTACAGGTTAAGTTAAGTTTATCCCTCTAATTATTTTTGTATATTTACATGTGGAAACTTTGCTGGATCGTGTAACTTTTAGAATTGTTGTAATTATGTTTTAAGATCTGTATGTTTCCTGAATAAATAAAAGATAAAAAAGAATTAAAATATTATATGTTATAATATTATAAATGTTAAACATTTTTTAAATAGTAATGACATATTGAAATCTACAGATATTTGCACGCTTAATAGGGCAGTCATGGAGAACGTTGTTAACTTACATAGATTTAAGAAGACCATTGTTACTAACCCATGTCATGTGAATAAATATTTTAAGTTTGAGTTTTTCAATTAAAAATATTACCGCATCCAAAGTTTAACTGTGCACTCTAATATTATTACCTCCATGTGAGCTGCACTACTTCCTTCGCTTTTGTGCATTATTGTTTCACAGGCAAATCTGTTTCTTTGTGCCCCTGCCTTTATTTAAGTCCTAGATTTGCCAAGGACATTTCAGATTCTATTTTTCATTGAGAAATATGTAAATCTAAATTGCTTTTCTTTTGTATAGCAGACGTGATTGCATTGTATCTTTAAAACGTGACTTTTCCACATATTACTATATATGTTACTAGCACTAGAGAACCTCAAGCTGCGCAAATACGCCAACCTCAGTACAGGTTACGAATTTGCGCCGTTTGGGGTCGAGCCGATGGGCCCGTGGGGACACTTAGCCAAGAGTCTGGCCAAGGAGTTGTCCAAGCGGCTAACGGAAAAGTCTGGAGACAGGAAAGCTGGCAATTATTTCTGCCAACGTATTAGCTTAGCTATACAGAGGGGAAATGTTGCCAGTCTTCTTGGGACTATCACTGAAGGGTCGTCTCTAGAGGACATTTTTTACCTATAGTTTATTTTTTATTAGGTTTAGTTTATATTTATTTTAATTTTTACTTATAAGTTGTACAAAGGCGTTGAACTACTGAAAATGGTAAAGCGAATTAAGTTGGAGTATTTGGGACACATCATGCGCAATAAAAATAATAGATTGCTGCAGCTCGTCATGCAAGGCAAGATACATGGCTCCAGAAGACCGGGGAGAAGACGCACTTCCTGGCTCAAGAACCTCAGGGAGTGGTTCGGGATGAGCACCAGATCCTTGTTCCGGGCAGCGGCCAACAAAATCAAAATCGCCTTAATGATAGCCGACCTCCGATAGCAGATGGCACCGTAAGAAGAAGAAGTAGTTTTAATTTATATTGTAATTATTTTATACTGTTTGTATATTACTTCACATAAATGCTATTAAATATAAATTACAATAAATAAATACTAAGATTGTTACTAGCTATTTAAAAAACCTTCCCGTGCGTACCCTTAGGGTATGGTTAAGGAGGATGGCTGGCACATGCGTTAAGTCCGTGATCAGATACTGCTGGGGGGGCCTGGGTCCTTTGCCGAACATGTTCTATTTATTATTATTAAATAGCAGAGGTTTTGCGTTTTGTCGGCTTTCGGGTTGCTTATAGGCAAGTTTTCTATGTAAATTCTGAATCACCTAATACGGTTCGACTGTACCAGGTATTGTATTCTTATTTAATCTGTTCTTTAATGTAGTTCTAACTAAGAAAGATTCTTAAAGAAAACTCAGACTGTCGCGTAGGGTTCGCAATAGAAGAGGGCAGTGGTTCAATAAAACCAGCCTTTAGGAACTGATATTTGGAATTAGCCTATTATTGCACAGCCCGGAAGATGTTTATCGACCTGATGGGTTTGAAGAAACGACTAGCCTGGTAGTCTTTGGCTTCTTCAGCCTCGCCTTGGACCCCTCCACAACTACTTCCTTGGCGTAGAGTCGTGGGTAGCTGCGAGGGGTCTCTGGAGAGTTTCCTGTTCAGCAGATCCTACGATTATTAAGATATAAGTAGGTTCCGCTCAGCTCGCTCAAAGATCTTAGCAGAATGTTAAACGGCTTAAACGTGGCTTCTCAGCAGGTTGGCCTAGGAATGAACCTGGATAAGACTAAGGTTATGTTCAATGACCATGTCAAGCCGAGGCCAATCTGTGTGGGAAATGCTACTCTCGAAGTTGTGCAGGAATACGTCTACCTTGGACAGACTATTCAGCTAGGCGCTGCTAACTTCAGCAAAGAAGCCGACAGACGCATTCAGCTAGGATGGGCGGCATTCGGGAAACTTCGACATATCTTCTCATCGTCCATACCACAGTGTTTGAAGACAAAAGTCTTCAACCAGTGCGTCCTCCCCGTAATGTCGTACAGAGACTGACAGTGGGTCTGGTTCCTAAATTCAAGGTAGCTCAGCGAGCTATGGAGAGAGCTATGCTTGGTATTTCTCTGATGGATAGAATTCGAAACGTTGAAATTCGTCAGAGAACCAAAGTTACTGACATAGCATTCAAAATTAGCAAGCTGAAGTGGCAATGGGCCGGACACATCTGCCGCAGAACCGACGACCGATGGGGCAAACGGGTTCTGGAGTGGAGACCACGTACGGGACGACGCAGAGTGGGACGACCCCCCGCCAGATGGACGGATGACCTGAGGAGGTTGGATGAGGATTGCAAAGGACCGCGTGCAGTGGCGAGCCTTGGGAGAGGCCTATATCCAGCAGTGGAGAGACACAGCCTGATGATGATGATGATGATGAAGTAGGTTTCTGGAATGGAGAACAGCCCAGGGTTTAGCCCAGCAGGATGTTACACAGCTACACCGCTGAAGGTCCAGTAACCCAGAACCCCAAGTGCAGCCTTTACGTTACTTTTTGAAACCCTACTCAGAGAAAATTGTCTTTGGCTGGCATCGCGGTATTTTTTATTTTATTTTGACAGCAAACAGTCATTTACATAATATTACAAACATAATTACCACTAACAAGACCTTGAGTGTCGAGAATTTACACAAAATACAATAAACGAAAACAAAAACAAGCACAGCAGATTAATAATTAAGCAAAAAAATAAAATTATTAACATCAAAATTGAATTAAGATAGTAAGTTGCGAGTATATTATATCAGAAGCAATATTACTAATACTACATATATAAACAGCTACTCATTAGAAATGTTATATTATTTTAATTTGGAGAACATATGTAGTTTAAGGTCGCTTTTAAATTTATTAACACTAGAGTTAAATAAGTCAAGATGAGACAATTCCTTATCGTAGTAGTCGAGAGAGCGACAAAAGTATCTATTAGCCGTATACCTAGTAGATGAATTAGAAATTTTATTTAGATTTGTATTTTATTTATTTATCATTATTTACATTATTAAGTAGTTATTTTATTATAGGTTTTATTTATTTTAAAATGCACTCCAGTTATCATTTTACTATACTATGCGTATCTACCTGTGTGCGTACAAAAAACTTGCCCGGTGGGTGTAAGCAGGTGGCAATCGCATTCCTTATGTTAAGTTTTATATTATACAGGGCGTTGCGTTTTAAATTTATTTACAACTATATTATTTATAGGTATCTTTGACGAAAATTACATAAAATCAATTTTATTGACATTAACTGCTCAAACCACAAATGAATTTTTTTTTCGTATTATAATATTTTTTTCTTTTTGTTTATGTTTAGCTGTATCTAATGTAAAAAAGTATCAGTATTATCACGACCGTTTATTCCTTTCGGTGTGGTCAGAAACCACGCTTATAAATAAGCGGATTCACATTTAGCCAACTTTACTATAGGCCAATCATGACAAGTGGCAAGCTCGTCGATGTCTCCAGCGTACCAAACTCGAGAAATATCACAAAAAAATTAAATATTATTTAAATGTATTTATTTACATTAACAAATATTTTTGTGTCCCGGCCAGGACCGAGTCTAAATCCACGGACTTAACCGCTAGACCACGGAGGCAGTGTATCTAATGTAATTTAATTATTGTTGTTCAATAGAATCAGTGCTGTTATGTTTATTATCTCTAATAAGGAATATTAAATTTAATATAAATACATCTCAATTAAAGGTGTCAGGTCTAAAAACGGGCCGAGAAATAAGATCACAATAATTTTGCTTATTTCTGACAGTACTGTCAAAGTAGCGACGCGGTGGTAATTTGGATCAATATTGCTTATACTTAAGGCATATAAGTCAATTTAAAATTGTATTTTTATGTTAATTGACCCTTGAATTTCAGATGGGTAAAGTATCATCACGACCGTGATTTCAGATAGGGATTTCATTTTTGTCATTACAGGCCTAGAACAAAGCGTTCTAGACCTCCACTGTTGAGGAAGGGCTTTCCAGAACATATGTCTGAAGAATTACTACACTCGCCACGCTGCACTGGTCAGACTGGTTGGCGAGAAAGATGGGGATTTTTTAGTCCCAATTTAGCCCTAACAGATGTCATGAGACCATAGGACATGGGACATGAGTGTCGATACAGGTAGCTAGTCCGACACCAAAGTTAATCTTTCAGGTATTTTACTATCACTGCGAGAGATCCCACACAATAATATAATAAAAATAATAATATATATTTATTATACTAGCACGACATGTGACCTTGCGCCCACCTGATGAAGAAGAAGTGGCGAGCATGGTCATTGAATGTTAGCAACTGGAATCAGACACTTATATCCGACATCAGTCCCCAACACTATGCCGCCTTTTCACACTTCGCTTGAAGGACTCCAGGTTTTAGGAAAGTGGAAACATAGAGGCTGGAAGAGCATTCCACATCTTTATTGTGCGACAAATGTATGAGTCACCAAATTTATGGGTACGCGAAGGGATGGTGACTACGGTATGTGGGTGTATATTCTGACCTGTGCGTGTGGTTCGGTTGCGGAATGGAGAGGAAGGAATTAGGTTATAGAGCTCTTCAGAGCACTCACCATAGTATAGCCGGTAGAACACGCTCAGAGACGCTACACCTCGGCGAAGCTGCAGGGATTCGAGAGTTCCAGATATAGTGGCATCGTCCACAATTCGAACAGCTCACCGCTGTAGGACATTGAGAGCATCTGTGAGGTACTTGGCTGAACCATCTCAAAGGTGTGAACAGTATTCCACGCATGATCTGATCTGTGCTTTGTACAGTAACATTCTGAGATATGGGCAGATTGCATCATCATGACATGGAAATTGGACAACTGGAATTAGAATAAGCGACCCAACAATAAATAATTTAAAATTTGAATAAATTTTATTGAATTAAAAAGAGCATCATGTATTTTATTATGATGTAATGCAAGCATCGCATTACCTCCCGTTCTAGCGCCGTCTATGATCGAGTTTCGTTTAGCTTACTGTAGTTTTATTACTGACATTAGATCTACTTTTATTACTACTATCGTAAAAATGTTTACTTATAAATAATTCTGTACTTTTGGGTAAAAAAAACTACAATATATTCGTTGAGAGTTGATATTTTATGATACGTTAGGCGTGACATTAAATAAAACAATAAGAATTTATGCGAGATATTAAGTTTAAAGCGCGATGGTGGCTCGGTTGTAAGAAGGCGTTCCTTAAATCCTACAAAGGTCGGTTCAAACCCACCCGGCATATACCAATGAGAAATACACTTTTCTTACGTACATTTGTCATAGATTTACAACACCACCGTTCCCCTGCCTCAGAGAGCACGTTAAGCCGTCGGTCGGTCCCGGTCTAACTAATAAATAAATAAAATAAAATAAAATGTGTTTATTTCGGAATAGTACCCATAGATAGGGCAGACGGGTTCTGGAGTGGAGACCACGTACGGGACGACGCAGAGTAGCACGACCCCCCGCCAGATGGACGGATGACCTAAGGAGGGTCGCGGATGAGGGTTGCAAAAGTCCGCGTGCAGTGGCGAGCCTTGGGGGAGGCCTATATCCAGCAGTGGAAAGACACAGGCTGATGATGATGATGATGATCCATAGGGGTTAGTAACATAGTGTTTGCTTATTCTATATTAGTAAAAATTTATTTTTTATATTTGCCTTGCCCTCCTGAGGCACTGGGCACATAAATGTGAGTATGTACCCAGTGCCCCATGATAGGGCAATCTGGCTTCTCACTAACTGCCCTTAAGATGATGTTGCCGCTCCCTCGTACTCTATAATAACTAATACCAACTTGTGGAATCGTTAATAAATTGTCATAATAAATTGATATCAATTCCTCGCGAAGCATGGCGAGTGTAGGCGAAATTCTACAGATGTATGTTCTGGAAGGCTCATCTCCAGCAGTGGAGGTCTAGGACGCTGTGTTCTAGGGGCTGTAATGATGAATGATTAAGTTTAAATAGATAAAAATGAAGTTAACGCAGGAATTTCTTTTGCAATAACCTTCTCTTGTAAAGCTGAGTCTGGATGATATCTTATATACCGTCAACTGCCTCAACTTTGCCTAAATTAACTAATTTTTCACGACATTTAAACTCATATTTAAAAATCAATGTAAACCTACTGCAAGTAATTTTAAGAATGAAATTTGACTGTTTATGTTTTTCTATTGTATTATTTACATTTATTTGTAGAAATGGTTTTTTTATGACTTGTGTATTTAATAGGCAAAGTTGTGGTATACTCCGCAACATTGCCTTTAAAAGAAAAATGTAAAAAACGACTCGTAACTATAATTAAAAAAAAAATAGATAATGAACTTATTTTGTCATATATCAAGTGTACATGCCTAAAAGCATAGAGTAAAGAGTTGGATTGTGTAGCAATAATAATATAAATATTCAAAGCCACGACATGTGACCTTGCGCCCACCTGATGGTAAGTGGCGCGCATGGTCATTGAATGTTAGCAACACTATGCCGGCTTGACTAGATGCCTTTTCACACTTCGCTTGAAGGACTCCAGGTTTTATGAAAGTGGAAACACAGAAGCATATATTTATTGTGCGACAAATGTATGAGTCACCAAATTTATAGGTACGCGAAGGGATGGTGACTACGGTATGTGGGTGCATATTAAAATAATACTGAAGCTACGGTACTTTTCTTGGTTCTAGGCAAAGTTGGGTATAAAAGGCAATGTCAAGACATTTGACGGTACTTCAAATAAACTTTAATGTCGTAAATTGGACTATTCCAATAAGAATGATATCAAGATGTAAGTTAATTCGGTCGCACCATAAAAACGCCGTTTCTATGACTAAAATCCGTGGGCCTAATTTAATTAGTGTAATCTGGTTCATTCATTTTATTAAGGAAACCAGTAAGCCGACAGACATACGTTATCACAATAATATTCTATTTTAGTTATGTTAAAGTTAGGCTGAATGTACATTCGTATTCTATTGATATTAGAAGTGCTGCAGCCTTATTATGTGACTTAAGCGCAAACGTTATTAGTGGATTTCGTTATTTCGGTCAGAGCTTGCGACATAATCACAAAATATTATTTAATTCTCAACTCTGTAAGCGCTCGACCTTGACAACGGCCGTGCAAATATCAACTTTAACAGCGTAATATATACGAGTTTAAATAGTTAATGGATTCCATTATATACCGTTTGCGCTTTAGTAACAAAATAGGGCTGCTGGCCGTATTTCTGAACTCGCGGCCCTTTACAACATCAGTTACTTAAATACTAAATTCACATTTACAGTGATAGCACACATCTATATTAATTTGCGCGGTGGTGGCTTGGTTGTAAGAACGCGTACCTTAAGTCCTACAAAGGTCGGTTCAAATCCACCCGGCATGTACCAATGAGAAATGCACTTTTCTTACGTACATTTGTCTTAAGTAGATTTACAACACCACCGTTCCCGTGCCTCGGAGAGCATGTTAAGCCGTCGGTCCCGGTTCCACTAATACCAACTTGTGAAAAGGTTAATATATTGTCATAAAAAAAAAATACATCATATCCTTGCCAAGCCGTCTGGCCAGCGTGGCGAGTGTAGGCCAAATTCTCCAGATATATGTTCTGGAAGGCCCATCTCCAGCAGTGGAGGTTTAGGACACTGTGTTCTAGGGGCTGTAATGATGATGATAACATGTTTGTTATAAAAACTGAAAAACACGGTTGACTCTAATTATCCAAGTAGCTATGTAAAGCATGCCGTGTACACTGCCCTTGGGTTGCAATTCCTACCTTATGAATTATTGTAAATTTGTGCTTGATATGTATTAATTGTAACCTGTTAGTGTACCTTAAAAAAAAAAAAAAAAAAAAAAAAAAAATCTGCTATCTCAATAATTGTGATGGCTGCGGCTAGAAACAAGAACACGAGGCTTGATTGGTGAGCTAAATAATTATTACAAGGCCGCGTTCGTTTTAAAAAATGTTTTAAATTCAAATTCAAAATTCTTTATTGTCAAGATTGTTTACATTGGTATAAAGAGGTGATGTACATTACTTAAATTTTAAACAATCTGCCCACAATAGGCATACAATAATTCTATATTATAAATATAATTACCATTTCGTCAAACATACATTATAAATAAAAAATAAACAAACTTTAAACAACAGTATTATCATTATTATTAAAACAAAAAAAAAAAAAAAAAAAAAAAAAAACATTTATCTACTTATTTATCTAAATTAAATACTATTTTATAATGAATGTCCAAAATCAATTAAAATTATAAATGTCAAAAAATTAAAATTAAATTAGTAAAAGAGAACCTAAAAATTTAAAGTCAAGGCTGGCAATTATTTCTGCCAACGTATTAGCCTCGCTATACAGAGGGGAAATGTTGCCAGTCTCCTTGGGACTATCTCGGATGGGACGTCTCTAGAGGACATTTTTTATTTATAGTTTAGTTTATTTTTAATTTTATTATTTAGGTAGCTTTTAATTTATATTAAATGTACTATAATTAATTTCGAATAAAATAAAATATTACTAAAATTTAAAGTTCATTATCATTCAAAAAATCTAAAATTGTGTAATAACATTTTTGCAACAGAAATTTGATAAGCATCTTTTTAAATAATATAGTCTCTAGTTCCTTAATGTAGCTTGGAATTTTTGTAAAATGTTAGCATGAAAATACCACTTTTTTTAGCACAAGTCGTTCGTTTAATGAAAATTCTAACATTTGATACTAATGAGTCAGTACCGTGTTGAAAGGAGTTTTTGACAGATGTCATTAACACATGAAATGGTTTGTTTACATTTAAAAATATTTTTATTTTATTATATATATATTATATTATTTATTATAAAAGCTACCTAAATAAAAAAAAATAAAAATAAACTAAACTATAAATAAAAAATGTCCTCTAGAGACGTCCCATCCGAGATAGTCCCAAGGAGACTGGCAACATTTCCCCTCTGTATAGCGAGGCTAATACGTTGGCAGAAATAATTGCCAGCCTTCCTGTCTCCAGACCTTTCTGTCAGCCGCTTTGACAACTCCTTGGCCAAGCGCCTCGCTGACGGTCCCCATGGGCCCATTGTCTCGACCCCAAACGGCGCAAACTCGTAACCGGAACCAAGGTTGGCATATTTGCGCAATTTGAGGTTCTCCGCAGAAAAAGCCGCTCTCCCCGCACCTGACGAGGTCGCCTGGATGTGAGATGGAGCTAATGTGTCTACACACGTCGCATCCCACACCAGAGATCTGCCAAGTTTCCACGGCCCAACAGTCATTCCGTCGGGTCTCTTGCCATCGCTCCGCACAATCCCAGATGGTTCTAAGATTGCGGGTACACCAGCAGTGACAAGAGCCCTTCGGATGATGTCGTTGAGAGCCGCGTGACGAGAAATGCGGCCAGCACTTCTAGCACAAGAAAGCCCGTGGTGTCCGAGATGATCGACTGGTTCTCCGCATCGACACTGGTGCGGGTGGACAGTCCGGGCTCCGAGACGAAGGCACACCGCCATGGTCAGTGTATGTCGGTCAAGGAGTGTGCCAACCGATGCTGAGGGAAAAGCCTGCAACCAAAGACCTGACTCCCTAGTGGAAACGGCCATGAGGCGAGCCCGCTCTTTCAATTACTAGCAGATAAAATATCTTCCTGTACCAGTTTGCAGAGCGGCTCGTCCCATAGTCGTTGGATTTTTGATGAAATTGGAACCGAAACATTTGGACATGCTACTGACCAGGCATCTCTGGCATCTGACAAGTACGACGGCTCAACGGAACCCAGAGATGGGTTAGTGATTCTCCCGTAGAGCTCGACAGTACTATGTACAGACGACAGAAAAGCTGGCAGTGCTACACTAGAAATTATTTGTTTACATTGTTATATACTTTATAGTTTTCTATTATATTTGTTAAAAAGGTATATTAAACGATTTTATTAATAAATTTAAAGACCATAATAATATCATGTGTGTTGGATGCCATGGTATGATAAAACATGAACGAAAATACTTGTCAAAAAGTAGCCTCACTGCTCGTTTTATTTACGAAATGTTAGCATTGTTAAAAAGAGTGGTATTTCTTAACAAAAACGTCATTTCGCGCTGGTTTATGAAGTTGCTACGAGATGTTGCAAATGCTATAAAACGAACGCGGGGTAAGGCTTCTTCGTAAACGAAGTTCTTGAAACTCTCAGTGTCTGACCACCCCGCTAGGTATTACGATCATAATTATACTTCACATTTTTCCTTCAAAAAATTGATTTTCATCTAGTGTAGAGATGGCTTAATAATTTATCAAAGTGCACCTTAGTTTCGGTTCATTAAATCGTATGAATAATGTGTGATATGTTATCGAATCAGTTGCCATGATGCAGTCGGTTTGTTGATAGTTTGTGCTTTCACAGCTTCGTCCATTGTACGCCTCTTTCCGCTTATTAAACAAAAAGATAAAATAAATTGTAAATGTAAGCTTGTAACTATAATGAAACTTAAGTTTGGCTTTAAAATCAACAGCAGCAAGACAAACCGAGCCAACAATAACTGGCCAGAATTGAAAAGGGTTAGCCAAGTGCTATGTGATCCAATCTTACGTTTATCTGAGAGCACTAATATGAAATAAAGGTGGATCATCATCATCATCAGCCTGTGTCTCTCCACTGCTTGATATAGGCCTCCCCACTAAATTCGCCACTTCACCCGATCTGCTACCACCCTCTTCCTACTTCTTCAGGGAGGTCGTCCCACTTTGCGTCTTACCGTACGTGGTCTTCACGCTAGAACCCGTCTACTCTATCGTTCATCGGTTCTACGACAGACATGTCCAGCGCATTGCTACTTCAGCTTACTTATTTTGAAGGCTATATCGGTAACTTTGATTCTCTAACGGATTTACACTTTTAGAACTTTATCCATCAGAGAAATACCGAGCATAGCTCTCTCCATAGCTCGCTGGACGACTGGGCTCTAATCCATCATCTACAATCCCATAACACCTTAGATAGATGAGATAGATAAATTCTTTATTGCACAGAAATTAATAATAAGGCGAGCTTAATGTCTAAAAACTTTTCTAAAAGCTAACCTTTGGAAGATGTGAGCATTGAAGGTAAAAACTAATAACTAAAAAAAATAACGATATTATATCTATAATATAAATATATAAAATTCATAGGTAACACATACATATACTGGTTACATTTATTTGAAGGAATATTTAATAAAACTACTTAAAGAGTAAAAAAGTAAAGTTTAAGTAAAAAATGTTCTCTAGAGTCAAACCTTCAGGGATAGTCCCAAGGAGGCTGGCAACATTTTCCCTCTGTATAGCGAGTTTCCGTTAGCCGTTTAGACAACTCCTTGGCCAGACGTTTGGCTGAGTGTCCCCATGGGCCCATCGTATAATAATACCGTATTTACAGTCATATTTCGTATTTTAAATGTCGATTTGATTTTTTAATGCGGCGCAAGAATTACTAAATATACTGACTTCCAATAACCGCCTGTTGTACGTGGCGGGGAAATCTTAGAATATTTACTGGTTCAAGGTATCTTGCTTATTTATTATTTGTGGCGGGGGGTTGGTTTGCGTTGAATATTGCAGCTGCAAGTGGAAAAATAAGAAAGGCTGAAGGACCAGTGGATTCTTAGAATGCACAGCGGTATCTGTTAAAAATTCTTATCACGATCACACCGCCAAACAAGGGAAATGGATGGAAGAAATGAGACAGTGCGAAAAACAGTATGGTGGAACTGCTGTCTCTAAGGAAAGAAGGCATGCTTACTTTTTTAGACTACCTGCATTTTATGTATTATTTTATATTTGCAGTTGCATTTGTTTGATAGTTATACGTACTAATGGTGTTAATTATTAAGTTTGTTTATAGATATTTTGATGTAACTATTTTTACAAATTGTAGGGAATCAACTGGTCTCCATAACGCAAGTTAACTTTTTATGGAGGCCAGGGAACCCCATATTTACAATATATTTATTTGTACTTAGATTTAAGGTTTTTTTTATATTGTACTCTTTATTTTGGTTAATAAAAAAACATTATTATTATTACTTGGTGAGATCCGGTCATTAGCTCACCAGGTCACAGGCCAGAGTCCACGAAACCGAGTTCATAGCACTATTTTAAAGATACACTTGTAGGGCGCGGCGAAAAACACTCACAGCTGTTTTATGAAGTGATATTTAGAACAAATAAAGCGGGGCGCTTCATGTTTAATGTAATAAAATTAATAAAAGAAATATGGACGCTTACACATCACAGTATTGCGATATCAACAACTTGGGAAGGTAGGATAGGATAAATGTTTGGCAGGTGCGTTCGGAAATTTGCATAATGATGTTGATAAAAATAAATCGCGTCAACGCTCATACGGCGCGGTACCAGACGTGTTTGAGCTATGGTGCCGCAAGTGACTTCAAGAAAAGCATCAAATTCTGCAGCATCTGGAATTTGATAATGACCTCATTAACTCATAGAAAAGAAAGATATATAACGTCAGACTTGGCTGTATGGGCTAGACCCTTTGCCTTCCCTATCACCTCATTCATCATCCATCGGGAGAAGAGAACAAACAACAATCATACGGGAGTACTTCGCGCCATTTTGCATGTCAAGTGCAAGTTTTTGTTTTGTAAATTAATTTGCTGTGGATATGATTGGTCAAATGTGGTGTTGTTTTATTTAATAATGTGCTACGATGTGAATAATTATGGAAAACGATAAATTGGACTTTCAATATGGGGCACAAGATGCAGTTTATTTTTTGCGGTTTTCCCGCGCTGTGGACTCCCATATTTTACCCGACGTGTTTGGGCTATAATGCCGCGAGTGACTCCAAGTAAAGCATTAAATTCTGCAGCATCTGGAATTAGATGATCCCCAACTCGGTTATGAACTCTGTTATGAACATATATTATGCAAATAAATTACGTGTTTAGGGCTGATGTATTCTGTACAATGTCCTTTAAAGACAATTAAAAAAAAAAACAATCATAAGGCGCGGAGACCATCTACTGTGCGTATGAGGGGGAAATATTAAAGGTCCCTGGAAGGAGTCTGCTTCTTGGGGGCACTGATTATATGCTAAATTGACTGGTGATTCAATGGTGAAAATATATATTATTTAATTAATTTCGAAATTGTAAGACACAGAGTGCAGATGGCTTCATTGCTGACGATAAAGCGTCTTAGAATATATTTTTAGAGAATTCGACCTTCTCTGTTATCGCTTTCCATTAATAAACTTCTTTTTTATTCCCCAAAGTAAGTGTAGGCGAGCAAGTGTAACACAAAAGAGGGGTAACTCGCAAAACTTTGCACTCAAACGAAATTGGGTTTTGTGCCAAGTTTCGAGTAAGGACGTTAGGAAAGTTGACACAGATTGCTGTGCACTAGTGTGGTTTATGTAATGGAATAATTTATTGGGTTTTTATTTTAATCTAAAATCGCCAAAGCGATAAATATAAAAAAAAGTATAAAAAGTAACTAGTATAAAAAAAAGTACAAATGAATAATAATATTAAATTATTAAAAAGAAAACATAAAATTAATTGAACTATCATAGAACTGCCTCCGTGGCCTAGCGGTTAAGTCCGTGGATTTAGACTCAGAGGTACCGGATTCAATTCCTGGTCGGGACTCGGGACACAAAAATATTTATTAATGTATATAAAAACATTTAATTAATATTTAATTTATTTGTGATATTTCTCGAGTTTGGTACGCTGGAGACATCGACGAGCTTGCCACTTGTCATGATTGGCCTATAGTAAAGATGGCTAAATGTGAATCCGCTTATTTATAAGCGTGGTTTCTGACCACCCCGAAAGGGAAACGGTCGTGATGATACTTTCTATCATATAACAGTCCCTAAAACAATGAGTTCTAGACCTGCACTGTTGGAGATGGACCTTCCAGAACTTTGGCCTTGGCCTACACTCACCATGCTGGCCAGACGAGTTGGCGAGGGTCCGATGTCAATTTAATAATGTCATTTTTATTAACGATTCCATTAATGTTAGTGGAACGGGAACGGTGTTGTTGTTAATCTATGACAAATATACGCACATAATTAAGAAAAGTGTATTTCTCATTATTACATGCCGGTGGAATTTGTAGGATTTTTAGAAAAGCATTCTTACAACCGAGCGACGACCGCACATACCTAAAATAAATATATGTATAAAAAAAGCTAGTTGTATATGTATAATGAAACACAAAATAATATCCACTAATCAAAGTAAGTCAAAAAAGTATCATCACGACCGTTTCCCTTTCGGGGTGGTCAGAAACCACGCTTATGAATAAGCGGATTCACATTTAGCCAACTTTACTATAGGCCAATCATGACAAGGGGCAAGCTCGTCGATGTCTCCATCGTACCAAACTCGAGAAATATTACAAATAAATTAAATGTATTCATTTACATTAATAAATAATTTTGTATCCCAACCAGGAATCGAACCCGGTACCTCCGAGTCTAAATCCACGGACTTAACCCCTAGACCACGAAGGCAGTCAAAGCCAAAGTCAAAATATATTTGTTCACGTAAACCTATTACAGGCATTTATGAGACGTCATTAATTAATTTATTTTGAATGATTTTACTCCTGCTAGTAGAAGACTAAGCAACAAAGTGGTCCAATAAGTAAGCTGTTAGCAGAAGACCAGCAGCTTAGCAGATTCCAGTGACCTGTTAATGTTAAATCTGACTGAGAAAGGAATCTGCAAGGAAAACTCAGCTAAATAAAACATATACAGAACTGCACCACAACGATAAATTTATAACCTTTTATATTTAGTTATCAGTACCTATGAGATTACAACACCTGGTACAGCAGTAACACACCAGGCAAGTCAGAATTAAGATAGACTACATGCCTATGTGCAACCCGAAAGTCGACAAAAATCTACTTTGAATTGTATGACATACCTATACAACAGGTATTTTATAAATAACTGTAATAATAATAAAAATACTAAAATATTGACTCACAAATAGTTAAACATTTCCCTAGTCATAGCTATTCTCTAAGAATACATTTTTAAACTTATAATAGTGACTGCATACTCTCGATGATACACCTTAAGATACGCCACGAACGTGTAAGCTCGAATATTTTTACAATGAAAAATATTTTGGCTACAGGGTCTTATTGCTTTATTCTTTATTATTACTTTAATGTAGAAAAAAAAAGTTTGGTACGCTGGAGACATCGACGAGCTTGCCACTTTTTTTTTTTTTTTTTTTTTTTTTTTTTTTTTTATACTAGCACGACATGTGACCTTGGGCCCACCTGATGGTAAGTGGCGCGCAAGGTCCATGAATGTTAGCAACTGAAGTCAGATACTCGTAACTGCCATCAGTCCCTAACACTATGCCGGCTTGACTAGATGCTTTTTCACACTTCGCTTGAAGGACTCCAAATTATAGGAAAGTGGAAACACAGAGGCTGGAAGAGCATTCCACATCTTTATCGTACGACAGATGTATGAGTCCCCAAATTTATATGTACGCGAAGGGATGGTGACTACGGTATGTGGGTGCATATTCTGACCTGTGCGTGTGGTTCGGTTGCGGAATGGAGAGGGAGGGATTAGGTTATAGAGTTCTTCGGAGCACTCACCATAGTATAGCCGGTAGAACACGCTCAGAGAAGCCACATCTCGGCGAAGCTGCAGGGATTCGAGAGTACCAGATGTAGTGGCATCGTCCACAATTCGTACAGCTCGCCTCTGCAGGACATCGAGAGCATCTGTGAGGTACTTGGCGGAACCATCCCAAAGGTGAGAACAGTATTCTATACATGATCTGATCTGTGCTTTGTACAGCAACAGTCTAATTGAAGGCGGAAAAAACCGCTTCACCTTGTTCAGTATTCCGAGCTTTCTTGACGCTGTTTTGGTGATGCTCTCAATGTAGTTCCGGTGGCTAAGGTCTGAGCGTATTTCCACCCCGAGAATGTTGAAGCTGGGTTGTAGGTCCAGCGTGGTGCTCCGAAGAGTAGGGGGAGGAGAGAAGGGGGACTTCTTGGCCGTCAACGCGCAAGCCTGGGTCTTGTTGGCATTGAACTGGACAAGATTTTGAACACCCCACAAATAGATTTTGTGGAGGGTGTCGTCCAGTTCTGCCGTCATGATGCGCCGTGACTCCTCTAGTTGGTTGCCCACCAAAGCTCGAGGACTCAGATACCGCCCGTGAGCCGTGCTGTCATCTGCATAACAATGAATGTTGCCCAGAGACAACATATCATTGATATGCAGAAGGAAGAGTGTTGGTGACAACACAGAGCCCTGCGGTACGCCGGCGTTCACTGACATGAGATCAGACGCATTCCCATCTACAAGGACACGAATGCTGCGCTCATGTAGGAAGCCAGCTATCCAGTCCACCAGCCGTGGGGGCAGACCATATGCCGGCAACTTGGACAGTAAAGCCTTGTGCCAAACCCTATCGAAGGCCTTGGAGATGTCCAGACTGACCGCCAATGATTCACCATATTTGTCCATTGCCTCACCCCAGACGTGGTATACGAATGCTAGAAGATCACCCGTTGACCGTTTTGGACGGAAGCCATATTGGCGGTCATGTATTACGGAGTGATCCTCTAGATATCTAACGAGTGGGGCGTTGATTATTCGTTCCATTACTTTACACAGTACTGCGGTTACGGCAATGGGGCGGTAGTTGGAAGGGTCTGAACGATCTCCCTTCTTCGGAACGGGCTGCACGTTGGCCACCTTCCATGTTTCCGGCACAACACCAGAGGAGTATGACTGACGGAAAAGGCGCGTGAGGGCTGGAGTCAACTCAGGTGCACACCTCTTAAGAACTACTGCTGGGATACCATCAGGACCATTAGCCTTGCGAACATCGAGCGATCGGAGCACTGCCCGCACATCACACTGCCGAATGCGTAAATCGCGCATTGAAGTGCCGCAACAAGGCAGTGTGGGGGGCTGCGCATTCCCGTCGTCGAGTCGAGAGTTAGCCGCAAAGAGTTTGCCCAAGTAGTCGGCTTTCTCTTTAGCGGTGTGGGCTAGTGATCCATCCGGATATCGCAGAGGTGGCAATGAGGAGCGACAGAAGTTGGTCTCTACAGATTTGGCCAGTTGCCAGAAACTGCGACTTCCTCTTGGTCGCGCGGCTAGGTCTCGGCCAATCTGAGAGACGCGCTGGGACTGAGCTCTGACAAACACCTTCCTGCAAACCTTAGAAGCTTTGTTATAAGCTGACTTTAAGGAACTAATATTGGGGTCAGAGTGAGCCTGACCTCACACCCATGCCCGGTATGCAGTGTTTTTGGCTGCTACAGCCGAGGCACAATAGTTGTTAAACCAAGGTCTGCTTTTGCCGCTGCTGATGACTCTGGAGAAGGGAATGTAATATTCCATTCCCAGAAGTATCTCATCAGCAACGGCAGCCGCAGACCTGGATGGGTCATCGTCCTTAAAGCAGCGAAGCTTCCATGGGATGGATGCGTAGTACTCACGCAGTCCATCCCAGTCTGCTGACGAGTAGTGCCACACGATACGCTCGACGCCCATCCGAGGAGGAGGCGGAGCACGCGGCACTGTCGTACTTACCAGGCAATGGTCCGAACCACCGAGAGGGGCTAAAACTGAAACATTGTAGCCGGTAGCATGGCTCGTCAGCAGTAGGTCAAGTAAGGAAGGTGTATGTCCGACTACATCTGGAATCCTGGTGTTCTGGGTTACCAGTTGAGTCAGACCGTATGTCAGAGCAAAGTCATGGGCAGTTTTGCCCGCATGGTCGGTTTTAGGGGAACCCAGCCACTGTGCATGGTGAGCATTAAAATCCCCCAAAAACACCATTTCGGCGGTCGGAAACCGCTCCTGCGCATCATCTGTCGCTCGACTCAGGTAGTCGAAGAGCTGAGTTGTCTCGAAGTCACCCCGATGGGATCGATAAAGGCACACGTAGATCCGAGACTGATGCCCCAGATCCACATTCACCCAAAGGACCGAAAAGGAGGAGTCCTCCATGAAACGAAGACGGCGACAACAGACATCATCGCGGACATATAGGCATACCCCAGCCTTCGCGTGGAAGGACTCTTCCAGCGAGTATCCAGGGTAATGCAGGTATGATGTGTCCGCGGGCTTTAGTATCTGTGTTTCCGTCAGAAAAAACATTGCCGGGCGCGCCGTTTCAAGATGATGATGAACGACGTCGAGGTTGGCGTGTAGACCACGAATGTTTATGAAATCCACGCCAAACTCGGCGGTGGGGGTGTGCACCGCTGTGGAACGTTTCTTCTTATTATTTGTTGTCATGAAGGTTGGGGGCTTGCGATAGAGAAAGAAATGAAAAAATAGAGGAAGAAAAAAGAAAGAAGTGTGGATGGCGGTGTCGACGCAGTATGCGCGGAAGCCAACTGATGGCTACCTTACCTAAGGCTGCTTAAAGAGAGATATTGGCTGATCCGTCGTACGGAAGGGCCCCCGAACCCCCCCGGAGGCGCTTGTCGGGACCCCACAATCCGGTCACCAACCGGCACAACAAGCGCACCCGGGATTATGCGCAGCATGATGGGGCAGCCAGCCGATGATGGTTGTCATCGGTGGGCCCCTGTACTATGCCGCGGGCGGCCAGCGGAACAACCGTTTCTCCGGGTCTCCCTGACCGACGGGTCACCCCATCTCTCCCAAACAAAGGCTCAGCAGCCGACTGTTTGCCCCATCACAACTGTGTCGACACCCCCCAGCATGTATGGGCATGCCGGCTATTCGAGCCTGATCCCGAAACGTGTGGACGCACTTTACTGGGTTTATCGGCACGAACGGTGGATACCTCCCCGCCCCAGCAGACTGGGCAAATTATCACCATCAGTCCGCCCACCACCTATTTGTTGTTCTCGTTGAAAGTATGTGCCATTTGCAATGATGTCAAATGCCAATTTTTACTTTCAACGAGAATTAATGTTGTAAGCTTGCCATGGTGATATTTATATAAAAAATAACACCGCTTGAAACAAGACTTACTATAGTAAAGTTGGCTATAGTAAAGTTGGCTAAATGTGAATCCGATTATTTATAAGCGTGGTTTCTGACCACCCCGGAAGGAAAACGGTCGTGTGATACTTTTCTTTTTCTTTTACTAATTATTTTTTCTTTATTATATATTTGTTTTTTCGTTTTTTATTTGACTTTACCCACTCATATACATATATTTATTATTTACGCATTATACCATTTTGGTTTCATGTTACTTACTTTATTATATGTACTTTCATACAACAGTGCACTAAATTATGGTATCGTAAACTGAGAGTTACACCTATTTAATTTTTATTTATTGTTTTTGTTAAAGGGTTCAGTGAAAATCAGCGCTGCAGCATTACTTGTGCAGCCTATACTGACCTGTACACCTATTTGTCATAGCAGTTCATTTTATTTTTCTCTCTTTACCAAGTTTTATTATTTTAAGTTTTTACTAATACCTATTTTTTTCTTTTGTAATTGTTGTCTAAGCTGATTTTGATTAATAAACGTTTATTTTCTTTTTTAGTGTAATGCCGCCACAATACATTTTTGAACGCATAAAAATTCCACCGGGCCCCTAAATTAGACCACCAAGCTAATCGATCCGGAAACAAGGTCTTTGATCTTTAAACTTGGTAAAATGTCATCATATTACGAACAAAATCTTTTGTGTGACTTTTAGACCAGGGTTATATTTTAAGCTAGACTGCCCTCGCTGAGATACTGTGTTTTTTTTTCTTTTTAATACTATCACCACGTGACGTTGCGCCCACCTGATGGTAAGTGGCGCGCAAGGTCCATGAATGTTAGCAAGTGGAATTAGACACTCATGACTGGCATCAGTCCCTAACACTATGCCGGCTTGACTGGGCCTGACGGCAATTCGAGCCTGATTCCGAAACATATGGGATAAACGTAACTGAGTTTATCGACACGAACACGAATAGGTGGACAGGGCGGCAAATAACAAATCTGCTTCGTAACAGTCAAGACGCCATTTTGTTTCGATTTAGTTTTGACAATTTAGGGTGACCAGTATATATTTAAAAAAAACTTCATATAAATATTTATATATAGATTTAAATATCGAACTGATGAAATTCGCAAAAATATTATTCGTAACGTTCAAAAAAAAGAATTAATGGCAACCCTCGATATTTCGCAATGCGGGAACCAGTGCAATGTATGGAATTCGATAGCCCTTGATATTAGGTATTAAATGGCGTTCATACTCGTTGTGTTATCTTCTCTCGATGGATGATGAATGAGGTGATGAATGGTTTAACCCATACAGGAAAGTCTGACGTAATATATCTTTCTTTCTTATGAGTTAATGAGGTTATCATCAAGTTTCAGATGTTGCAGAATTTGATGATTTTCTTGGAGTTACTTATTCTTATTCTCATTCTTTATTTGTCACCGAACGTTCCCACCGGAATTTGGTTAGGTCCATGATTACATCAATTTCTACATTCGATATTTGAATTTAATCACCGAACTAAATCGTGCCTGGTTAGTGGTTATGCTAAAAGCAAAGAACAGAACTGGCGGTATCTTTAGAAAATAGATAAATTATTATTATTTAAACTTAAAACTAGATTAAGTATACTTATATAAAATTAATTTAAATGTCAAAAAATGACAGAATTAAAATTAAATTATTATATTTTTACAGAGATAATGTCAAATGGTTGCGGCTGTAAAAGGGCCTTGTCAGTCTTATCTTATAGTTAATACTAATTAAATAGTATGAAATGCATAGTGCAAAAATAAAAATAAATTAAAAAACAATAAATAAATGTGTTAAGCTATGTTATCTTGGAGTGCTTCATCAATAGTGTAGTACGCTTTATCTATTAGAGCTAATTTTATCTGTCTTCTAAAGTCCTCATCCTTAAGAGATTTTATTTCTTTGGATTAATTGTTGTACAGCTTGACGCAGTTACAGACTAGTAGCATTATAGCCCAAACACGTATTACCTACGTTTCTACGTTTGAAAAATACTCTGACGTGTATGGGCCCAAGACTTATCAAACATACCAATATGATCTTGGAGTTCACAGCGCAGGAAAACCGCAATAAACAAACTGCAACTTCTTCTTAGTCGCTACACTCTTGACAGAGTGGTCGTGGTCACCATTGGAGTGCTAGTGGCATGCTTAACAAGCCGTCGCCACTCCTCTCGGACTCCGGCTTTCCTAGTGCACTCATGTAAGGGATGATCCATTGCAACCTTCACCTGATCGGTCCATCTCATCGGAGACCTACCACGCATTCTCTTGCCATCGACTTTCCCCTGGACTACCAAGCGCTCGATGGATGTTTCCCCACGCCGTGACACGTGTCCGAAGAAAGTGAGAATGCGTAATTGTACAATCGAGGAAAGGCGCTGTCTGATCCCCAGTTCCTCCAGTATGGATTTGTTTGTTCGGAACTCCGTCCATGATATGCCCAGCATTCTCCGCCAACACCACATCTCTAGAGCATTAATTCGTTTTTTTTTCTGTTTCGCGTAGGGTCCACGTCTCCGCAGCATACAGAAAAATAGAGAACACAAGAGCTCTAACCAGCCGGATTTTAGTGGATTTGGTAATGTTTCGGTTCCTCCATATCTTCTTCAGTTTGTCCATAGCAGATCTTGTAACTGCCATTCGATGCTTGATTTCATCTTCGCATCCACCGTTATTAGATATTAGTGCTCCCAGATAAATGTAAGATCGGACCACATCGCACTTTGCTATCCTTGTAATTTCTGGCCAGTTATTGTTGGCTCGGTCTACGATCATAACTTTCGTTTTGCTGCGGTTGATTTTAAGGCCGAACTTAAGACTGACGGTCTACATTACATCCAAACTGCAACTAGAGCTACATATATAAAGTCCAATTTATCGTTTTCCATAACTATTCATATTGTAGCACATTATTAAACAAAACAAAACCAGTTTTGACTAACAATATCCACAGAAAAGTAATTTACAAAAGACAAACTTGCACTTGTCATGTTCGTAAAAAATGGCGCTATAACCTCCCATTCATACTGGTATGTTTGATAAGCCTTGGACCCATAAACGCCAGAGTCCTTTTCAAACGTAGAAACGTAGGTACTAATTAGAGAAATGGGACACTGGGTGATAAATTAATTTGCTAGCAAAAATGCTAAAAAGTCTTCCCTTTTAAAAATGTAGAACAAAGTACAGTTGGATACAGAATAACGAAAATGAAATGTTTTATTTGGTGTGTTTTTTAAAGGATCCAGTTTAAGTGACACTTCAAAGAAGCCTCTTGCTTTGCTGAAATTATTAAACGAAGAGCAAAAAAAGCCTCTGTCCTCAGCTCATTACCTATTGTCTTTAAATATTGCTACTAGGTATTTTGTTTTTTTAGTTACACTGTAGAAATGCATGACTTCATAATCAATTTTGCACCACTCTTAGTCGTATAATCCAATATTTAAAGTATTTGGATCATATTTTACATTTTTAATTATCTAATTTTAAACAGAAAAATAGCAAAAACATATGTAACGATTTTCATCTATTTTAATAAAACAAATATATTATTATTGTTGATAGTTAAAAAAATATTTCTTAATATATTAGATTTTAAGCTTATACGGCCTTTTTACAGCAGGCCTATAGTTAAGTTGGCTAAATGTGAATCCGCTTATTTATAAGCGTGGCTTCTGACCACCCCGAAAAGGAAACGGTCGTGATGATACTTTACTAGTAAGTAAAAACAGAATCTTCGTTTACAGCAACATTGTGTTGGTTAAAAATATTATTTAGCGATTTGGTTCGGTCCAGCCATGGCTAATAGTAAAAAGTAAATCATCACGACCGTTTCCCTTTCGGGGTGGTCAGAAACCACGCTTATAAATGAGCGAATTCAAATTTAGCCAAACTTTACTATAGGCCAATCATGGCAAGTGGCAAGCTCGTCGATGTCTCCAGCGTACCAAACTCGAGAAATGTCACAAATAAATTAAATGTATTTATTTACATTATTAAATATTTTTGTGTCCCGACCAGAAATCGAACCCGGTACCTCCGAGTCTAAATCCACGGACTTAACCGCTAAACCACGGAGGCAGCCATGGCTAATACATAACAAATATATAATGAAAATATCCAAGTTTTGTTTTTACATTTTTCGTGTAATCTGTACTGTCACTGTTCGTGTCTTCTTTTCGTCAACGAAGGTCGCCTCTGTCGTTGTCATTAAAAAGGCTTTTCAGATCTTCCGCCATTTTCCTTTTTAATTATTCCATTGTACCTAATTCCTTTAATTACAGTCCTTATAAAACACTCTCAATTTATTTTTAACTTTCACAGGCTTAGCCTTGTTAAAGAAATGACAGCTAAAACGTAACTTCCATTCTTTGCTATTTGACGTGGCATCCGCCGTATGTGTAATAGATGTGGGGTACATGTACTTGTATATTCCCACTTTCTTCGAACACGTGTCGTGGCGTGGAGATAGCGGCGTAGTTTTTGGGAAAAGTCGATGGTGGTGAGTCTCCGATGAGGTGGATTGACCAGGTTAAAGCAGCAATAGAGTACGCCAGGACATCTGCAATTCGAGAGAAGTAGCGACGGTTTGTTAAGCGTGCCACTTAAACTTAAGTCTACGACTACGACCACTCTGCCAAGAGTGTAGCAACTAAGAAGAAGAAAAAGAAGAAAGCTGACAAACTCCTTAGTCGGTACCCCACTGATGGGGATCGTGATTCCTTCGCAGTCGCAGCTCACCCACCAGCCGTCTCCAATGGTTTCGGTTCTCGGCGTAGTGGATGGCCTGGTGTACAGGTCAGTCACCTGACTGGACCATCGTTTGGGGCTTCTTCCTTTTGTTCTTTTACCGTCTACTTTGCCCGTGATTAGAAGTTTTTCTAGATTATCGTCTTCTCTTCTTGCAATGTGGACAAAGTATTTCAGAATTCGGGCAAAGCAGACGGTAGAGAGTCTTTGCTCCCTGAGCTGACAAACTACATGCGCATGCACAATATGCTTTTTTACTTAGATTTTTATTTTCCTTTTAGTGAAATATTTTTGGTAATTCGACTGAATGGTTCCAACATGGTCAGGCATGAAAGTGTCTAGTGTGGGTCCATTACTAAACACATTTGAAATTTTGTTGCAGTATACTTACTATTCGATAAATATTTGTTTGGAATACGTGTAGATTGTATTTTTTGGGTATATTGGTAATTAAACATTACATCTCCAAAAGTACACCCTCCCTCCTTGCGTCGTGTTTCCTCATTGACGAGGGTCGTGACCTCCCGATGAATTGGTGTGCGTCTTGATGATAGCACGTCACCCGTTCCTGTCTTCGGCGGCATGCATAGCGTCCATGAGGACGCTAGTGTTGGTGGTGGAGTGGATTTGGTCGGACTAGCGTACCGGACTTCGGCCTCTCGGTCTCTTTTCTTCTACCTTGCCAGTACCAAAAAAAAATCTCCAGGTTATCCTCTCCTTTTCTGGCAATGTGTCTGAAGTACTAGAGAGGAGAGAGATCCGACGAAGGCATATGGTAGATAGCCTAGTCGATATGTCTAGTTGGTTTAAAATCGATATGTTAGTTTGACAAAAGTACACCCAGAGCCTAACAAAACCCAAAAAAATTGGACTAGCAAGCGAGACAGACGCGTGCAGCAAAGTGACATAAATGAAGAGTCAAGTCTCTCAGCGACCATGCTAAGGATTCTGTTGGCGCTGCCCCGTACCCGACCGAGCAGACCCGCAACTCTTGCGCATTGCGGCATAGAAGCAATCTACTCTCGCCTCTGCAAACATATTTGATGCGCTGCAGTATCCGGTCAGCACCATCAACATTCTAAATGCATTGTTATACTGCACACGTAAGTCATTATATTGCCGTTATGTAAAGATGGCCAGTAACTGCGTGTGTGTCAGTAAATATTGTTTAAAACAGTGTTATTTTTGTATAAATATCAAGCTATTTAAAAATTATCCTCAAAATTCGCATTTGACATCATTGTAAATGGCACATACTTTCAACGCGAACAACAAATAGGTGGTAGGCGGACTGATGGTGGTAATTTGCCCAGTCTGCTGGGGCGGAGAGTTATTTATTTAATTAGGATCACCAACAGAGTACACATTGAATCCAATTCTATCAATAGAAGCAAACAGTAAAAAAAACATAAGTGAATGGTACCCCAGTTATCCACCGTTAGTGCCGATAAATCCTATAGTGTATATCCACACGTTTTGGGATCAAGCTTGAATTGCCGTGCCCAGTCAAGCCGGCATAGTATTTATTTATTTATTTATCTTAAGGAAAACTTACAGCTTCTAACAAATGATTACTTATAAAAAAAACTAGATGCCAATTACAAGTTTCCACAAATATCTTATACAACTAAAAAACTTATAAATAGAAGAAACATATAAATGATAATATTAAACCACAATAATTTAGAAAAATAAAAATAATATAATTTAAATAATATAATGTGTGTTAATAATATAATCAAGATATTTGTAAGTATTTAGTTTTTATATTAATAAGGTTTATCTTTTAGTTTATTTAATTCGTATATTTTATTAAAATATCTCATTTTAAAGATTGGACATGTCCCATGGTACTGGCTTTTAAATGAAATTGTAATATTCAAAATATTCTTAACCTGCGAGCTGTACTCGTAAAATGTGTGTTATACTGTAAAAAATGCTCTAGACATCACCCGACCAACTAATTTAGGCGATGTACAGAACATGTCAATATCCATGACCTCAGCTAGGCTAGGTATACCAAGGTATTAGGGACTGATGTCAGTCATGAGTGTCTGATTCCAGTTTGAACCTTGGACACCACTTACCATCAGGTTGGTGCAAGGTCACATGTCGTGTTAGTATTAAAAAAAAACCTCAGAATAGCTCTGATTTTGTATCTATCTTATATTTGATTAAGACTAATAATAGTGGCCATGTGTGGAGCCGGCCTAATCCATCATATCGATATAAATACATTAAAAAAGTTACTTTAAATAATAAACATGTTTGTTAAAAAAACAAAACATCAAACAAAACTGTATTCAGTAACAAAAAACATGGCGGTTTTTCATTCGCTGTTGTATATAAATATTTTAGCAATAAGATCGGTTTACATCGATGTTCGAAAGAAACTGTGCACAGTTTTAAAAATTATCGCATTTTACAGTTAATTCTTTATTATTATTATCCTATCCGGTAAGTGGCGCGCGATATCCATGAATAACTAACAAATGGCAACTGGAATCAGACACTCATGACTGACATCAGTCTCTAAAACTTGGCTTAACTGGGCATTACGGCGATTCGAGCCTGATCCCGAAACGTGTGGATACACTTTACTGGATTTATCGGCACGTAAGAGTAAAATACCACCATCTTTAATTAGCCAATTTGACCTAAATAAGCTACAACCGCCAGACGGTCGAGGGTTTCAATGACAATTTATTAACACTTTTGGTTGGGACACTCCTTGACCGAAATACATAGACGACTCTTCTAGCAGATATTCACATTCACTTACTGTTACGGCAGCTCGCCAGTGGAACAAACTTCCACTGGTGATCAGGCAAGCACCGTCTGTCAACATCTTTAAAAAAATGGTTTATATTCACTTTCTTAAAATGCGAAATGTCTCCATCCCGCTCTGATATGGTAAATATATATATTTATGTAGGTATATATGTATATATTTACTTGTGTATGTACATAGATGTTATTACTATATATTGTTTGCTTTTATGTATATGTGACCAGAGACTTAGATACCTAAAGCTGACAAGTCTCAGAGATCGCAGAATGAGGGGAAATATAATTGAGACATTTAAAATTCTAACAGGAAGGTATAACTGCCCTCACCTAGCCAAAATATTCAAGTTGAACACAATGATATTTCCCCGTCGTGATCACGGAATGCAATTGATGAGAAAATCCAGCAATACAAATGTGAAATATCACTTTATGAATAACAGAGTTGTAAATATGTGGAACAAAATACCAGAAGACATATTGAAGTCCCCAACTGTAAACACTTTTAAAATCAAAATGGATAAGTGGCTAGTGACAATTGACATAGACTATGGTGATAACTGACTATTTTATGAACTTTACACCAGTGCTTGATATAGGCATATCAGCAATGCGCTGCTCGCCTATTAATCAATAATAATAATAATATATTTTAGCTATTTATTGTTATTGTTAAGTATCTATATTCATATCTAGTTTTATTGACTTATAGTTTATAAGCATTCTATAACCTCACTTATCACTATCACAAAGGTTAGCTGTAAGAGAATGCCTACGGCATTAAGTTAGCCCTTGTACACTACTTTTGTAATTTTGCGCAATAAAGTATTTTATTATTATTATTAATATTATGGCGGTGTATTTCGTCTTGGAGCCCGAACTGTCCACCCACACAAATGTCGTTGTGGGAAACCAGTGGATTACTGACAACATTGACTTTTTTGTGCTTAAGTGCTGGCCGCATTTCTCGTCACGCGGTTCTCAACGACATTATCAGAAGAACGAGACTTGCTTTAGCTTAAGCTGGTCTGTAATCTACTTTCCTAATTCATTTCCACAAATATATACAATTTATATAAAGTAAAGCCATATATAGCTCATTACTTACTTATATTACTTAAGGTATACATTCATACATATGTATTCAATTTTGTAGTGAGTGTAGATTTTGTAATAAGAAAAAAAAAAGTTTAATAACTACCGTTTCCCATAATCATGATCAGAAACCACGTTTAAAAAGAAGCGAAGTCACATTTAGCCAACTTTACTATACGAGTTGGCCAATCATGACTAGTGGCAAACTCGTTGATGTCCCCAGCTTACCAAACTCGATAATATAAATATATAAATTAAATATTAAATTAATGTATTTATATATATTAATAAATATTTTTGTGTCCCGACCAGGAATCGAACCCGATACCTCTGAATCTAAATCCACGGATTTAACCGCTATACCACGGAGGCAGTCATGATTTTGTAATATATAAAAAAATTACAGTATTACATGGATTCACCGTGCGGGTGCCGGGTCCATCGTGTGTGAGTAAGAGATGAGAAAAATGGTGTCTCTGGCTTGCGACTGTAAATAATAGGGTTACAAAGGGGGCCTCATTTTTGTATTTTATTGCGCAATAAGACGCTCACCTTCCACCATTCCACTCCTCTCCCTACCCAACCAAATACTATAAAATTCCGTTAATATCGTCTTGAATGCTTTTTCTATAAATGTATTGACGGTAAAACCTTTAATATATACTTTGAAAAAAAGAAATCTGTACCTTTATTTTTACCACATCTAGTTTTTCTAAATCAACAACGTCAAAAGGGGTAGGAAAATAACATAGGTTACAGAAAATCGCTAGCCTTGTTCGTATAGGTCTAAGTAATTGTAAAAAAATACATCGCATAAAATTACCAGTAAAAAAAACCACAATAAATAATATTTTATTGAGGCACGCTGCAATAAATTTAAGACCTGGTTTTGGGCAATCTTTTTACATAAAATGCCACTTATAATTAAAAAAATATACAATATAAATTTGTAAAGACTAAAGTGAACTATACAATTAGGCGTAAGCCGACAGACGCATTCAGCTAGGATGGGCGCCATTTATTTTTAATAGGGTAGCCAACAGTACTAACATCACACACTTATTTGTACTTAACACTAAATCAGAAGTTAGGTGTGTGTATTATAGGCGACCACCACATTACCACAGTAGCCTAAATTCACGGACTTAACCGCTAGACCACGGAGGCAGTTCTCCTTATGTATAGTATGTTATCCTTAGGAGATAGACATATGCGATCACTTACTTTTCTGTAGACCTATATAAGATACACAATTCCACTATACATTATTTTATTATATCTTAAAGGGTTAGCCAGCGTTATCGTGGAGACCTCTCAGATGGCTAATTTTTTTCCGAAACCTCCTACAAATATCGTTAATGTATACAAAAACTTGACAAATTATATACTTAAATTTTCCTCGAGAACCACTCCATCCTTTGGTGAAAATAGCATGAAAATCGGTTCAGTAGTTTTTGAGTTAATCGCAAACAGACTGTAGGACGCGCCTGAGGATTTTTTTATATATAAAATATATACTGAAGTGATGACCAGCTTACTACACAGGCAAGTTGTACATTGTATAATTTGTCTTGGTCTGGGTGTTTATATGTATAATATGTATAGATTTACAAAAAAAAAAGTATAATATGTAGTTTATCAACCATCTAGTTTCCGTAACACAAGCCTTGTAGCTTACCACGGAAACTAGATGGCGCTGTGTGACCTGTCTGGAAATAAAAAAATAAAAAAATAATAATCAAAAACTCAGAAAAAAATACATCTCAGGATTTTGAAATAACTAATAGCAATTGCCACGTTAGTCTAACGTCGATGGCTATTTCTACGGAATAAGATACCATACAAAAAACATACTATACCATTTGAAAAAAAGAATTATGTACGTATAGGAATAGAATGTTTTAAATATATATAACTTGCTATGTTTATAATAATATATAAACATTATTTCTTAATTTTAGTTCTCCAAATATCGTGTACTTAAGATGAAAATAATTATTAAAGTTTTGCGTATGGCAATAAAAATGTAATTTTTCATCGAGAAAGTCCGTAGAAATAGCGATGTTTAAGTCTAACTTGGCCAAATGTCAAGTTATTTCCACTAATTTTGGCAAAGCTTTTAAATAATAGACCGCAACCTAAATTGCTTTGTCCTATATAACTCAATTCAATTCAAAATTCAAAATATTTATTTCCATATGGTTCACATGTAACACTCGGATATTGTCAATTTTTTACAATATTATTAAAATAATAAATAAAAAGATTAAATTAAATTATGGATAGACCGAAATAAGTAAGTGACATTGCTGCTATAAGCAAGTACTGTAGCTTAACCTAAATTCGAGGCATTATAGCCGTGTCAACTTATAATCTAAATAATTATAACATAATGTATAATTATAATAAATTTAAATTAATTTCGTGGCTGTATAGAGGCCGTGTCAACTTACAATCTAAATAATTATAATTTAATGTCAAATTATAAAAAATAAAAAAAAAAAATTCGTGGCTGTATAAAGGCTGTGTCAACTTATAATCTAAAATAATAATAATATAATGTCTAATTATAATGAAATTTAATTAATTTCGTGGCTGTACAGTGGCCGAGTCAAATTAAAATTAAAATCGTATTAATATGAAATTAAATAAATGTCAACAATGTTAAACATTATACATACATATCTTCACGCCAGATCCCTTGCGGGGTAGGCAGAGACAATTGAGCGCCATTTGACACGATCACGACATACTTCTTTCGCTTCGTCGACATTCATTAACCTCTTCATACATGCCCTTTGGTTACGAAGACTTTTTAATGCACCTTCAGTCAGTGTTTTATTTATTTGATCGTGATATGTGAGTCTCGGTCTGCCAGGGCCTCTTTTACCCACAACTTTCGCATTATATATCTGGTTCGTCAATCTTTCATCGCTCATCCTTTCAACATGCCCGAACCATCGTAGCATGCCTTTCCTTATTTTTGTCCCTATGCTTTCCTTCATACCAACCCTTTTCCGTATTTCGACGTTACGTATGCGGTCCGCCAAAGTGACGCCACATATCCGCCGCAACGACCGCATTTCTACTGCATTAACCCTACTCTCATGCGTATTCTGACGTATCCACGTCTCGCTTCCATACATCAGTGTTGGTACCAACATGGCATTGTGTATGGCGAGCCGAGCTTTGTCACTGACATTTCGACTGCCGATCAGTGACCCCAGGGCACCGTTAACACTATTTCCCGCGTTCACTCTTCTTTCAACGTCCCTATCGTACTTCCCATCCGCAGTGAAAACACTGCCCAGATATATAATTTCATTTACTTGTTCTAGAGTTTCATCATCAATCTTTATCGTCACGGTTGTCATCCTTCTTCTTTCAAACACTAGTACCTTGGTTTTTCTCGCATTCAAACGGAGTCCTTTTTCTGCACATCCCTCCTTCATTCTTGTGACTAGTGATTGCAGTTGTTGTTCGGACGATGCCATAAGAACAGCATCATCTGCATAAAGCAGGCAGTTCATCACTCATCTTTATCCCACAGTCACTCTCTCTCACTCTTTTTAGGCATTTGTCGAGATATAGAGTGAATAATCTAGGAGAAAGCACACAACCCTGTTTGACGCCCATTTGGGATTCAAAGCAAGGCGACATACCTCCCTCCACCCGCACACAAGCTTTGCAGCCCTTGTACAGGGACTGTATAGCTTGTAGCAGTTTGTCATTCACTCCATACTCCGGCAATATGTCCCAAAGCTTCTTTCTTACAACTCTATCAAAAGCCTTTTCCAAATCCACAAAAGCACAGAAAACCTTCTGGTTTAAGGCCAAAAACTTCTCTGTGATATTGCGGAGCGAAAAGACTTGGTCAGTGCATCCTCTTCCAGGTCTAAAGCCTCCTTGTGCCTCCCATAAAAGACCTTCAGTCTTCTCTTGCAAGCGTTTCGTGAGAATCTTGCCATACATCTTGCTCGCCAAACTGATCAAACTGATAAAATATTAAAATTAAACTTAAATTCGTGGCCGGAAAGGGGCCGTGTCAACTTATAATCTAAAAATTAAAAACTTTTGTTCTGTTTATTTATTTTTATTCGTTTTACATTTTCCCAATTAACCCCGCAAGACTCTTACACCAGTATTGTAAGACGTTTTCTCACTTTTCTCCACTTAATTATTCCCTTCAGTTGAGAGCTGACGTTGACGCATATATTATATAGGATATAAATGATAGTGTTTTTAGATATATTTTGGACCGTAGTGTCAGTTCAAAATATATAAATATTTTTCTTGTACAATTTTTCTGTTATTTTATTTATTTCAAAACAATAATACACAAAAAACCTTCTGACTAATTAGAACAACTGTAGGTGCAATGAAAGTATAAGTGACACAACAATTAGATATAATAAACTTACTAATATATATATATATATATCTGCTTATAAATATAAATATACTAAATACTAATACATACACAATAATAAACATACATATACAACTTACAAATTTTGTTTGGAGCTATTTAGAAAATGTGAGTAGACCAGTTTTTTAAATGATGATCTGGTAGATGCCTGCCTTATGTTAATAGGTAGATTGTTCCACAGATTTATAGCAACAACCGCAAAGGAATTCGAAACAAATCCGGAATCATGAGATAGAACGGAAAGAAGTGAGTTGTGAGAAGATCGGAGAGATTTATCATGAAGAGAGATAAGCGAATTTGTTCCTTAGGTATTTCGGTGTCGCAGGCTCATTTAAAAAAAAGTAAAGGAGTCAAAGGACTCTCAGATTCCTGCGACAGCGAATTGGCAGCCACTTCAACCTGGCACGATACTCATATACGATGACGGGACTCATACTTACGTAAGCAATAGATGAACCGGATACATGCATTCAGTAAACGATCCATTTTGTTGATCAACATCTCTTGATCATCATCGACCGCCTCCGTGGTCTAGTGGTAACAAACGTTGCCGTGAACTCGGGAGGTCGTGGGTTTGATTCCCACCGGGGGCAAGTTGTACATTGTATAATTTGTCTCGGTCTGGATATATTTACAAAAAAAAAGAATAATATGTAGTTTATTAACCTTCTACTTTCCGTAACACAAGCCTCGTAGCTTACCACGGAAATTTAAAAAAAAAAAAAAAAAAAAAAAAACTCAATATAATGCTGCACACGTCACCATAATCGAGGAGAGGAAGAAGAAGGCTTTGGATAAAGGTTATTTTAGCTTTTAACGCAGAAAGTTTTTAAGATTATTTAGAGAGTGCAAAGAAGAAAATATTTTACTGGTTCTGGTGACTTGGATTGTCTAGCTTAGATTAGAATCTAGGTGTTTACCTCTTCACCTCACTGGAATACGCAATTGGGACGCTGTCAAACCTGTTATTGAGTTACTGTTTATATTACTTGCATAGATAACGAAACGTGGATATGTCAGAATATGCATGAGAGTAGGGTTAATGCAGTAGAAATGCGGTCGTTGCGGCGGATATGTAGCGTCACTTTGGCGGACCGCATACGTAACGTCGAAATACGGAAAAGGGTTGGTATGAAGGAAAGCATAGGGACAAAAATAAGGAAAAGCATGCTACGATGGTTCGGGCATGTTGAAAGGATGAGCGATGAAAGATTGACGAACCAGGTATATAATGCGAAAGTTGTGGGTGAAAGAGGCCCTGGCAGACCGAGTATCACGATCAAATAAATAAAACACTGACTGAAGGTGCATTAAAAAGTCTTCGTAACCAAAGGGCATGTATGAAGAGGTTTAATGAATGTCGACGAAGCGAAAGAGGTATGTCGTGATCGTGTCAAATGGCGCTTTATTGTCCGCAAGGGATCTGGCGGGAAGATATGTATGTATATATATGCATAGATAAATAGAACATTTATTGTAAAAAATCGAACATAAAAAGTAAAAAAAATCCAAAAAGAAGTTTGAATTTCTTATTATGAGAAGCGGTCTTGATGATACTTTGAGAATCACTACACAGTAGTTTCGTATTGGTAATAGGATGCTGTTCAATTAACCTTAGATTGAGGGTAGTTCTATAAATTAATTCTCACACCTAACTTCTATCATCACAATTTTATCGACGGGTGAAATCGGGACCTGTTTCTGACCAATTAATAAATTAGTAGGTAATTGTACACCAGCAAGAACAAAGGTTCGACACGCCTATTTATTGACTAACATTAAGGTTGGCCTACATGAGGGGCTCAAATTGTCACGGAAATACTAATATAGATTCAATATGGAATATGCACGATTTTTTTTTCTTTTAAAGATAGTAATTATATATACCTTAATTTTATTTTATTTTTTATACTAGCACAACATTTGACCCTGCGCCCACCTGATGGTAAGTGGCGCGCAGGGTCCATGAATGTTAGTAACTGGAATCAGACCCTTATGTCCGACATCAGTCCCTAACACTATGCCGGCTTGACTAGATGCCTTTTCACACTTCGCTTGAAGGACTCCAGGTTATAGGAAAGTGGAAACACAGAGGCTGGAAGAGCATTCCACATCTTTATTGTGCGACAGATGTATGAGTCACCAAATTTTAGGTACGCCTCGATAGTGACTACGGTATGCATATTCTGACCTGTGCGTGTAACTAAAAAAATATATAAAAAAATGTGGATTCAAAAACGGTACATCACTATTACGCCATATATGTGACGTCACAACACATTAAATAAGAATGTGGTTTGCTTGTCGAATTACACTCCTTACCGTAAAGATTCTGAAGTCCTTCTGTAATTATTAATTAATTAAATACAATACAAACTGCCTCCGTCAAGCGGTTAAGTCTGTGGATTTAGACGCGGAGGTACCGGGCTCGATTCCTGGTCGGGACACAATAATAATTAATTAATATTCAATTTATTTGTGATATTTCTCGAGTTTGCTACGCTAGAGACATACGGTCGTGATGATACTTTACTTTTTAAAATTTTTAATTATAGAAAAAAAAACAATATTGTAGATAAATTTGCATAATATAACATGACAATATTTTTTATGTTACATTAATTTAATAAATTGAAGCTGCCCAAATGTAAACTTACTTATAAAAAAATCTTATCTTAGTGGCCTCACATTAATTTATTTAATTTATATGTGATACTTCTGGAGTTTGTTACACTAGAGACATAGACAAGCTTGCCACCCTAAGGATTACGTTCACTTTTACATTAGCAGTATCATCACGACCCTCCTGGGGTGGTCTGAAATCACTCTTATAAAAAAGTGGATTCACATTTAATCAACTTTACTATAGACCAATCATGACAAGTGGCAAGCTCGAGAAATATCACAAATAAATTAAATAATAATTTAATTTATTTATTTTATTTAATAAATATTATTGTGTCTCGGTTGTGGCTCGGTTGTAAGAACGCGTACCTTAAATCCTACAAAGGTCGGTTCAAACCCACCCGGCATGTACCAATGAGAAATACACTTACGTACATTTGTCATAGATTTACAACACCACCGTTCCCGTGCCTCGGAGAGCACGTTAAGCCGTCGGTCCCGGTTCCACAAATGCCAACTTGTGGAATTGTTAATAAATTGTCATAAAAAATTGACATCATATCCCCAAGCCGTCTGGCCAGCGTGGCGAGTGTAGGCCAAATTCTCCAGTTCTGGAAGGCCCATCTCCAGCAGTGGAGGTCTAGGACGCTGTATTCTAGGGGTTGTAATAATAAAAAATAATAAAAAATGTGTCAGGTATCGAACCTGGTATCTCCGAGTATAAATCCATGATTGAGCCGCTAGACTACGAAGGCAGTCATTTTACATTAGATCTCCAACTTTACCTTAAATCTTATGGAATGGAGTGTATAAACACCCTTAACAGTTTCTCATTGTTAGGGAAGGGCGTTCAATTATTCGAGACAAAGCCAATTAGATGCGTAATGATTGAAACCAATGTCAAACCTATCAATATTGAATGTCAATCTTTGTGAATGTCATGTCAACTGTCATAATTAATTTGAACGAAAACACCATTCAGCTTCCAACAAGACAGTGTCATAACTACGAGTACATAGCGTTCATAGCTCGGTTGTAAGATCGCTTTCCCGAAAACTTTATACACGTGACCTTGCGCCCACCTGATGGTAAGTGGCGAACAGGTCCATGAATGTTTTTTTAATTTTTTTTTTTAGTTTTTCAAACTTACAGCATTGAATTAATACATATTTGACGATAGGAATTTAGTTATACGAGGGGCGTTCAAAATATTCTCGGTATGTGGATAAAAACAAACAAGTACGAAAAGTATGATATTTTTATTTTTCAATATACTCCCCCCCTATGTTCATACACTTATAAGATCGATCAATTATTTTTTTTAATCCCTCATAAAAATATTTTTTATCTTTGGTGTAAAAATGCTCCTCCACGGCCGTCTTCAACGCTTCATCGTCAGAAAATTTATTTCCACGCAGATCCTTTTTAAGATTGGGAAACAAAAAGAAGTCGCTTGGGGCTAAGTCCGGACTATAGGGTGGATGAGTAACAGTTTCAAACCCACATTCAACAATAGCTGCCTTGGCAATATGAGCAGTATGGACAGGGGCGTTGTCATGCAGAAGCAGAACACCTTTGGTTAACTTTCCTCGCCTCTTTTCTTTGATCGCATCTCTTAATTGACGTATAACGTTAGCGTAGTACTGCCCTGTGATATTTACACCTTTTTCTTTATAATCGATAAGCAAAACTCCTTCACAATCCCAAAATATTGTGGCCATGACCTTGCCAGCTGACGGGATTACCTTGAACTTCTTGGGATGAGCTGAACCCTTAATGTGCCACTGCATGGACTCCTGTTTGCTCTCTGGGTCATAATGATGAACCAAGGTTTCATCTCCAGTAACTATTTTTTGCAGCACCTCATCGGGATTTTCACCACACAGGTCGATAAAATCTGAACAGCAAGCCACACGCATATCCTTTTGAAGAAGCGTCAGCATTCGCGGAACCCATCTTGCACTTACTTTTGACATATTAAGATGGTCATGTATAATGTCATGTACGGTACCAATAGAGAGATTGGTTACTTGAGCTATAGATTTTACCTTCACTCGGCCGTCTTCCAATATAAGTTTTTCCACTTTATCAATATTTTCTTGTGAGGTAGCCACTACAGGCCGGCCAGTTCTAGGGTCATCTTCAATACTCTCCCTTCCACGCTTAAATTCGCTTGACCATTTTTGAATAGTAGATAAAGAAGGAGCAGACTCACGGTAAACACAATCCATTTCCTCTTTTATGGTTTTTTGATTTTTACCCTGTTTTGTCAAGAATTTTATGACGGATCGGTGCTCTAATTTCGTTAAAATTGTTAATTCGCTCATGGTGTTCATGTTTGTTCGGCAATTGCAGAAAAACAAAAGAACATCTCGGTTCCAATTTTACTTTTTTTTAATGTCAATGGATGAATCTTAGCGGCCAGTAACAAATATATATATAAAAGAGGTTGTAACGTATCAATACCGAGAATATTTTGAACGCCCCTCGTACATTAGCCAGAATGATTTTTATTTTGTAGACAACTGGAATCAGATAATTATGACTGACATCAATCCCTAACACTATGACGTTGCCAGCTTGACTGGGCATGACGGCTATTCGAGCCTGATCCCGAGTCGTGTGGTTAAATTTTACTGGGTTTATCGGCACGAACTGTGGATTCTTTCCTGCACCAGCAGACTGGGCAAATTACCACCATCAGTCCGTCTACCACCTATTTGTTGTTCGCGTTGAAAGTATGAGCCATTTGCAATGATGTCAAATGGCAATTTTTACTTTCAAGGATAACTAATATTGTAAGATTGCCATGGTGATATTTACATAAAAATAACATCGCTTAAAACAAGACTTAGGTACTGCAAAAGATTACGATTCGAGCCTCGGCATTTACTAATGAGAAATACACTTTAATTACGTACATTAATTTATGTGTTTATTGATTTATTTATAATAGGGTAGCCAACAGTGCTAACATCACACACTTATTGTACTTAACACTAAATCAGAAGTTAGATGTTGCACCTATAGGCGACCACCACACACCACAGTAGCCTTCATTGTCTATAAAACTAAACAATATTATAAAATTTTCAATAAGTATACTAAAACTAAATATTATTCGAAAAACTAAAGCTGAAACAATTTTAAAAAAATATATATAACGATATATATATAAATAACGAAAATAACTAAAATATAAAACCTACTTCAAGTAATAAAGTAAAATAAATCGAAATAAATTATTTTTATAAAAAAAAAAAAAACAAAAATAAAACCACATAAAATTGACTTGACCGCCTCCGTGGTCTAGTGGTAACAAACGTTGCCGTGAACTCGGGAGGTGGTGGGTTCGATTCCCATCGGGGGCAAGTTGTACATTGTATAATTTTGTCTCGGTCTGGGTGTCTATATGTATATATTTACAAAAACAAAAAGTATAATATGTAGTTTATCAACCATCTAGTTTTCGTAACACAAGCCTCGTAGCTTACCACGGAAACTAGATGGCGCTGTGTGACCTGTCTGGAAATATTTATTATTATTATTATTTTTTAACTTATAAATTATAGGCAAGTTGTTTTTACTTTTTTATCATACATTTACAACATCACCGTTCTCTTGCCTTGTCGAATCGTTAATTGTCATAAAAAAATAACGTCAGATCTTTGCCATCCCGTCTGGCCAGTTAGATGAGTGTAGGCCGAATTCTCCTGATATAAGTTTTGGAAAGTCCATCTCCAACAGTGGAAGTCTGGGACGCTCTGTGTTCTGGGGGCTGTAATGAAATAGCCACATATCGGTTTTTCCATTCCGAAACCGAACCACACGCACAGGTCAGAATATGCACCCACATACCGTAGTCACCATCCCTTCGCGATCTATAAATTTGGTGACTCATACATCTGACGCACAATAAAGATGTGGAATGCTCTTCCATCCAATGTTTCCACTTTCCTATAACCTGGAGCCCTTCAAGCGAAGTGTGAAAAGGCATCTAGTCAAGCCGGCATAGTGTTAGGGACTGATGTCGGACATAAGTGTCTGATTCCAGTTGCTAACATTCATGGACCCTGTTCGCCACTTACCATCAGGTGGGCGCAGGGTCACATGTTGTCCTAATATAAAATATATAAAAACTGTTTTAAGTGTTATAGGTGGGCGACTGTACCAAATTGATACATGAGCCAGCATAGCAATTACGGTTGCATTACATATTTGTTGCGGTAGCTTCGTGTAGTTTTTATAAAGATATACAGGTTGGTTTAAAATAAATGGTTAAACCTAATCGGAATATGGCGTTGGTAGTAGATCATCCAATTCAGGCCAAAAGAAGTTGGTAATCATCGACCTATAGAGCTCGCCGTTGACAGTGATGGCCTGGCCAACGTTGTTCTCAAAGAAATATGGACCGATGACGCCGCCAGACCAAAATCCAAACCAAATAGTGACTTTTTCGGGATGCATTGGATGCATTGGATTGCTGTACAAAGCACAGATCAGATCATGTATAGAATACTGTTCTCACCTTTGGGATGGTTCCGCCAAGTACCTCACAGATGCTCTCAATGTCCTACAGAGCAGTTCGAATTGTGGACGATGCCACTATATCTGGAACTCTCGAATCCCTGCAGCTTCGCCGAGATGTGGCTTCTCTGGGCGTGTTCTACCGGCTATACTATGGTGAGTGCTCCGAAGAACTCTATAACCTAATCCCTCGCTCTCCATTCCGCTACCGAACCACACGCACAGGTCAGAATATGCCCCCACATACCGTAGTCACCATCCCTTCGCGTACGTATAAATTTGGGGACTCATAGATCTGTCGTACGATAAAGATGTGGAATGCTCTTCCAGCCTCTGTGTTTCCACTTTCCTATAACTTGGAGTCCTTCAAGCGAAGTGTGAAAAAGCATCTAGTCAAGCCGGCATAGTGTTAGGGACTGATGGCAGTTATAAGTGTCTGACTTCAGTTGCTAACATTAACTTACCATCAGGTGGGCCCATCGTGCTAGTATAAAAAAATAAAAATAAAAAATGTCCCTTAACCAGTAAATCGACTTTTCGTTAACAAAAATACGTCACTAACAAAAATGTCAACCTGTATATGGCCTAATGGCAATAGAGTTATTAGGAGCAACCTTAATATAATTGAATCTTACAATCATCATTGCATCGCGGTCAAGTCGAACCACAAATGAAATAGTTTTATGTGTTTAAAAAAGTACGAGGTCTTTTAACGTGGACTTTGTTTTTTGACTATAGCTCTTTAAATATACTCTTAGCTTGAGCTTGACGAAATACGCAAAAGGGTAGGTATTAAAGAAAGCATAGGGACAAAAATAAGGAAAGGCATGCTTCGATGGTTCGGACATGTTGAAAGAATGAGTGAAGACAGATTGACGAACCAGATATATAATGCGAAAGTTGTGGGTAAAAGAGGCCCTGGCAGACCAAGACTTAACTATCACGATCAAATAAATAAAACAATAGCTGAAGGTGCATTAAAAAGCCATCAAAATAAAAGGGCATGTATGAAGAGGTTGATGAATGTCGAAGAAGCGAAAGAGGTATGTCGTGATCGTGTCAAGTGGCGCTCAATTGTCTCTGCCTACCCCGCAAGGGATTTGGCGTGAAGATATGTATGTATGTCGAGCTTGATTGCCGTCGTCAACAAAAAAAGAACATATTTTTTATACGACATGTGTGCTGTTTGTAAGTGACGCGCGTGGTTCATAAATGTTAGCAACTGAAATCATAATGAAAGCCTAATTGAAACCAATGTCAAACCTAATATTGAATGTCAATATTTGTGAATGTCATGACAACTGTCATAATTAATTTGTACGAAAACATCATTCAGTTTCCAATAAAGCCAGCTCGGTTGTAAGAACGCTTTCCGTAAAACTTTACTACATGTGACCTTGCGCCCACCTAATGGTAAGTGGCGCGAGAGGTCCATGAATGTTGGCAACTGGAATCAGATAATGATGACTGACATCAATACCCAACATTTTTTATGTGATTTGTTCTATTCGTTTGTATGTGTATGTATATATTTATGTGTATATATATATGATATATATTATGCTATGCTACGTTATTGTGTCATTCATAAATATGCATTTATTATGATTGTTTATTATTTATTTGTGTAATATATATAATAAATTATATATTTACTATTGAAGTTCTGTACCAGAGCCTCGACACATTTATGCTTATATATTAAGGGATTAGCTGAAAATCAGCGCTGTGACTCTTAAAGCGTCGCAGCTCAATGCTGAGCTGATTTCCTATTTGTCACCACACACTTTTAATTTTAAGTTTTTTTTTTGTTTGTTAATGTGACAAATAAAATATTTTTCTTTCTTTCTTTCAACACTATGCCGTTGCCAGCTTCACTGGGCATGACGGCTATTCGAGCCTGATCCCGAAACGTGTGGATACATTTTACTGGGTTCATCGGCATCAACGGTAGATACTTCCACGCCCTGGCAGACTGACCAAATTACGACTATCAGTCCGCCTACCACCTATCTGTTGTTCTCGTTGAAAGTGTGTGCCATTTGCAGTGACGTCAAATGCCAATTTTTACTATTAAAGATAATTAATATTGTAAGCTTGCCATGGTGATATTTATATAAAAATAACATCGCTCGAAATATAATTATATAAATTTTCGCATGGAAAAAAAAGTATTATTTAAATAATTATTTCGGAAACCAACCGGTTAGACTTATAACTAAAGCACATTTAATAAATTTGAAGGGAATATTCCTAAGACTTAACCTTGGTTGAAATCTAATTAAAAAGCTCTAAGACAATCAAGCCAATTAAAATAGCCTATAGCAACAATGCGAAGCCCTTGAACAGGCAGAGAAAAGAAAATTTCCACTTATCTTTGCGAACTGGACATTCCGCGGCACGTGTTATGAATATTGAGAACAATAATTATATTAAAATGTCTACAAGAGAACCAACCCGACTAATACGGTCGGGCTCAAATTGTGGGGTGTCCACGCTACAAGATATTGCACGGAAATTCCAGCAAGTTTGATGACACATAGACGGGATTTTCATTGGTTTTATATTGTTGGCATTGAAGTGGACAAGATTTTGAACACTCCCCAAATACATTTTGTGAAGGGTGTTGTCTAGTTCTGCCGTCATAGTGCGCCGTTATTTCTTTAGTTGCTGCATCTCAAAGTTCGAGGAATAAATAAAATAAATGTTGCCCATCATTGATATGCAGAAGGAAGAGTGTTGGTGACAACACAGAGCCCTGCGGTACGCCGGCGTTCACTGACATTAGCTCAGATGCAGTCCCATCCATATCGACAAGAATGCTACGCCACGAAGCCAGCTATCCAATCCACCAGCCGTAGGAGCAGACCATATGCCGGCAACTTGGAAAGCAAAGCCTTGTGCCAACCCCTATCGAAGGCTTTGGAGAAGTCCAGACTGATTGCTAATGATTCAACATTGCTTTCACCCCGATGTGGTTAAATATTACATTTGGGCGTAAAAAATACCATACTAATTAACTTAATAGAGATGGTACAAAATAAATTTCTACGAGTTGTCCAATACAAATGCTACCACAACAGATTAAAGTACTCTTAATTGCTGGTAAATCATAACATGCTGTAATTGTGCAGTGGGAAGTGATGATGTTATACTTTATCATAACAAATACGATTTTATAGCAATTAATAAAAAAAATTGCGCCGAAACAAGACCAACAAGAATGCAATTCCTATTAATTATTCGCAGTGGGCTCAGCCGTACTAACTCTGGGAAGCGTTCTATCTACTGGTTGACATCATCATCCTTTTCTGGGACCTTCATACAAAGGTATTTAATTTTGTTTTAATTTGCAATATTTTGTTTGTTTCGTATATTAGCTTTTATTTATTTATTGAATAAGACGTAAGGTTAACTTAATGCAAATAAACCTATCCCGGTTTGACTAATACCGGCTTTTGAAATCGTCATTTGACTTACGAAAAACGAGTGTATATTCTGGAGCGGTGGTGTGTCGATTCCAAACCCTAATGAGAAATATACTTCTCTTACATTGTCATACATTTACAACACTACAGCTCCCGTGCATTCACTATTACCCACTTGTGGAATCGTTAATAAATTATCGTAAAATTTGACATAGGACCCTTGCCGGCCTGTCTGGCCAGCGTGGCGAGTATAGGCCACATTCTCCAGAATTTTTTAAAGGCCCATCACCTACAGTAGAAGTTTAAAACTCCGTGTTTTAGAGACAGTGATAAAGAAAAATGAGTCCATATTATTATAGATATCTTGCGGTAACTGCTTTAGTTTTCCCGAACGTTTGACCAATATAGATTAGGTCTGCCTTTGTACTTTGTGAAATAAAAATATCTATCTATCTATTGATATGTAATAAACTCTTTAAACTAAAGCATCTCTGAAGAATAACCAGTATGAACAATAAAACGTCCAAATTGTTGCTTTAGATATATAACACCGCATAACGCGAAAATTTGATGATTTAATGTTATTCGATAGAAAATCAAAAGACGCGACGAATCAAAAACAAGGATTTTACCAATGGCGACTCATTATTGCCTAAATAATAACATAGCGTATTTTAGCTTATCTAACTCTATAGCTATTAATATTTGTGATAAATAAAATACATAATATTGCTTATTGAGTCTGTTTATTTAACTGACATTTATTGCCCACGTCAAGTCGAACAATTACATTTTTATAATATACGACATCTCTCTTTTTCAGTATTATGTACAATAAATAAATAAATTATTATATACCTAATTACATTAAATAATATTTTGAACATAAACTAAACTTAAGCATAAATCCCTATGCCTTTCCTCCCTTTTTGAACAGACATTTATTGCCCACGTCAAGTCGGGCAATTACATTTTTATAATATACGACAATAGCAACAATACAACATAATCGATTTTTGTTTATTCCCCTGAGCAGGAGACCAATTTGAATTACGGTGTGATTTCATACATAATATTTATCAAGAGTCCACCGTGTAAATAACCACTTGGTCCCTCTACTTGAAGGAAACCGTATAGACAAATTGGATCATTGTCCCTAGGCTTTGTTGCAATAGCTTTACTCGTAATACTAGTACGTGCTTTTCTCTTTATTAAATCTTTGACACTTCCACTATTTGTTGCTTGACTGTTATTTGTTTTTATTGTAACTACCTAGTCGCCATAAATTTTGTTACAAGAATAACATCGTTGTTTTTCTATTACATAAAACATTAATTCTTCTATCTAATATACATTAATGCTGTGTATAAGTAAAAAGCCACCCGGAACTTTTTAAAACTCTTGGGGATAATTTCAATTTTAAAACACGTTATTTATTATTTATTTTATTTATTTAATGTAGGATATGTATATTTAATTAGTATGTATTAATATTTCATAATTGTTAATCACAATATTATTTCTGCACCCGCTTATAATGGCTCCCCATTCACAAAGGTTAGTTGGTAGAAAATGCATTTATAGCATTAAGCTCGCCTTTGTACCCACACTATTTTTGGTTCTGTACAATAAATAATTTATTATTATTATTATTATTTAAAAACTTTATATTATACAAACAAAAGGCGGACATAATGCCTATAGGCACTCTCTTCCAATCAACCTTCGGGACAATGAAAACGTAAGAGGTAAGGTTAGCAAATAAACAACAAATATGATAAGAAAAATAAAAATACAATATTTACTTACAACTACAATATCAAATTACATATATATACACATTACATAAACGACGTACATATACATAGATATATAAATTATTATATAAACTACATAATATGTACTACACTACATTACAACATCTTTAAAGAAAACAGACAAGTGTTTATTGTAATTGTAAAAGGTGATTGTAAACTAGTTTTTTAAATCTATAAATACTTATAAAATAAATATATGTTATTTATAACATATGATCAAAATAATAAAAATAAAAATAAAACTATTTATATATAAGATAAAATAATATATACACCTAATTATATATACACTACACTACACTACACTACACACATTACACTATACTACATTACACTACACTACATTACACTACACTATAGATGTATTTTTTATTAAGTTTGAGTCAGATGAATCTGGAGTGCTTTCACACAGACTATGCTTTCGCTTAGTTAAGTTTTGCCTCCAGTCTCCTACATAAATGTTTTAATAAATATTGTTACTAATTTTAAGTTTTGTGGGAGAAAATAAATAACTTTTTTTTATAATAAAATTAGTGAACAGGTAACTATAAAACACCTCTCAAAGTATCAATGTAATAAAATGATTGATACATTTCTTTTAAATATTGATTATGCAACAACTGAACTTCTTCTTGACATTATTAAATAAAACAGAAAAGCTAACAATAACATAAAATATCCGTTGAATGTGTATATTGTGTGTGGTTGTACATACGTATAATGTATATAAATAAATGTATGTCATAATAAAATAATATAACATGACATATACATTAAACTCATACTTGGATGTACATATGAGTTACTCTTACAGTACTGATTCCTTCACTGGAACTCACCTGGTCACGACAAAAAAAAATATATATATATTTAAAAGTAACACTATATAAAATATGTTCGGTGACGCAATAATAGGTAGATTAGACACTTTTCTTTACTTTTTTTTTTTTATTTTCTTTTCTCATTATTTATTATATACTTACCTAATTATTAATTCCTTCCTTATATGGACGCTATACTTACACATTACAATTATTAACTATTTAAATATACGTTTACTTGATATATAATAATATAATTTAATATTTATAGAATAAGCAGCTTTCATTTCTAGTTTTGTTTCTATGTAAGTTTAAGTTTTATTTTTGTTTTACCTAAATATTGTGTACCTTTAATACTGCCACTGTATCTTATCTGTCCATGCAACATGTACTGTGTGCCGAGACCACGAGGCACGGCTTGACCATTTTTTATATTCAACGTCATTCATTCATTTGCTGCGGCGCGGGCGCTTGCAGTGAATCTCGCCTATCCGTCGTACAGTAGGTTATAAAAATAATCTATTAGTGCGGAGGGCATTGCAATGTTTAATTACAAGAGCTAAATTAATGTGTCAATAAAAACATATCTCGTTTCTGTAGTAACGTCAAAACAATATGTGTTTGCTTACTGTGTATATGTATTTTAGCTTAAGTATTTTAGAAAATAAACGTTTTTTATTTTATTTATTTATTAAGCAATGGCTTCAAAGATATAAATAAATAAATATTTTCAGACAGGTCACACAGCGCCATCTAGTTTCCGTGGTAAGCTACAAGGCTTGTGTTACGGAAACTAGATGGTTGATAAACTACATATTATACTTTTTTTTTTTGTAAATATATACATATTATAATATAAACACCCAGACCGAGACAAATTATACAATGTACAACTTGCCCCCGGTGGGAATCGAACCCACGACCTTCCGATTTCACGGCAACGTTTGTTACCTCTAGACCACGGAGGCGGACAATATGTAATAAGCTTCCAGTTACTATAAGGGAGCTGCCACTAAAACTGTTCAAATTAAGAGTCAAACAAATTCTGGTTAATAAATGTTTATATTTTTATGCTAGAAATAGCGAAGCATGTGATATAATTACATAAAATAATTTACATCCCTGTACCTACCATGTTTCTGACAAATGGTCACTTTGATGTCATTTATTTATTTAAATACTTTATTGCACAAAAACTTAAAATTAGTGTACATAGGCGAGTTTAATGTCGGTTAGGCATTTTCTAACAACTGACCTTTGGGAAAGTGAGATATCATGAACAGGGTGCAAATACAACACGCAATATAGTACACGATACTTACTTAACTTGGTAAATATACTACACATAAGCCAACTACATATACTACACACTTTAAATATATAACTTATTATATACTACATACACAAATATAATTATGCCAAAATATCTATATGAACATCTTTGTTTATACAATTACTAATTAATACAGCACCTAGAACACAGCATCCTGGACCTCCACTGATGGAGATGGGCCATCCAGAACATACAACTTGAGAATTTGGTCTACACTCATTACGCTGGCCAGACGGGTTGGCGAGGATCTAATGTCTATTTTTAAATGAAAATGTATTAACGATTTAACGTATTAGTGAAACCGGGTCCGACAGCTTAAAGTGCTCTCCAAACTTTATGACAAATTTATGTAAGAAAAGTGTATTTCTCATTGGTACATGCCGGGAGGGTTTGAACCGACCTAGGATTAGGCGAGAGACTACGTATACTGGCGCAGCATCAAAGCATGTGGTTAGTGCGGAAAGGTAATGTTTATCTTATGTTTGCATCTAACGCTGTTAGTCTGTCAAAGGCTTTCTACAAATCTAACAATTAGTTTATCTACTCCTTTGTTCAAACCAACACTGAGATTCAAACCATTTATTTGTAAGCTGACACGGCCCCTTTACAGCCACGAATATGTATTAAGTTGACATACCAAATATAATAATAATTATTATTTTGATCGTAAGCCCCCTTACAGCCACGAATTTACATTTATTGACATAAATATTATAGTTATAATACAATTTTTATGATATTTAGATTGTAAGTTGACACAGCCTCTTTAGAGCCGCGAATTAATAATTACCTTGACATGCGTAATTTATTTTAGTCTATAAGCTGACACGGCCTTTTTACAGCCACGAATTAATTTTAACTACCAAGTAGTTTTAGACGAAGATGATGGTATAGCTGATATGATGGGTCCACCCATAGTAGCTGCTGGTTATTTTATAATCGAAATAATAGTAAACTATGGACAAAAAAAATATATTGACAATATCTCAGTGTTGTTGTGACAACCAAATTGACAAACAAATGCGTTTAAGAAACTTACTCTTGTGCTACTAGAAAACTTTTTTTTGCTTAAAATCGGAGTCATAATATAGATATATATATAATACTATATTGAGATTCAAACCATTTATTATACATTACAGTGTTAGTTTGAACAAAGGAGTAAGTTAACTAATTCTTAAAATATATTTCGAACATTGACATGAAAATAAAATAAAATATTATAGTAATTTTATATACCTAGTTGTTATTAATATATATGACATTTAATTTATATATGTATATCATATATAACAATAATTACTATTTTAATTTACTTTATTATAATGTCAATGTTTTAAATTAATTAAAGTCAACAGTTGTTAAAATTAAAATTATTTATTTGTCAGAAATATGGTAAATTTATAACAAACAAATAAATATTTTCTTTGTCAGGCTTAGTGTCTAGGTATTCTTTTGTCGAATCAAAACATTTATGAGTATTAACCAGCATTTGTTTGATTTGTAATTTAAACAGTTTTTTGGCAGCTCCCTTATAGTAACTGGAAGCTTATTAAATATCGTTGTTGCTATTGCATAACAATTTCGTATATTGCGTAACATTTCATTTTGTTAGTGGTTTGGCTAAACCTATAAATTCGTAGGATGAAATTTAAATTTACCTCTTAATGCATTCGAAGTGTCACTTGCATACACGATTACCAATTTGGTAATAATAATAATCTAGAATGTTCCATTTCCCTATTCCCTTCGCGCTCTTTCTCCTATCCGCTCCGCTATACCCTTTTCCTTCATACTCACGAAGACGACCGAGAGTCGCCGAAGACCGCCATTAGTGTTCGTCGACTCGACGTCGACGGCTGATTGAGCCGAAAAACCCCGAGACTTTTGGACTGCTCTCACGTATGTACATCATCATCGCCGTGAGTACCTTTCTCTTCCTCCTTTCTTGGATACTTTCCCTCGCTCCGCTTTTTAGATATTATTTATTGTCATAGGGAATCGTGTATCTAAGAGTTGGCTCTAGAAGACATTATTTATTCAATTCTGGTGGCCAGCAAGCCATCCTAATACAATCCACTTATTCGCCAGACCAGTTAGTCTATTTTATTATATTAAAAGTGGATTTCATGTAGATAACCTAGAAAAAATAGAAAATGTTTTATACCGAAGTTATTGCTACTAAAATACTTACATAAAAAAACCATTGATTATAAAACCTTGTATAACTATTACGACAAGAGAGCTACCTCAAAGGTAACGCGATGAATATGGATATTCGGCTTTCAGAAAGCAAAAAACTGAAAGAAAAGGGATCGGGTAATCGAGCAGAAGAAATCTTTAACCCGCCATACACAGCGTCCGATCCGATTTCAAAAACCTAATAAAGAATTAAATTTTATTAAAATGTTAAGTCATGAGTAGCGATATAGGTCAAAGTCACAAATATTAAATTAATTTTTATTCGATAGATTCACCACCAATTACAGAAAGAATCATTTAATAATCCTTACAAGTTAATTAAAATTTTTGTCTCGTAAGAAAACTTTTTTTTACCCACTGTGATATATTTATAATTAATTGTATTTCTTATTATTGTTCTTTTTTTACTCTGCATAAATTATAATAATTATGACATCCCAAAGGTTATTATTTTATATATTATTGCGGACCGCATACGTAACGTCGAAATTCGGAAAAGGGTGGGTATAAAGGAAAGCATAGGGACAAAAATAAGGAAGGCATGCTACGATGGTTCGGGCAATGCGAAAGTTTATTTTATTTTATTATGGTAACAAACAGTCATAATACAATTTATATAACAAACAATATACATATAATTAGACCTGGAGTACCAAAACTGTAAAAGAGAACTATACTTATTACATTTTCAAAATACAATTAAACCATAAAAGAAAGTAAAAATTACATTTAAGTCTATTCTATCGAATACTTAACTCTAATTATCTCACGGACCCTGCTCCTATACACTGACTTAGAGCAAGCAAATATGTCCACGTCAACCAAGCAATCATTATATAGTTGTGAGTGAAAGAGGCCCTGGCAGACCGAGACTCATATATCACGATCTAATAAATAAAACACTGACTGAAGGTGCATTAAAAAGTCTCCGTAACTAAAGGGCATGTATGAAGAGGTTAATGAATGTCGACGAAGCGAAAGAGGTATGTAGTGATCGTGTCAAATGGCGCTGAATTGTCTCTGCCTACCCCGCAAGGGGCCTGGCGTGAATATATGTATGTATGTATAATATGGATTAGTTCGCGATGATGGCAAGAGACCTGGTGGTATGACGCTGATCCCCTGGGAGCAAGTCGGGCCTTAGTGCGGGATGCCACTTGTGTCAACAGCGTTAAAAGCGGGAGCCGCAGCTAAAAGCGCAGAGTCTGGCAAGCGGCTCAAATACGTATATATAATTAAAGACTACGTGTTTGTGCCGTTTGCTGTAGAGACTTTAGTCCCGTGGGGTTCAAGCGCTAAAGCATTTTTAAAAAACATCATCCTTCGCCCAATTGTCTGCTCTGGTGACAAGAGGGCTGGTTCTTTCCTCGCCCAGAGAATCAGCATAACGATTCAGCGAGGAAATGCGGTCAGCATTCTTGCCACCATGCCGCGTAGATACGATTTATATTTAAATTAGGTTTTGTTTGTACCTTTAATATTTTTGTTTTTGTTTTAGTTATTTTTAATTTTATTTCTTAATATATTTAGTTTAATACTTTATTACTGCGTACAAAAGTAAAGTATCATCACGACCGTTCCCCTTTCGGGGTGGTCAGAACCCACGCTTATAAATAAGCGGATTCACATTTAGTCAACTTTACTATAGGCCAATCATGACAAGTGGCAAGCTCTTCGATGTCTCCAGCGTACCAAACACGAGAAATATCACAAATAAATTAAATGTATTTATTTATATTAATAAATATTATTGTGTCCCGACCAGGAATCGAACCCGGTACATCCGAGTGCTGTGTACAAGGGGCGGGCTTAATGCCGCTAGACATTCTCTGACAACCAACCTTTTTATACAATAAAAAATATAACTTAGATCGGGGAGTTGGTGCGAAGACGTATTTAAGATCAAATAATAACATATATATGCATATATATATAAGTACTTACATATATATATAACTATACTACATTTATTTTGGTATGGTTGGCAAATAGCATCTGCTAAGGTGAGCTTAGACGAATACCTATATTTAGCAGTGAAGAGGCGTCAATCATAGCTTTATTTAGATCGGATCGAACTCTAGGGAAGAGACGTGAAGTGTTTCCAGTTATAACAACCATTTGTTTCATGTTACCCTTTATCTAACAACCAGACTTTCATGTGAAAATAAGAAGTATGAACATCACAAATATGTTTTGTTTCAAGACTTGGGTAGGTACACTATATAGTCCAACCCTACTACAGTCCCTAAGGTTGATCGAGTAAGAATGTCTAGCGGCATTAGGTCTTTTGTGCCAAAAGTTTTAAATAAATTAATAATATTTCTTGGAACCCAGGATTGGGCACGACGTCAACATCTAAACATTATATGCATAGACGGCCACCGGAAGTATTTTTTGCTAACAACTATACACTACAGGCAATATTTGGATCAAATATCCTCCGTCTAGCAGTTAATTTCGTGGATTATATACCCATTAGAAACACCAGGCAAAGTCCACTACTGCTTATTCCCCGTTTCAGTACAAATTACAGGCGTAACGCGTTCTTTATTAGGGCAGGTGAGTTGTTCTATAATCTTAATATCGATATTGATCTTTTCAATTCTACTACTACGTCTATAAGACGCGCGGTGACCGACGAGCACTTCAGGCGAATAGAGTATTAAATTGTACTGAAGAAGACAAATTTCTAAGCATTCCATGGATTTACCGTGCGGGTGCCGGATCCATCGTGTGTGGGTAAGAGATGAGAAGAATGGTGTCTCGGGCTTGCGACCGACAATAGGCTGGTTTAAGAAAAGGAGGCCTCCTTTTTTTTTCTATTGCGCGATAATACGCTCACCATCCACCATTCTACTTCTCTCCCTACCCAACCAAATACTGTATGATTCCGTTAATGCCGTCTTGGAAGCTCGTTCCATAAATGTATTGACGGCAGACCTGCTTAGGCCCAATTCTTTCAGTAAGTGATGCAAAGATTTTGCTGGAACTCCTCTTGCACCAACTTCCACTGCGTAAAGCCCCGTTCCTGATCATTTCTTGTGTGAGATCATAATATTTATTCGACTTCATGTTGTGGTCTTTTGGAATATTTGATTCCCACGGAACGGTAACTTCAATAAGGATAACTTTTTTCAAGTTCCGAGAAAACACTAAGATGTCTGGCCTATAGGCTGATACAGCTAGTTCATCTGGGATCCTATAATGGTGTTCAAATGTATCCATGAGAATTTTCCAGTCTGATGCGGCGCCAAGGATCGAGGTGGGCTTGCATTTAGTTTTCGTGCTTTGCCCTTCCTTTACAAATGTGGTCAAAGTTTTATTTGTAGTCAGTCCCTTTCTGGCTCTTGCAATAGAAAGACTTACTGCTTCACGGATAACACCTAGGACTTTATATGTTTTTTTTTGTATGTAAATTCTCATGTTTTATTATTATTTTTTGTTCAAGGTGTAACTATAAGTGGAAACTGTTAATTGGCTTTATTGTATCCAATCTTGAACCTACTAGTGTAAAATAGCTGTAAGTTTTTCAAGCATAATAAATATAATATAATATTATAGTCCGTCTGATATAGACACACATACACACATAACTACATATACACTCATACCTACATACCCACACAGAACAATTTTGGTGGGTATTTGTTTGTGCTGTTGTTTATTAATAAAATAAATTGTATTTTCTGTCGACCGGATAAAACAAAATGGTATGCTACGACCTGCAGCACAGTTGCTATCAGTGCAGGTCATTGAGCATATAAAAATGTAATAGATTTAAGTTAATTGGGTTAATAAACAATGTTTATTAACCCAATTAAGCGGGAGCCGCGGCGGAAAATGCGGAGTCCAGCAAGCGGCGCAAATATGTAAGTATATTAAAATATTACATATTTGTGCCGTTTGCTGTAGAAACTCTGGGCCCATAGAGTCCAAGTGCAAAAAAGTTTTTAAAAGACATAACAACGCGTCTTGTCGTCACCTCCGGTGACAAGAGGGCTCTTTCTTCGCCCACAGAATCAGTATTGCAATTCAGCGGGGAAATGCAGGCAGCGTTCTTGCCACCATTCCACACGGAAGGGACTTATATCCCTATCCTTAGTATTAATATTAATTTTATTTTATATTATGTAAATATTTTTTTCGAATAAATGATTTTATTAATTTAAAAAAAAAAAAAACTTTGGTCGCGGAGGTACCGGGTTCGATTACTGGTCGAGACATAATAATTTATTTAATTAATTTGTGATATTTCTCGAGTTTGGTGCGCTAGAGACATTTATTTATTTAAATACTTTATTGCACTTAAAAACCTAGTACATAGGCGAGCTATAACGCCATAAGGCATTCTTCACCAGCTAACCTTGGGGATCATGTAAGGTGATGGGCAGGATAAAGAAAAATATTAAAATAGCTCAAATTAGTAAATGAACATAATAACGCATTTATAGCACTTAAATATACATACTATATAATACATACATACATAAACATACACTATAAATAAATATATATAAATACAATGTCAAACAACTAATTCGAGAGACATACATTCTGTTTCTCAATAAATAATGTGGTTAGAAGGTTTTTAAATACGTTGACGGACGGTGCGCGCCTGATGGCCAGGGGTAGCTTAGCTTGTCCACTGACGAGCGGCAGCAACAGTGAAGGAATCTGACATCGACGAGCTTGAAATGAAATGAAATAATATTTATTTGTATGGAATATGGTAAATAGGTACATAGTTTTTGAATAGCTCACATACTCCGCCATTTCTGGCACACAAATTATACTAACTTAATTAATTACTAATTTCTACACTGAAAATAATTTATGTAATAAATAAAATGTTATGAATTTAAGAAATCTCGCATAAGATAATACTCGTATGCGAGATTTTGGTCAGTTGATTAATACAATTTATTACAATTATTTTTTACAATTTCTAAATTTGTATGAATAAAACTCGCTTAACGAATAAAAGCAACACTCTGTTAATAGCTTCTTGATTCTAGATTGCTTGCCACTTATCATGATGGGGCTATAGTAGAGTTGGCTAAGACCACCACGGTCGTGAGTATACTTTGCTTATAAACAGCTAGTATAAGATTAAACACAACGAAGAAACCCTTATCATGTCCCATTCTATTCCATTGATTGGTCAGAAAAAAGTTCACGTCGCAAACAACATGTATAATAAAGTACGTAGAAATCCGGATAACAAGGGAAGTTAAAACTAGTTAACTTAGAAATCACTTAGACCCACTTAAGAGTTGGCTCCTTGTGGCTCCGGTTCCAATAATAGGAATCGTTGAAACTCATACCGATGTCGGGTGACCAGGTCTCAAGTTTGATTCGTTTCTCAGTCAAATTAAATAAGGGAAGGTAGCCCCGGACGGCGGGTAACCTCGGACATTTTTTTTTTCTTATACTAGCATAATATGAGACCTGATGATAAGTAGCGCGCAAGGTCCATAAATGTTAGCAACTCGAATCAGACACTTATGATCAGTCCCTAACACTATACTGGCTTGACTGGACATGACGGTAATTCGAGCCTGATCCCAAAACGTTAGGATTTATTTATTATAATATGATAATAATAATAAATATTTCCAGACAGGTCATACAGCGCCATCTAGTTTCCGTGGTAAGCTACGAGGCTTGTGTTACGGAAACTAGATGGTTGATAAACTACATAATATACTTTTTTTTGTAAATATATACATATTATACATATAAACACCCAGACTGAGACAAATTATACAATGTACAACTTGCCCTCGGTGGGAATCGAACCCACGACCTCCCGAATTCACGGCAACGTTTATTACCACTAGACCACGGAGGCGGTCTAAAAAATATGATAAACCTTACAGCTATATTCCTAGATCATTAAAAAAAAAACAGATTAAAATTGCTTCAGCCAACATAGGTTCCACTATTTACTTGAAAGTTATGTATAATGAATTTCAATTTAAACAGATATTAAGAAAAGAAAATAATAATAATAAACTATAATTGTATTTTTCTCCATTTACTTAAAGCAAATTTTCATAAAATACTTCAAAGGTTTCATCCTAACACATCAACCCGGCGGTTAGGTTGGCGGCGAATGTGACCGGACCCGGCCGGGTTGAAAAACATACCGGGTTGCAATCTCTACTTACAGAATATATAATTTGAATTTTAATTTACTACCCATCATGATCTCCAAATAAATCTTTAAAGCGTGGTTTCTGACCACCCTGAAAGGGATACGGTCGTGATGGTACTTTACTTTGTTAAAATTGTTTATAGTACCATGTTTGACAGCAATTTTATTAGGACTAGTTTATATAATTCACCACGTCATGGTTACCCCAAAATTCAGATCGAATAACGATACCCCTTGACTTGGAGATCTAGTTTTCAGAATTTAGGCCTCGTTATGATTTGCGGTCCCAATCCAAATAGTAGTTCTGCTGCTCCATTCTAAAAATCCTAGTGCTTTTGACTAAATTATCAGTTACGAACTCGTATCGAACGAAATACGCAAAAGGGTAGGTATGAAAGAAATCATAGGGACAAAAATAAGGAAAGGCATGCTCTGATGGTTCGGACATGTCGAAAGGATGAGCGAAGAGAGATTGACGAACCAGGTATATAGTGCAAACGTTGTGGGTGCCCTGGCAGACCAAGACTCACATAGTTTTTCTAGTCACAGTTCAATTGCACTATTAATTTAAATCTAATTACTATATTTTACTCTTATTTCTGTTTTAATTGTATTGTCTAAATAATATAAAATCTCTTTGGCTTGTGTTCCACTATTGCTACTTTGTTTATATGTTTAATATAAGCTGAGATTTTTTTAAAAATAAATAAAATATAATAAAAAATAAAAACAAAAGGGCATGTATGAAGAGGTTAATGAATGTCGAAGAAGCGGAAAAGGTGACCGTGACAAATGGCGCTCAATTGTCGCGTTTGATGAAGACGATCAAGAGTGCTGGAAAAACTTGGCAGCTGCTAATGCTAATGACGTTATTGATGACGACGTTCTACACTATTGGCGGGAAAAGAAAAAAACCTTTCCTCTTTTAAGCGAACTCGCAAGGGCTATGTTGGCAATTCCTGCCACTAGCACGCCAAGTCAGCGCGTTTTTTCTATAGCAGGTCTAACCGTCACTGCTAAAAGATCGCGACTAAGTTCACTACGCGTGGACAAAATTATTTTCATCCATGACAATTATGTATTGTGCAAACAAAACCATACTTTTTAAGTTGGTTACCTGACCTTCTCTTTCCTATTACTGTTGATAGCATTTTCAGTAATAAACTTTTTGATTCCACTACAAAGTTTTACTTTTATCTTCTTTATTATATAGCGAATCCAAATCGGCCAAGTGAACAAAAAGAATTTCAATTCATTTCATTTCATATATTTATCACCGTAGGGACCGTCTGGAACACCTGGTTAAGTCAATTTATAATACTCTGTAACCAATATTAGTTACCTACAGTAAGCGAGATAACACAATCATGGTCCTACAGCTTAATACGAAACAACATGACGAAGACCAGAAACAGCCCAAACTATCAATACAATTATGGAAGAGCCACATAATAAATTTCGGCAAACTGTCGCACCTAGTATAAATTTATTTTATTGTAATTTTATTTGATTCATGGGGCTCAGTGAAAATCAGCGCTGCAGCAGAAATGTTGCAGCCTATGCTGACCTGAGTGCCTGTTTGTCGCAGCAACTCACTCATTTATTTTTTATGTATTTATCTTGTCTATTTTTTGTTTATTTGTTGGTAATTTTATATATATATTTTTTACGTTTTTATTATTGTATTAGCTGTTGTGTGCAAATGAATATTTTTCTTTCTTTCTTTCTATAGGTATAAGTATATGAGATAGTTAGAAAAGCTAGGCACCTTTTTTTTTATTTCGACCAAAAAAATAATAGTTTCCTCATAGGAAAATGTAAAGGTGGAGTTCTCATTGCGCATATAAATAAATGTTACTAAGTAATTTTATGACTGCAATATATGGCCACGCGCCGGCGCGGCATCGTCACGTCGACCATGAAGGGTCAGCGCGCCGCCGCTGAAAAATTGGGGCTCGGCGCGCACATCTACTCTGCCTACCCCGCAAGGGATTTGGCGTAAAGTGAAGAGTGTGCGGTGGTGGCTCGGTTGTATGAACGCGTTCCTTGAATCCTACAAAGGTCGGTTCAAACCCACCCGGCATGTACCAATGAGAAATACACTTTTCTTACGTACATTTGTCATATATTAACAACACCACCGTTCCCGTGCCTCGGAGAGCACGTTAAGCCGTCGGTCCCGGTTACACTAATACCAACTTGTGGAATCGTTAATAAATTGTCATTAAAAATTGACATCATTTCCTCGCCAAGCCGTCTGGCCAGCGTGGCGAGTGTAGGCCAAATTCTCCAGATATATGTTCTGGAAGGCCCGTCTCCAGCAGTGGAGGTCTAGGACGCTGTGTTCTAGGGGCTGTAATGATGAAATGATGAAGAGTGTATGAACTCGTATCGTTTTATTTTGGTTACTTATGTGAATAAATCAAAGTAAGTTCTCATGTTGTAATTGCCCAATATTTGCATACCATTGAGGTAAAACGTGAAGCGAATGTTTTATCTATAAGATCTTGTAATGTTTTTTAGCAAACAAATTATATTGATTTGATTGGATTTGTAGATAAACGCTTGTTAACCTACAAAGGTCGGTTCAAACCCCCCCGGCATGTACCAATGAGAAATACACTTTTCTTACGTACATTTGTCATAGGTTTAGGTTCGGAGAGCACGTTAAGCCGTCGGTCCCGGTTTCACTAATGCCAACTTGTGGAATAGTTAATAAATTGACATAAAAAAATTACCGTCTGGCCAGCGTGGCGAGTGTAGGCCAAATTCTCCAGTTCTGGAAAGGCCATCTCCAGCAGTGGAGGTCTAGGACGTTGTCTTCTAGGGGCTGTAATGAATGAATGTGCTCCCTACTTACCATCAGGGGGGGCAAGGTCTCATACATACATACATATCATCACGCCGGATCCCTTGCGGGGTAGGCAGAGACAATTGAGCGCCACTTGACACGATCACGACATACCTCTTTCGCTTCGTCGACATTCATTAACCTTTTCATACATGCCCTTTTGTTACGAAGGCTTTTTAGTGCACCTTCAGCCAGTGTGTAAGGTCACATGTCGTGCTAACAGTATGATGCAAGGGGACAGAAAGAAGTGAATTGTAAGAAGAACGAGGGGATTTGTCGTGAAACGATGAAAGATAGGCAAATGACATCATCTATTCTGGACTATTTTTGTACTATGTATGTATGTATTGTATTTGTGTAGAATGATAACAAGGAAAAAATAGGTATTACGATACTTTTATTGTAAGACTAATGTTATTTTTACTACATATTACTGTTTTAATAATTAAAAAAATATTTTTTTTCATAATAAGCTGTCATGATGACATTTTTAACAATTTTGCACAACTAAACAATAAAAAATAAAGAAGTATTGATGCTTTGATGCTTTTCTTGGAGTCACTCGCGGCATTAAAGCCCTAACACGTCGGGTAAAACATGGGAGAACCGGGAAAGCGGGAAACCGCATAAAATTAACTGCGACTTGTGCCCCATATTTAAAGTCCAATTTATCGTTTTTCATAAGAAGTATTCACTTACATTGTTTTTTTTTTGTGTTCTCTTCTCCCGATGAGGTAATTAATAGGGAAGACAAAAGGTCTAGCCCATACAGCCAAGTCTAACATAATATAGTGTTGGGACTAATTTGTCAAATTAAACCAGTCTTCAATGTTGTATGATTTATTTCCATTACTAATAATTATTTACAATCTTCACAATTTTAAGGGCGCGCAACGACCGACTCGTCTGCTGTTTTCTTGTAATCTGCCGCGATATGATTCGCGCCATTCATTAAAGCGACTCGTAAAATCGTTATTAAACCAATCAGAAAACAGCACGCGACTACGTTCGTACACTACGCCACCTACTTTACAAAACCATATTTTTAATCATTCTTAACTTATGTTTTAACACTAGGATAATAATGTAATAATAACTATGTTACATTAAAAGATAACAATAGTAAAACGTAAAGTATCATCACGACCGTTTCCCTTTCGGGGTAGTTAGAAACCACGTTTATAAATAAGCGGATTCATATTTAGTCAACTTTACTATAGGCGTAATATATCTTTCTTTTTTATGAGTTAATGAGGTTATTAACAAATTCCAGATGTTGCAGACTTTGATGCTTGTCTTGGAGTCACTCGCGGCTTAAAGCCCTAACACATCGGGTAAAATACGGAAGAACCGGGAATGCGGGAAACCGCATAAAATGAACTGCGACTTGTACCCCATATTTAAAGTCCAATTTATCGTTCTTCATTATTATTCACATTGTAGCACATTATTAAACAACACAACACCACTTTTGACTAACAATATTCACAGTAAATTAATTTGCGAAACAAAAACTTGCACTTGAGATGTCAGCGCAAAATGGCGTTTTTTTTTTAAAGAAGGAGATCTCAATTCATTAATGATACGATCCACCCTGAAGGGTCACCGCGGGAGGTCGCATGCCCGATTCACCGTGAGCCCTCATAAGGAGACCCCAAGACGCCTACGGACTAAAACCCTATAAACCGTCTCTCTTTCACTGTTGGCCCTGCGTGCCTTTACAGCTAAGTCTGAGTCGTGGCTATGGAGTGAAGGCACTCGTTCGCCGCGTAACATTGTTATCATAATTTATCTAATAATGAATTTATAACTGTGAATACAATTTAGCCCAAGTCATACACGAATGATTTCCTTTTTCAATAAATATATAAATAACAAAGAAAAATAACAATTATCGATACTTGTTGTTGTTATATTTATTTATTTATTTATCTGGAACTCCAACAGCATAACTAAAATACAATATTATAAAATTTTACACAATAAATAAGGCCATGATTGGGTTAACAAATTATACACAAAAATATAAATCCACTGTGAAGACAGATTAAGAAATCAACAAAAATAAAAAGTGCATAAAACTGAGGAAATTTACAAAATACAACAAAAACACAAACAAAACAATAACATACAACAAGACGGAAGAAAATATGTATTTATTCTGTTAGGACTAATTTCTCAAATTAAACCAGTCTTCAATGTTGTATGATTTATTTCCATTGCCAATAATTATTTACAACCTTCACTATTTTAAAGGCGCGCAACGACCGATTCGTCTGCTGTGTTCTTGTAATCTGGCGCGATATGATTCGCGCCATTCATTAAAGCGACTCGTAACATCGTTATTGAACCAATCAGAAATCAGCACACGACTACGTTCGTACACAACGCCACCTACTTTACAAAACCATATTGCTAATCATTCTTAACTTATGTTTAAACACTGAGATAATAATGTAATAATAACTATGTTACATTAAAAGATAACAATTCCTACCCATCAGCCACAGACACCAAAGCTATCTATCGTAAACTGTATGTATTAAAAACATAAACAATGATATTGATTAAAACTTTTACAATTTGGGTTAGGTTAGGTGGATAGCGGTTTTTAACCTTCCAAGGACGGTTCCACTCCCCAATCAAAACACGTGTATCGCCCTCACCGAATTACTTTTCAAACGCTACCGAATTAAGTGATTTTTAAGCAACAATAATTACCAAGTCCTATAGCATTTTGTTTGTTATCGTAGACGTTACTTTTTTATTATTTCTAAAAGGAATTGTATGTTTATTATATATATTTTTAAAAATTGATTCAGTATTAGTTTTTAGAATAATATTTAGTTTTTGTATACTTATTGAAAATTTTATAATTTTGTTATTTCTTATAGGCAATAAAAGCTACTGTGGTAATGTGGCGGTCGCCTATAATAGGTGCAACATCTAACTTCTGATTTAGTGTTAAGTACAAATAAGTGTGTGATGTTAGCACTGTTGGCTACCCTATTATAAATAAATAGACGTATATTTACCTATTTTTAATAATTGGGTGACTGTTAAAAACAACTGCCTCCGCGGTCTAGCGGTTAGTTGGATGATTATTTACTATTATTGCTATTATTTTTGCTTGTTTACCTACGATATAGATTTAGTTCCACTCGCTACTGACTTTTTGTTTTAGTTTTGATAATAATTTTGATTTAATTTATTATTAGTTTAGTTTTAATTTAATTTATGATTTGACTTAATTTTATTCAATTTAATTTAATTTTATGTTAGGTTTGGCTCAAATTTAATCTAAGTGCTGTCTACAAAATAAAAATCATTTTGGCTAATGTATAACAAAATTCCTATCGTCAAATATGTATTAATTTAATGCTGTGATTTTGTAAAACCAATAAATAAAATAAATAAAGTCCGTGAATTTAGACTCTTGAGGTACCGGGTTCGATTCCTGTTCGGGACACAAAACTATTTATTAATTTAAATAAATACAATAATAATTATTATTTAAATTATTTGTGATATTTCTCGAGTTTGGTTCGCTGGAGACATCGACAAGCTTGCCACTTGCCATGATTGGCCTATAGTAAAGTTGACTAAATGTGAATCCGCTTGTTTATAAGCGTAGTTTCTGGTTTCAATTTAATTTTATATATCAATAAAAAATATAAAAATGAGTTTTTTTTTATTATAATATATTGTTGGGCTTGTCCTTGTAAGTTACGTCGACGGTTAAACTATGTCGGATTTGGTGGAAGTTTCCATTTTATAAATATACGGCGTTAGTTAAATTTGGTTTAAGTAATTTATTTACTAATTATGTATGTTTTATCACAGCAAAACCAACTATTTTCAATGTAAGAAAGTATTTGAAAAATTATTATAATGACACTGCAGGGTTATATTCTTATAAGTACTATTAAAATACTAAAAAAATAATAAACTATATTACAACAAAAACTAAATTAAACCTAAAAAAAAAAAAATATATCTACAAATAATAAACTCCTTCAAATCGCTGGTACCCAATACACTGGCGGCATTTCCCCTCTGAATTAAGATACTTAATTTTTGAGATAAAAACTGTTTGTCACCAGAGATGTCAATGAGAATTGGAACAATATCTTTATAGAAAGCTTTCAGTTCTGATCACCACGGGACCTGGTCCTTCGCGCCATTTTGCGGGGACATGTTTTTGTTTTGTAAATTAGTTTACTGTGAATATTGTTGAAAGTGGTGTTGTATTGTTCAATAATGTTCTACAATGTGAATAGTTATGGAAAACAATAAATTTGACTTTGAACAAGTTGGAGTATATTTTATGCGGATTTCCCGAGCTGTGGACTCCCATATTTTACCCGACGTGTTTGGGCTATAATGCCGCAAGTGACTCCAAGAAAAGCATCAAATTATGCAGCATCTAGAATTTGATGATAACCTTATAAAAAAGAAAGATATATTACGTCAGACCTGGCTGTATGGGCTAGACCCTTTGCCTTCCCTATCACCTCATTCATCATCCATCGGGAGAAGAGAACAAAAAAAAAGCAAACGTCAAAAATAAGTAACTATACAATCGTTTCATATTTTCGACGCTTGCTGATTTTAAAAATTGTAAACAATACCGAGGTTGGCGTATTTGCGCAGTTTGAAGGTTCTCATCAGAAACCGTGACAAATCCTATAACGAAATTGTCAATATTAAAAAATTCAACAACTTTGTTAACGTAAATCCCAACACGCGTAAATTTTACGGATTGGCTTTCAACGGAATGGGTACAGTCAAAAACTTTCAGCCACCCTTACTTGTCAGTATTCGCATAACCGTCATACTGGCATAAAAGCAACACAAACATAGACAAACCTATAGTGTATGTTCCAAAGAATATCTCTGTCAAATCTCATCAAAATCTGTCCAGTAATATAGGCGTGATGGACCGATTAATACACGCAAACAAAGCTTTTTTCCCATTTATAATAATAGTTAGCTCAATTTTATATTGAGACATGATGGAAAATTTTGTAATGTACACCTTTTATAGAAGTATTTTCGCGACCCTAGTGTAAGAATTTGTTACTTTGTATAATAAATAAATATTTTCAGACAGGTCACACAGCGCAATCTAGTTTCCGTGGTAAGCTACGAGGCTTGTGTTACGGAAACTAGATGGTTGATAAACATAATTATAAATACATATTATACTTTTTTTTGTAAATATATACATATTATACATATAAACACCCAGATCGAGACAAATTATACAATGTACAACTTGCCCCCGGTGGGAATAGAATCCACGACCTCCCGAGTTCACGGCAACGTTTGTTACCACTAGACCACGGAGGCGGTCAAAATCTACCGACTTAGCGTATATCTACATGTATTTACGCATCGGTTGTGCAGTGGCCTTTATCCTTATGCTCTGAGATTTATTCTGTTGATGATTGTACCGCCAATTGCCCCCAGGATTACAATTTTCTTTTGTAAACTTGTAACTTGATAAAGAATTTCCCTTTTTCCTTTGAGTTGGCTCCGGTTTGTCTTTTACGAAGAGAAATATTTGATTTTCATTTGCTTTTAATGTTAATTCTAAATGTGTATTCTTTGTAAGTACTCGTACATACAAGGCAATTGGCTTCTTAGTATTGTGGACTTCATATTAACTCGTATTGCTTTCATAGTACGTAGTACTTTTGACCCGTTTTCGCCTGTATAACTCTCAGTTGGCTCTGAGACTACCTATAGTAAAGTTGGCTAGATCCATTTATTTATAATAATAATAAAGCCGGTTATTCCTTAATTAATTAACATATACAGTTTGTTTATATAATCGACACAATTAATAATTTTAAATTCGCAATGAACAAAATAATAATAATTTTACATTTACACTAAAGCTATGTCTAAATTATAAATTAAATATTTTTAATTTTAAATGCTAATGTCAAATCTAAATTCTAATAATATCTAATGTTTTTCTTTTACATTAAGGACCCCTCGTCGGGTAAAGCTCTCCTCCTTTTCTATCCATTTCTTCGTATCCTGTGCCTCGTCCATCCAGTGTTGTCCTGCTTCTTTTACTATCTCGTCCTCCCATCTTTCCTTAGGTCTTCCTTTATTTCTCTTGCCCATCGTTCCCTTCCATGTAGTAACTACTTTAGTCCATCTGTTATCTTTAAGACGTGCCACGTGACCAGCCCATTTCCATTTCAATCTTTGTGAGTGTTGTAAGGCGTCTATGACTTTTGTTTTGTTTCTTATATATTTGTTTCTTTGTTTATCTTTGAGTTTTATATTTAAAATACTTCTTTCCATGGCGCGTTGGCAAGTGGTAATTTTATTCTTTGTATAATTGTTATATTTCCATGTTTGGCAGCCATAAGTCAAACAGGGAAGTAGGCAGGAGTGGAGATTTATTTATAAGCGCGTGGTTTCTGACCACCCCGAAACGGAAACTATACTATATATTATACTATACTTTACTTATAAAATTAAAATTTTTGCACTATGCCAGCTTGACTGGGCATGACGGCAATTCGAGCCTGATTCCGAAACGTGTGGATACAGTTTACTGGGATTATCGGCACAAACGGTGAATACTTCTCCGCCCCGGCAGACTGGATAAATTAGCACCATCAGTCTACCACCTATTGATTTACCTGTTACGGTCCAACTATAATTACCAAACTAGTTTGTATATGTTTATTTTATTGTATAAGTCTTTATTTTAGTGATGACAATATCCAAGTATATCCAATACGACGCGGTGGTGGCTCGGTTGTAAGAACGCGTACCTTAAATCCTACAAAGGTCGGTTCAAACCCACCCGGCATGTACCAATGAGAAATACACTTTTCTTACGTACATTTGTCATAAATTTACAACACCACCGTTCCCGTGCCTCGGAGAGCACGTTAAGCCGTCGGTCCCGGTTCCACTAATGCCAACTTGTGGAATCGTTAATAAATTGTCATAAATAATTGACATCATATCCTCGCCAAGCCGTCTGGCCAGCGTAGCGAGTGTAGGCCAAATTCTCCGGTTCTGGAAGGCAGTGGATGTCTTGGACGCTGTGTTCTAGGGGCTATAATGAAAAAAAAATTAAAAAAAAAAAATCCAAGTTGTTACAACAAGTTAACTAAAGAAAATAAATGATTTGATTTGAAACAATCCAGCCTTAGACTACTAGTGGATATGCAGCTTTACAAGAATAAGCTGTCAATTTAGGTGTTTTTTATGTAGCCAAGTATAAAATGACTGTACCCTTATCTCCGTTGTTAATAAAACTATAATGTTCAAAAGATATCGTGAAAAATTACAGCCACTAAAAATATTGTTCATCAAAGACGAATGTCCCCAATTTCCCTTTTTATCTTCCGATGTTTCGGCCAAAAAAATACAGTAAAAGGCGGTAATGTCGCAAGTTTTATGTGCAAATACGAGTGATCATAAAACGTCGACGTGACGGCTTTTTTTGACGTGCACAGCAAGGTCCACACATGTAACATTTTTCCGTTGTTGATGTATGTACAAAGTCTGGCCATAAATATTGTTACATTAAAATAAAACCATAATATTACATTTGAATTTGGAACCTGTCATTCTCATATGAATATTCATTATTCGTCGGTACTTTTCAGTAGTAGGAAGTTGTTAAAGTCGTCAAGATCAAAAAACTGATCGCACGAGTGTAAGTTAAGAAAGATAAATATTACCCGATTCTGTGTAATAATTTTGCACTTTTTTTGGCTCCCTAATTCCTCTTATATCATCATCATCACGACCGTTTCCCTTTCGAGGTGGTCAGAAACCACGCTTATAAATAAGCGGATTCACAATTAGCCAACTTTACTATAGGCCAATCATGACAAGTGGCAAGCTCGTCGATCACCAGACTATAATGACTTTAAAGAAATAAAAATAACAAGACTAAAGTATCATTACCGCCTCCGTGGTCTAGTGGGAACAAACGTTGCCGTGAACTCGGGAGGTCGTGGGTTCGATTCCCACCGGGGGCAAGTTGTACATTGTATAATTTGTCCGAGACAAATCTGGTTGTTTATATGTATAATATGTATATATTTACAAAAAAAAAACAAAAGTATAATATGTAGTTTATCAACCATCTAGTTTTCGTAACACAAGCCTCGTAGCTTACCACGGAAACTAGATGGCGCTGTGTAGGTCTGAAAATATTTATTTATTTATTATTACGACCTTCCAGGGTGTTTAGAAACCACACTTTTATTCAAGCAGATTCACATTTAGCCAATTTTACTATAGGCCTATTATCACAACAGGCAAGCTCAAATATGTCTCTAGCGTACCAAACTTTAGAAATATCACAATTAAATTTATAGGGACTAGTTGTAGCCATTTAACTCGCCACTCCTCTCGCACTGCAGCTTTCCTGGTGCACTCATGTAGGGGATGATCCATTGTACCCTTACTTGGTCAGTCCATCTTATCGTCTTACCATTAACTTTCACTAGACTACGCGCTTAATGGATATTTCTCCACGCGGCGTGAAACGTGTCTGAAGAAAGTAAGAATGCGTGATAGTCGAGAAATTAGTCCCACATCTCTAGAGCAATAATTGTTTTTTTTTTCTGTTTCGCATAGAGTCTACGTCTCTGCAGCATACAGAAAAATAGGGAACACAAGAGCTCTCTCTAATTAGCCGGATTTTAGTGTCTTTGGTAACGTTTTGTTTTTGCCTTATTTTATTTAGCTTATCTACTTATAGAAGATCTTGTCAGTGCCGTTCGACGGTTAATTTTATTCCTCGCATCCAGTATTAGCATGTTGTGTAATCGTTTTGTGGTGAGGGATATCATAATTTAATAAGAACATTTATTTTATATATATTTATTTTATTTACTATTAAAATATATGTATTATATGAGTATTTTGTTGTATATATTTATATACGTATTTAGTTGCTAATCCATTCATACATTATTTATAAACTAATTACCACATTTTTGTATGTTTCTTATGATAATCATACTCAACGTCAGCACGGGGTCACCTCGCGAAATGTGCAACACAACACTTACTTCACTCTATCGTACATAGTTATTTAGCATTTTATAATAATATGTACTTATATCACAATAAATATATTTGATTTGAGTTAGTCAGAGTCATAGGGCCCTTTTATTATATGTATATATTTACAAAAAAAAAAAAGTATAATATGTAGTTTATCAACCATCTAGTTTCCGTAACACAAGCCTCGTTGCTTACCATGGAAACTAGATGGCGCTGTGTGACCTGTCTGGAAATATTTTTATATTATTATTTATTATATAATATAAGCATAGGGCCTTCAATAGATTGACGGACCTGGCATGAATTGTGTGACAGATAAGATTGGCCCGCCATGTACAGTAGGAACCAGTTAATGCACTGTGTAGTAAGGTGTTTTAATAAACTACAATATCGGGGCTATGATACAGCACAGTGATACATACGTGGAGCCAGCTTAATACTTATAAATTGATGAGTAATGTCAAGGGCGAAATAAAGGAATGCGTAACGTACTGCTTTGTGTAATAATTCAGAATATAAATGAGCTAGAAATCGTTTGATCGATTTAAAAAATGTACATATATGTTCATTGTTTGTAGAAAGCTAACTACTGATAAAACCACAAATAGACATACGGACAGTTGCAGAAAGACTGATTATCTTTTGACATGTTTAACGTACTATGCTTATGAGGCACGTCATTGGCCGAAATAACTAAAGTGACAAGCTATCTTATTTATTTATTTATAATAGGGTAGCCTTATTTGTACTTAACACTAAATCAACCACCACATTACCACAGCAGCCTTTATTGCATATAAAAAATAACAGTATTATAAAATTTTCAATAAGTATACAAAAACTAAATATTATTTGAAAAATTAGAGCTAAAACAATTTAATATATATATATATATATATGTATTTATATATAACTTAAATATTACCTACTTCAAGTAATAAAGTAAAATAAATAAAATTTAAATTATTTTTATAAAAAAAAAATGACATACATTTTGGGCAAGTTGTTTTAGCAGTTTATGTTTAAATACTCTTTGGGAGTCTCTAACTAACAATCACTTGGCGTATTACAAAATATAGACAACTGGATGTTATAATATGTAGTATAGTTTTGTCTGTATATGTCTATTTGTCCGTCTTATACGCCTATATTACTAGACCCATTTTAATAAAACTTCCTTAGCACAACGCACAAATGTTGACATGATAATTAAAGAAAGAAAAGAAAGAAAGAAAGGATTTTATTTGTCACATTAACAAAAAAGCTAAACTTAAAATCAAAAGTGTGTGGTGACAAATAGGGAATCAGCTCAGCATTGAGCGTCGCACGCTTAAGAGTCACAGCGCTGATTTTCAGCTAATCCCTTAATATACAAGCATAAATGTGTCGAGGCTCTGGTACAGAACTACAATAGTAAATAATAATATAATTTATTATATATATTACACAAATAAATAATAAACAATCATAATAAATGCATATACAACATTTATTGTTGTAACATTATAACACGGAAGAGGATATCGGTATATCCCGCACTACAGGGCAATCTCGTGTAGGTATCACAAACACATCACCCTATATTGTTCACCTATTTTACATCTGTATAATTTTGTGACAATAAATGTTTTTATTATTATTGTTATTTTTTTTTTTTTTTTTTTTTTTTTTTTATACTAGCACGACATGTGACCTTGGGCCCACCTGATGGTAAGTGGCGCGCAAGGTCCATGAATGTTAGCAACTGAAGTCAGATACTCGTAACTGCCATCAGTCCCTAACACTATGCCGGCTTGAAAATTATTATTATTATAATACAGGAGAATAAACCAAACAGTATAAGAATTAAAGCTAGACTAATCGGTATAGAAAATAATTAGTGTATGGCAGTCAGTCAGTCAGTGGAGTCGTCCAGGCCCGGATGGCTAATGGGCCTGGGTTAGGGATTCCCTGTTTCTCCCGACAGGATCTCAGCTGGTAATTTATGCACTTTCGGTGTTGGGCGCCGTTACTAGTGTAACAGCAGCGCCTGTGTGACTCACGAACCCACGGTGTTATGAAATAGGTTTACCCGCCTAATTAGATACACACACATCGGATTACTCGCAATTATAATAAAAAATAAATCAACCATTGTTTCTATAGTTGCACAAAATTATAATCTTAAATACACTAGGCATAAGGTTGATATTAGCTCCATGCCAATAGATAACTTACCTTTTTTTTTAAACTGCTACGTGTCAAAGTTGAAGTTTGATAGTTTGTCGTGTCCCTTCCGTTTATACGTTTTTTTTTTTTAATTAAAGCAGATTCACATTTAGTAAAAAAAAACATGTAGTTGGCGATTTTATGGGTTTTATTCTCGCAATTGAACTTGATGTGTATTGAAACAAGAATGCACAAATTGCCCACATGTGAACTGTTAGGGGATCCTCAATACACAAGCCAACATTGGGACCAATGCAAACTTCTCAAAACTAAAGTACTAAAGTATCATCACGACAGTTCTTCATAGGTGGACAGAAATCAGGCTTTAAATAAGCGTTTTTTTTTTTTTTACTGTGCACGACATGCGACCGCGCCCACCTGATGGTAAGCGGTACGCGAGGTCCAAGAATGGGAGCAACTGACGCCAGCCTCAGTCGACCGACATCAGTCCCTACCACTATGCCGGCCTATAAGAATACGCATGTATAATGTAAATACGCTTATTTAAAGCCTGATTTTTGTCCAGGCATCATACCCGGTACTTAACCGCTAGACCGCGGACGCATTATTCAAAACTAGATCATAAATAACGTCTTTTTAAATGTGAAATAAGGCATTTACCGCTATAGCCACTTAAGGCGTCTACAAAAGCTTGCTTATACCGAAATGGGCCTATTATAGGCCTTCATTGTGGCCTGGATGGTATAAAAAACTATTCCTACTTGGATTGAATGAGGCTAGAAAAGGTGAAAAAACCTCTAGCGGGTATCATTTTCAAAATTGGGTATGACATTTAATCCAACGAGGGTTGGTTGGTATCATAGACTTATATAACATTGACATATTTAACACAGTTCCTAACTTAGGGTTTTATCCTCCTTTAAGGGGATATAGCAGATATTGTTTACCTTAAGAAGATAGTCACAGGTAAAGTGGACTGTCCCCAATTATTGAGCAAACTCAATTTTTTTACCCCAGCAAGGCGAAATAGGTCATCCCCTACATTTGCAGTTAAGGCAGTAAGAACAAATTATAGGCAAAATTCATTTCTGTGGCGTGTGTGTAACGCCTATAATGGTATTAGTCATAAATACGAAATCGACATTTTCCATCATTCGATTCCGGTAGTCAGGAGATTGTTAAGTGCTAATTTTTTCGACAAACCACCATAAAGTAAGTGCTTGTAAGTGTTATTTAAGATTATTTATTGTACTCGTAGTAAGTTATCATCACTGTTTTTTATTTTTGTTTTATAATTAGATTCAAATTTTGTTAAATTCTGGTTACTTCTTTCTTTCTATTATTTTTTTTGTGTTTCTTTGAAGTCATACTATTTCTATCAGTGGAGACCTTTAATTGACCTCCTAAATCTTATATATATTATATAATGTGTATTTTTGTGTTGTTGGTCTTCCCAAGAGTTTATAAATAAAAATAAATAAATAAAATAAATAAATAAATAATTATTAAGGGGATTTATATTTTTAAATTATTACATATTATTATTATTATTAACTGCCTCCGTGGTCTAGCGGTTAAGTTCGTCGATTTAGACTCGAGATACTAGAGACGGTACGCTGGAGACATCGACAAGCTAGCCACTTGTCATGATTGGCCTATAGTTAAGTTGGTAAATGTGAATCTGCTTCTTAAGCGTGGTTTCTGACCACCCCGGAATGGAAACGTGATGATACTTTAATTTACTTTTCTTTTGTGTCAATGTCAAAACAATAAACTTTCAATTCCTCTCCACTTTACTAGCAGATACTCTTGATTCTCTCACAGTTTCCGCAGCTAGCCGATGGACAACAGAATACCTTTGTATATCCGACAGGACCTACTTTAAACATCTTTAATCATCTTATATTCTTAACAGCTACTTAATGTGCTTATATGAAGATATAGATACATATAATAAAAGTTTTTTTTTATGATTTTACGCGAATAACCTTAGATACATACTTCTCCCGACGTTTCGCCCAAATTGTATTGGCCGAGGACGCGGGTCGACTGAAGCTTCGTGGTGTAGCCATCAGAATTGTAATTAAAATACATATGGGTCAAGAAACTTTGGTTTATTCATCACACTTTATACTTAAATTAATTGATAGACCACTAAATACGATAACAATTCTACACTTATTCACATATTTTGACTCATGATTGCGATAACTAATTAAAATCTATTCACACTAGACAGGGCATCAGTTTGACGATTCCCTGACAAAAAAAAAAAGAAAACACTGCTGCACCGTCTTATATAACAATTAACAATCCCCCTTGCTTAACCAAAGATCGCAATGATGCCAACCTATACATACATACATATCTTCACGCCAAATCCCTTGCGGGGTAGGCAGAGACAATTGAGCGCCACTTGTCACGATCACGACATACCTCTTTCGCTTCTTCAACATTCAAACCGAATAGTTTCTTTCATACCTACCTTTTTGCGTATTTCATCATTACGTATGCGGTCCGTTAAAGTTAGCCGCATATCCGACATATCTTTCGCTTTTTCGACATTCATCAACCTTGATGAACAGTTACTTGATTTGCACATGCCCTTAGATCTTGGTCAATGGTAGGTACCGTTTGCATAATGGTGAAGGATTCTCGTGGCGATAGGGAGGAAAAAGAGGAATGTTTTTGTACGGTTTGCAAATCAAAGATTTTTCGGTAGCTCTTTGTGCCTCGAATTTTTGGGATACATGATTTTCATCTGTGATCAATGCCGTTCTGGGAACTATGTATGTGGGTAGTTTTTTTTTAATTCTACTTTTTTATGTAAAGAAAATACCATATTTTTGTTGAAATTAAAAAATAATTCTTTATTAATTTTAACTAGCTGTCGCCAGTGTACTTCATGTACATTCCTTGTTACAAGAACCGTTTCTGTCGATTTTCATCATAATAGTTACAAGTAATACAGGTGGTTTGGCCAAACCTATAAAATCATAGCATGGATTTTAAATTTACCGCCTAATACATTCGCAGTGTCACTTGCATACACGCTTACCAATTTGAAAATAATAATAATCTAGAATGTTCCCTTCTCGCTCTTTCTCCTATCCGCTCCGCTATACCCTTTTTCCCTCATACTCACGAAGACGTCCGAGAGCCGCCGAATACCACCATTAGTGTTCGTCGACTCGCTGAATCGACAAGTTGTGAAGCCTTTCTGTATAATTTAAAGACGCTAATAAATTTTAACTTTTGTGATGTCACGTGCTCTGGGTCTGTGTTTGTGTTTAAACCCCCCCCCCCCGCATGTACCAATGAGACATACACTTTTCCCGTTTCCACTAATACCAACTAATGGAATCGTTAATAATTTGTCATTAAAAATTGACAGCAATTTATTTATTTAAATTATTTAATGCACTTAAAAATAGTACAGACGCGAGCTATAATGCCAGTAGGCATTCTTTACCAGCTAACCTTGGGGATCGAGTAAGGTGATAGGCAGGATGAAAATATATGAAACTTTAATGATACAGTTAATAAGTTACTTAACTAATTCTAATATACTACACATTATACCTACACACATAAACATACATAAACCATACATTCAATTATACATACAAGTACATCATATACATTATAACTTAAATAAATGCAGGGTTATTTAAATACCTAACTAATAGGTAGGAGCTGATGTCGGCCGTCAGTGGCTGGCGTCAGTTGCTCCCTTCTCTTCTTGGACCTTGCGTACCGTTTGCTTTCACGTGGATGCAATGTCACATGTCGTGATCAGTATATAAATATATTAGTCCATGTGATCATTATAGATCACCAACTTAAAATCCCATCCCACTCCTCTAGCAGATAGTCAGATTCGTATACTGTGTCTGCAGCCCGCCAGTGGAACAAGCCACCACTCGCTATTAGACACGCGCCGTCTGTCCACGTTTTTAAGCGCTTGGTCACTGGTCTATTTCTAGACAAACAGGAGTCGTCATCAAGCTAAAAATATTTGGAATAATATCTATGTGATATCTATGACCGCCTCCGTGGTCTAGTGGTAACAAACGTTGCCGTGAGCTCGGGAGGTCGTGGGTTCGATTCCCACCGGGGACAAGTTGTACATTGTATAATTTGTCTCGGTCTGGGTGTTTATATGTATAATATGTATATATTTACAAAAAAAAAGTATAATATGTAGTTTATCAACCATCTAGTTTCCGTAACACAAGCCTCGTAGCTTACAACGGAAACTAGATGGCGCTGTGTGAACTGTCTGAAAATATTTATTTATTTATTATTTATTTATTTAAATATTTATTTATGTATATATGCGTTTTTTTTATATTTATGTTTATTTAGCATGTAAATAGTGTTTTATTCTGTTTCTCCAGAAACGATGTGGTTATTAAATGTTTAAAGACGCTTACATTGTGTAAGCGTCTTTAAACTTGGGAATTGAAAAATCTTTAAAAATATTCGATTGTGCGAGTGAGAGCAATGCAAAAGAGTTACACCCTCTTAAAGAAACTAACTAGGCCACAGGTATATAATGAATTATTTATAGTGAAAAGACTTTATTTTTTAACGACCCAAAGCGAAGTCTGTCGTTAACTTTACTTTGTTTTTTTATTCGAAAAACCGAACCAAAATTGAAACTTGTTTCGCGTAAATCCGGTAGTACATTTAATGTGACACTCACAATTCAATTTTATTGAATGCAGATAAAGGAAAGTCGTAAAGATTTCAAATTTTAAAAGTTTCGGTTGTAAAAACTTTAATGTTTATAGTGATTGAAAACGGCTTTACCTTTTTATGCGAGTTCGCAATGTGACACCGCGCCCTTAGATTTATTATTATTTTGTATTTATTTATTATTATTTTTATTAAATACTTTATTACACTTAGGAGACTTATAGGAGACAATATTGTTATCAATAAATTTATTTGAAGTAAGATACATTTTTTTACTAATTACAGCCCCTAGAACACAGCGTCCTAGAGAAGGACCATCAAGAACATATATCTGGAGACTTTGAGCCTACACTCGCCATGCTCTGGCCACACAGGTTGGCGAGGATCTGATGTTAATTTTTAATGACAATTTATTGTCGATTTCACTAGTTGGAATCAGTGGAACTAAGACCGACCGCTTAACGTGCTATCCGAAGCTGCCGATATGCCGGGGTTCGATCCCATCTCTTTTCGATGTTAAGGAAGGCGTTCTTACAACCGAGCCACCACTAAATAGAATAAAAACTGATTATAAAAAAGATTAAACTAAAAATATTTAAAAGTCTGCCGAACTGAAACGACGTTAGACGATGCACGGCTTTCAACGCGGCAGTCGGAGTGGGGAGTGTTAGGTTTTTTTCTTGATTCGGTCGCCGCGCTCAAAGCCCGCGATAAAAGCTATGCAATAGCTTAAAAAACAATAATAATAATAATAAAATTCTGTATTGCACACAAAATATACAATATAAAGTATTGTACATAGGCGAGCATAATACCATGAAGGTATTCTCTACCAGCTAACCTTTGGGAGAGTGAGAGATTAATATTATGGGTGCAGAGTGTGAAAATGGAAATAATATAGTAAAAACCAGAATTAAAATATGTAAATAAATACAATATATACATTTATAATACTATAGTACCTAACATAAAAATAATAATAGATAATTATGATAAATACATAAATAATTATATATACATATATGGTACTAATAATATGTCAGGTGATTAGGATTCGTTTTGGTTTTTAAGGAAATAAGAGAGGAGAAGTTTTTTGAATATATTTAAAGACGGTGCCTGTCTGATAAACAATGGTAGCCTGTTCCATTGACGAGCTGCTGACACGGTGAGAGAATCAATGAAGAAAAACAATGAAGTTAAATGAAATTTAACCTAAGGAGAAGATCCGGTACGAGAACATTACGAGCGGAATTAGGAAACTAGGACAATAGAAAGAAAGAAATACGTTTATCATAGCATGAAACAAAAAATACAAACTTACATAATTTAAACGTGTAAAAAAAAAATATTTGTATGGAATATGGTAAATAGGTACATAGTTTTTAAATAGCTTACATACTCCGCCATTTCTGGTATACAAATTTATACTAACCAAATTAAATGAAATGAAATAATTTATTTGTCAGAAACATGGTAGGTACAGGGATTTCTTGCTGCTTTTTCTAGCATACAAATATTTATTTAGTCACATGACTTTGTCGAGCTTAGTGTCTAGGTATTCTTTTGTCGAATAAAAACATTTATTAACCAGCATTTGTTTGACTCTTAATTTGAACAGTTTTAGTGGCAGCTCCTTTATCTTGTTTATTATTTACGTTCCGCCATACATTCCCACCGGAATTCGGCTAAGTCTAAGGTTACAAACACAAGTACAACACATTTGTCCTGCCTGGAGAGTGCTATAAGGCAAGGAACAGAACTGCAGGTTAAAGCAGTGTCGAAGGAAATATAATAAAAGCAAAACAAAAACAAAAAGAAACATTAATATTTAAATAAAACAAAATTATACGGCTCTAAAATGGCCTTGTCAAAAAAATTTATATACAGGTATGTCAAAAAATAATAATAATATATATATATAAAGCTAATTACTAAAATAATTAAAGCAGCTATAAAGAGGCCTTGTCAGTATCCTATACTATAGTAACTGGAAGCTTATTAAATATCTTTGTTGTCATTGCATAACAATTTCGGCTATATTGAGTACTTTTATGCGCTGGAATAATTATTCTACTAAGATAACGCGTTTTAAAATTGCAATTATCCCTAAGAGCTTTAAAAAGTTCCGGGTGGCTTTTACAAATAATTAAAACTAATTTATACAAAATTTATACAATGTAAATTAATTTATTTATTAAATAAAATGTCATGAATTTAGTTGCCATAAGATAATACTCGTATGCATGATTTTGTTCTGTTGATTAATACAAATTATTTCAATTTCTTAATTTGTATGAATTAAACTCGCTTAATGAATAAAAACAACAATCTATCAATAGCTTCTTGATTTAAACTGATTATTGGATAATTGTTTGAGAACCTCTGGTAACTTGTTATAAATACAAATACACATAATTTAAGAGTTATGGTCGAAAACTGTGCTTTTTGGTGTCTTAGTATAGGCAATAGTGTTTGGATGTCGACCACTTTTAAAGACATCTTTTTGGTAAGAAAATAGGTCACTGTGAATCCTAATAAATGTGACTACTTCGTATATATACATGACTGTTATAGTCATAAGATTTAGGCTTTTAAATAGCGGTCTGCAAGAGGTCGGGGCTGCACCGCATATAGCTCTTACACACTTCTTTTGGGCAATAAGTATTCTGTTAATTTTGGATTGAGTTACCCCATAGTAATAATCTGTATCTCAGAACTGAGGCTACGTAGTCGTGATACGCATGTAGCACAACGCGCCCCGACAGACACTCTATGATTTAAACAAATGGAGAAGATACGGTACGAGAACATCATGCGTGGAATTAGAAAACTAGGACAATAGAAAGAAAGAAGTCTTCGTGGTCTAGCTGTTAAGTCCGTGGATTCAAACTCGGAGGTACCGGGTTCGATTCCTGGGACACAATAATATTTGTTAAGTTAATTAATATTTTATTTATTTGTGATATTTCTCGAGTTTGGTACGCTAGAGACATCAATGAGCTTGACACTTGTCATGATTGGCCTATAGTAATGTTGGCTAAATGTGAATCCGCTTCTTTATAAGCGTGATTTCTGACCACCCGGAAGGTCGTGATAATACTAGAAAACATAAAATACAAACTCACAAAATTATTATTATGATTATATGATTATTTTTATGATGTTTATCGTATATTTAATTTAACTAGTACTAATAAGTGTTTTTTTTTTTTTTTTTTTTGTGTTTTTTTATTTTGCCATGCCTAAACTTCGATTCCTTGTCCCGAAGGTTGATGGCATTTACATACATACGCCTTTTGTATTAAACAATAAAGCTTTTAATAAATAAATAAATAAAATTCAAATGTATTGTACAACGTGCCTGACAGGTATGATATGTTACGGCACGGATTATTATCTGATATTGAAATTTGAAATTAGCCACCTCACACCCCACAGTCATACCCTGACCACCACCAGGCGCGCTGCACTAAAATCCACACCTTTATTTTTGCAGCGATGAACGAGCCCTAAGCTCAGCTTGTGTCGCGAATCACATAGTTGGATTCGCGACGCTGTTCTTCGTGCTGTATCTTCTCTTTTGTTTCAATCCTCCGAACCCCTCCGTGAGCGCTTACTGGCACGTCAATAAGGTATAAGGTCATCCGTGGAATACTGTACTCACCTCTGGGATGGGTCCGCTAATTACCTTACAGATGCTCTTAGCAGAGGCGGGCGATTCGGAAAGTGAACAACACTATACAGTCTAAAACACTCGAATCCGAGATGTGTCCTCCCAGAGCTTTCTGGAAGCTATACCACGGTGAGTGTTCGGAAGAGCTCCACAACCTTATCCCTTCTTCTTCTTTAAGTAGTAAATATTTTGTTCAAAGGCAAGGCAGCCTCGCTGTTCAACGGGGGAACGCAGCGAGTGTCCTCGGCACACTACCCCCATCGGACGGTTTAATTGACCGCCTCCGTGGTCTAGTGGTAACAAACGTTGCCGTGAACTCGGGAGGTCGTGGGTTCGATTCCCACCGGGGGCAAGTTGTACATTGTATAATTTGTCTCGGTCTGGGTGTTTATATGTATAATATGTATATATTTACAAAAAAAAAAAAGTATAATATGTAGTTTATCAACCATCTAGTTTCCGTAACACAAGCCTCGTAGCTTACCACGGAAACTAGATGGCGCTGTGTGACCTGTCTGGAAATATTTATTTATTTATTTTAGTTTTTTATTATTTTTGTAGTGTAGTTTAATTTACCTATAATTCCTCAGCTATACACCATACGTCGTCAAGGTTATATTTGTAGACCTCATAGTACTAAACAGTATTTGCGAGAAGACAATACCCTAAGCGTTCCGGATATCTTTACAACAGAATAAACCAATCATTGAATATATACCCTAATGTGCACTCAGAAGCAAAAGGTAAAATAACAGATTGGTTTAAGACATTTGACTATTAAGCTACAGAACAGCTACTTAATGTGCTTACATATACAATATATATGATATAAACTAATTATAAATACGATTACATATTATTATATATTTGTGTTATGTATATGTTATTTCTCTTCTTATATATTAATAATATATTAATAGTATATATATTTAATTTTATTTAACTATAGTTATAAGTTTTTAAGTCGAATTTATTTTTATTTATTATATAAATTCTGGAAGTAGGAGTGGGGCTGCCTGTAACACGGGTCCTAACCGACCTTGTACGGGAGCCTCGGTGTTAATTTTGTAAAAAACTATTTTAAAAGAAATAAATACATTTTTGATTTAATTTATAATTTAGTTATTTTGTTTTTACAATAAATTTCTGTATAAATAAAAAAAACATATAAACGATTTATAATCTTCGTATGTTCTCATTTGTATAAAGGCCCTCTCTTCATTAGGGGCATGTGATGTTGCAAAAAAATGTCCGGCGTCACATTAGGAAAATTAAGGCCGCTACAGGCCATAAAACAAATAGTCAGTTATACCGCATGTTTCACACGGAATTGCAGATTTTACCTCTTAGTCTAGTTCTAATTCGTCCGGTCCAATTTTCTTCTTTTATTCCCGAATGTTGATAAAGCAAAGATCAATGGGCAAAATTGTCCTCCTACTGTCGTTAGTAGATAGTAGGAATAGATATTCTAATAAAAATATATTATAATAAAAACAACGGTGAGATAGATACCTGATAAAATTCAATGTTTCCATAAAAGAGACCTTAAAAAAAACTTATTTCGTAAATCGATAAGTTTTTTTCAAAATATTAATATTATCTAAAAGATCCCTACATGAATTTATTTAACCTTTAACTATCCAGAGAACTTAAAATATTGATATCTCTTTTATAATTGGATTACGCAAATAGGATCCAATCCACATTTTTCAGAAATTTAATTATCACTTATAATCAGGTCCCTAGGATAGTATATTTAATATCAAAATAAATCCAGATAATATTACAGTTTTTTACATACCAGTATTTTCAATGTACTAAATTTTGCACTCTATGTTCCAACTGCAATGCGTTAACTTAAAATCATCTTAATGTGGATTGGATCATTTTTGCATAACTACGTCATTGACTCTATCGCTTTACCGCGCTACACGTGCTTCCTTGGTGTGCATCTTTACATATTAGTGTACATGTTTCAACGATTTACAGTTTACGAAACATTACAATCGGTCCCTCGGCCAACACCTAGGTGTTTACGATTTATAAATCGCAGTGGATTTTTTTTATAATGGACAATGCCACAATGAAAATTGCTGAATATTCATCGCATGCGTCACATTCGTTCAAAAACCTAACTGTAGTGTTGTTGCCACTATATTAAATAAATCTAAATTGGCAATAACTCAAGTAATACAAGAATGCTTTATTTTGTAATCGTTACCTAGACGATTTAAAATAATAGCACTATAAAAAAATATGACGTTCCCAACGACGAAAAAACTCAAACTAAATAACTATTTAAATAATATTTATGTCTCGGCTTTCTATTAAAATTTTAAAAGCAACATGTTCCGCTATAGTTCCCGTTCCGTACTTATATTTTTTGATGTAAACCTGTTGCAAATTTAGTACATTTAACATTTATCATATATATAACTTTTAACAAATGTTTTTTACTCTTTAAATTTAGATCGGATGTCCTGACCCCTGTCATTTATTATTTATTTATTTATTTATTAATACAACATTACATGGCTTAACAGTAAAGCCCAATTTACCATGCAGTCATTCTTATAATTAATACATACATTTTAATTATAAATGGATTGTCAATATAACTATAATCTTTTAAATTTAATATACAAATATTAATATTAATGAAGCTTTAAAATTAATATAAAAAGAAAGAAAAGACAAATAAATAATAGTAATAAAATAAATCAAAATTCAACACTAATAAAATCAATGAAATAATAATAAAGTTAATACAAGACAATAAAATTTGAATAAAAAGTGAGTAAGTAGGTATATAAATAAATCAATCAATTCTACATCATGATAAATTAATACAAGAATAACAATAATAAATAAGTCCAAATATTTTAACTTATAAATAATTAATTAATTATTCACAAAATTTAAAGAATGCCTTGCTCAGAATATGCAGATGATCAGCAAAAATATCTAGATGTGGTGTCGTCTCGAGAAGCTTCCTTAGGCTGCGGAGTGCGCGAGGCAGAGGCGAGGAATCGTGCGCCACTGTGCGAAATAATGGCAATGCCAGCAACTGGTGGTGACGCGCTCGCATATAGTTGTTAGTCATAGATAATTCTGAATGACTGGAGTCACTTCACTCCCAGTAGCCCTATTCTGTTACTTAGTCGCAAATGTTATTAGTGGATTTGGTTATTTACGTCAGAGTTTGCGTCATAATTACAAAATATTATTCAATTCTCAACTCTATACTCGATCTTGACAGCGGCCGTGCAAACATCAACTTTAATAGCGTGATATATTATAGATAATGGATTTTATTATATAATGTTAACAGGTGAAACAAAAACAAGCTTATACAATTTATTTAAACATTGTAAAGCTTAATTGGTGGGTATTTTAGGAATTTCGTGTAACCTCTCTGCGTGTTGTGAGAATAAATGCATTGACAAGTTGCATATCGCCAATCATATATACCTACCATTCATTATATATACCATAATAATATAAGGTACAATGATGTAGTAGTAGTAGTAGAACGAATTCACTAAAACAAATATATCGCCGGGTTGAAGCGAAATCCAACTAACATTTTTTTTTTTTTTTTTTTGTAAATTCACTTTTTTACAAAACTTCTGCCTTTTCCAGTGATAAAATCGACTAAGCATTGTGACGATTAGATTCGAAGAGAAGTCTTAAAAGCAATTAAATGAACGGTTTTAGCCGAAAACGCAAATTCAAAATTTATTAAATTGCATAATATTTTTGTGCAAAAATTGCTAACTTAGTTGGTTTTTATTCTAATTTTTATATCTCCAGAATGTCAGTAATTTTATTCCCTCGTAATTTTGTATTGTGAAAGCGAGAGGGATCAAAAGCGTTAATAATAATAATAATAAAATATTTATTTCAGAATTAATTAAATAATTGTTAGTAACATTTTAACTTAGAACTATGTTAGTAGGTATACACATTAATTAAAAAGTTAAAAACACACACCAATAAAAATAATAATACATACTTAATTTAATTTATATAACTTAAATTATATTACACCACACATCCATGTGACCTCATACGACCTCAAAAATCATGGCCGCTGGCGATACCATAAATATGTGTAGCGATTTATACTACGCAAATGCGTACATATTTGATTTACACATTCCCAGTTACAACTTCAATCCAGCGCTTAACAAAAGCGCTGTCAAAGCTTTACAAGTTTAGCCCTCTCAACTAAACTATTTTATCACGACAAAAGAAATTTATTTGTGAAAAAATAATAATAATAATGCTTAAAGATGAGACGCTGCTATAATTAACTATTTAATTAAATAATATTTTAATACTGGGGTAAAAGAGATGTTGTAATTATATTAAATTTATTACAATACAATTTTATTCATCTTTATATGTGTAAAATTTAATATTATAAACAATAAATATAAATTTAAAGCTACCTTAATAATAAAATTAAAAATAAACTAAACAAAACCTTAAATTAAATAAACTAAAAGATAAACCTAATTAATATAAAAACTAAATACTTACAAATATCTTGATTATAATCTACATGTCATCGAATCCAGGAGAAGATGAACCCAATGTTCCGAGGACTCCGGCGACGTTGCCTCGTTGGATGGCAACACTGATACTCTGAATAAGATATTCTGCTATAATTGTATAACCTTGTTAAATGACCTGACTCAACATTAATACGAGACAAAGTCAAATTTAGCAACGACCTAACCAAATATGCAAATGTCAAGTATTTTTAGGATATACTAGAATATTGTTTCAGTACGTATTTGTAGTAGACATACTCGCACCCTTATTCCAATTCTGGCACTAATGGCATTGGAGAAGTTGCGCCACATCGTACATGCCACAGTGTATTAAGACGAAAGTTTTCAATACTGTTCTTTCAGTACCGCCTTTTGACTCGTGAACTCGGGAGGTCGTGGGTTCGATTCCCACCGGGGGCAAGTTGTACATTGTATAATTTGTCTCGGTCTGGGTGTTTATATGTATAATATGTACTTATATTTATAAAAAAAAAAGTATAATATGTAGTTTATCAACCATCTAGTTTCCGTAACACAAGCCTCGTAGCTTAAGCCGGCATAGTGTTAGGGACTGATGTCGGATATAAGGGTCTGATTCCAGTTGCTAACATTCATGGACCCTGCGCGCCACTTACCATGTCGTGCTAGTATAAAAAAAAAAAAAAAAAAAATGCTTACCACGCAAACTAGATGGCGCTGTGTGACCTGTCTGGAAATATTTATTTATTATTTATTAGTACTGTTGTACGGAAGAGATACGTGGATATTGACAGTGGGTCTGGTCCACAAATTTACGGTCGCTCATCGAGCTATAGACAGAGTTATGTATATTTATTTATAGGTATTTCATTGATGGATAAAGTCTAAAACTCTGACATCCATCAAAGAACCAAAGTTACCGACATAGCTTTTAAAATTAGTAAGCAAGTAGCAATAAGCCAGACTCGTCTGTCGCAGATGATCGTTGACTAGAGGGTTTTGGAGTAGATACCACGTAAATGATGACGTCATTGGCAAGAGTTGGATAAAGGGTGCAGAAGACCGTAGCAGTGGCGAACCTTGGGGGAGGCCTACATCTACTAACCGAAGAACTGAGTATAGTGACCTGCATAAAAGTCATTGGAGAAATTTCAGTAGTCATCGTAATGTAACGCTTATGGGTTCCCATGAAACTATAAGAGATGGGTAGGATGTGCTTAAACTAATGTTCTAGAGGACCCTTGGAGACGAGGTGATAAAACTTTTTTTTTTATTTCCAGACTTTTTTATTATTTCCAGTTTTTTTTTTTCATACAATAATTAGGCCATGATGCTACAGGCGCTACCCGAGCGAAGCAAGGTTGGCAAAGAAGCAAGTGTGTGCGACATTTATGAAGAACTGAGTGAAGTGACCTGCAAAAAAGTAATTGAAGAAATTTAAGTAGTCATTCTGATGTACCGCTGACGGGTTCTCATGAATCTACTTTCAGCAGTGGAGACACATCACCATGATTAAAAAATGTGAACCTATTCATTTACAGGTCGAGTTAGAAAGTGGTCGAATGGGAAATAATAACAATTGAACCGGTGTGCGTCTCGCCGAAGTACCTCATATATTTTCTCCCCCCATTTCGGCCGTTCATTCTCCAACGATGGCGATAAACATTTATGTGTCCGTTTGGCAGATGAATTACAATTGCCTGATATTCACAGAGAGGACCGTAAAAATTCTTAACGCGTTTCCGAAATATTTCCTTTTTAGCCGAAATTGGGTTAGGTTAGGTGTTTTATAACAAGTGCCGGTTTTAATGGTTTTTTTTAAATATTGTTTATTTAATACATTTAGCCAACTTTATTATCATTTTTTTATCATTACAGCCCCTAGAACACAGCGTCCTAGACCTCCACTGCTGGAGATAGGCCTTCCAGAACATATATCTGGAGAATTTGGCCTACACTCGCCACGCTGGCCAGACGGCTTGGCGAGGATATGATGTCAATTATTATGACAATTCATTAACGATTCCACAGGTTGGTATTAGTGAAACCGGGCACGGGAACGGTGGTGTTGTAAATCTATGACGTACGTAAGAAAAGTGTGAAATGTGAGAGACACGCATCAAAGAAACGACATCGGTTGACTCCAAGATATTATAATGATGTTTTTACTACTAATAGTCTATGGTCGCCATGACGTCATGTTTGTTTACACTATATTGCAAGTAAGTAAAAATAGAGTGTAAGGATATTTCTAATGAGGATATAGAAATGAAAGCAAAATGGTAGGGCAAAAAATTTATTTAGAAAAATTAGTTTGTACATTTTAACTAATTAACATAGTCGTAGTAGATTTTTTAAAATCTTTTTTCCACATTCCTATTAATCTCACTCCACAAAATAATTATTTATATAAAACAATTTCTATATCTAACGTAGTAGTTTCACAAGTTTTTTCGAAAGCATTAAAAATTATTAATAATAATTTCAATTAACAAAATTCACTCAAAATATTTTTTTTTATTTACAAAAATTTATTCTATGTATCACAGAAAAAATAATTAATATCTAAACCTAATATATTTATTTACACAATACAATTTATTCCAATTTTAATATATCCACATTAAACAAAAAAGTAAATTTTATTTCGCATTAATTTAAACTATTATTTATAAAATAAACATTTTTTAATTCGATGTAAATTAATATACATTAAATATAAATTTAAAACTACCTAAATAATAAAATTAAATTAAACTAAACTATAAATAAAAAATGTCCGTGGTCCGAGGAGGGTCTGGCGTTCTCTTGTGAGCTTGGGCAGAAACTCCGCTTACGTAACTAGTCATCTCAGACCCCCCCCTTCCGGGGAAGACGGGAATTTGTAACGAGGTGTTGGCCTCTTAACAAAAATAGCATTCGCTGCACGTAACTACGGGCAGGGCGTGGGAACCTTTATTATAGGTTAAATTAAATACAAGCGGGCGCGGCGGAGGCCGCGGAATGTCATCGTGATCAGGCTATAAAAACGCGCGCCATGCGCCGTGGAACCTCGGGAGGTCTAGCGTGCAGAGGGGCCAGATCTCTTACGAGTGGGAAATTTGACCTCTCTGCCCGTGCGAACATTACGAACGCTTGGCGACGGGTGACCCTTTAAGTAGAGAATATTTTACACAAAGGGTTAGCCGTTCAACAGGGAAACGCAGTGAGTGTCCTTGGCAAACTACGCCCATTGGACAGTTATAATTTTAGTTTTATTTGTAGTGTAGTTTTTTTTTTTTTTTTGTTTATTTAATTTTAGGTTTTTATTTTTATATTATTTTTATATATTAATTCGTTAAAAAATTAAAATAATAAGGATTTAAATTAGTGTTTTTTTTTACTTTTTTGTTTAACCTAGCTTCAGTAAACACCTTAGAGATAGACAGATGATATGATAAAGTTAGTAATCTACATAGTCCATACATGTGAGGCCATTCGATAAACTACAACAAATGAAAAAAAACAGATCTACGCCTAAATAGCTTGGTTTTTGATAAAAACAATAATTTTCAGATAATCAGACTTGAGATACATACACACTGTTATAGTAAATTAAATATCCTTTTTTATACTGGTGTTGTCTACAATAAAAAAAATAAAAAAATACAATACCGATACCGATTTAAAGATAAAAATCATTATCCGAAAAACAAAACACTATTGTATGGTAAATAAGGCTGCGCCTAAAAATCACGATTTAAAAGCTGAGGAGTTATACGGCCGGTTGCAGAAAGGATGATTATCTTATGACATGTTTAACCTATGCCTATGAAGCACGTCATTGCCTTAAATACTATTATTATTTAATAAGTGACAAACTAACTAAAAATCACTTGGAATATATTAAAATTTTGATCATCGATTATTTTAATCATGCTTTCTGCAACCGACTGTAACTGTTATTATTAATTGATCTCGCTCACAGCCTATAGGCGAAAGAGAGAGAGAAACATATACGTAAGTCAACGTACCCGTGATCGTCGACCTTTCGCTGCCTACTTGATTAGGCTCAGTATGAGTTGCGATATTTTTGGGAAAAGTTCTCTGCACCGTAACTTAAGATTTTATTACTCAATAAAATCTATTAAAATAAAAAACCTCTCCCCCCGCGTCCGTGCACACCTACCCCGCCGCGCGGGCACCACCGGAGCGCGAGCGCTCTGACAATAGCAACGTTTCAGCGACAGTCAGCGATAGACCCTAGAGGCGTGAGTATTCGTCGGCGCCCCTCGCGATACCAATAAGAAGTAGTACATACATATATATGTAGTTTTATTACTCTGTGGTACCTAATTAAAGAATGTGAAAATAAATATAAGAACATAAAAGTGAGTTTTCATTCAAGACAGACTTGTCGGCCTTACGACTTACGACTAATATGTTTTTCTATTGATAGAAAAAAAACAACTTTTCCTAAAAAAAACTCTATTTCAGAAGTGATATTTATTTTTGGCCTTTCCATACAGACTATAATTACTAAAATAGCCTAATTTGTATTCGTATGCAGAAGCCAAACATATGTCTCACTTCTGACAATATAATTACTTAAATAGTTTTATTTTTACTAAATTATGTGTAGGTATCCCAGGCTTCATTATGAATTGAATAACTGTTAACGTTAAGTAATAGTTAAGTAATTGTAGTATTTAATACCTCTAATCAGTCTTAGATCGAAATTTGAAATGTTAAAGTATAAAAACAGTTAATGTTTTGAGCGATTGACGATTTATACTAGAAAAAATATATATATGGAAGATTTAAATTAAATTGTAATTTTAAAGTCTCATATAAAATGCAGATATGTTGGAGATATGAAAAATGGCACGACAATTAGATTTGTCAAATTAAAGCTCAAAATTTGCTATTCTAAATTTTTCTATTTGATAACTAGTTGCGGCTTGACAGGAATTATAAACATTATAAATAATAATAATAAAACAATGGACGAATAATAATAAATAAAAAAACGAGGATTTAAAGCTTATGCTCCTCTGGCTCGCACAATTCAATATTTAAAAAAAAAACAATGCTGTGTGTACTTTTGAGAAATATCAACATACTGTAAAAAAAATATACGTTTTGGAGATATATTTATAATGCCGCGTGTAATTGTCAAAAGAGAAAATATTTTTTTAGGCTTCAGGTGTCATTAGTATAACCTCTATTTGAAATAAAAAACGACACTTTTTTTAAAGATTAAAATCACGATATCCATGGTCATAAATTACCTAAAGGCTGGAGAGTATTATTATTAATTGATCGTGCCCACATCCGAGACACGAAATAGAGAGAGAAAGAATAACGTGAGTCAAAGTTCCCGCGATCGTCGACCTTTCGCTACCTACTTGATTAGGTTCTGCATGAGTGGCGATATTTTTAGGAAAACTTCTCTGCACCGTAACTTAAGATTTAATTACTAAATAATTTAAAAAAAAAATACGTAGGTTTTTATTTTTAATGTAGATTATAGTGTAAAAATATTTGCTCTCTAATAAACTACACGCAGTATCTCTAAATATAATAATAGCTTCCAAGACGACATTAACGGAATCATACAGTATTTGGTTGGGTAGGGAGAGGAGTGGAATGAGTGAAATGGTCGTTGTGTAATAAAACAAAAAATGAGTCCTCCATTTCAAACCAGCCTATTGTCGGTCGCAAGCCCGATACACCATTCTTCTCCTCTCCTCCCCACACACGATGGACATGGCTCCCCCGTACGGTGAATCCATGAAATGCTTAGAAATTTGTCTTCTTTTCATATATTTGTTTTAGTAACACAGAGGAAATTCGTTATTAATGTCTAAAATTGTTGTTTAGTCATTGTTAAATGTATTTAGGTAGGGTTAGGGTTACTTAGGCTTGCAGCGATGCCTAATAGACTATCGATACGTTCAGGTGCTGAGATGTCTCTACAGATCTGCGACTACGACTGTTCAGTTACGGGGCCAGCATACTAAACCGATCCAACTGCGCAGAGGCGTGCGACATGTCATATCTCCTAAGCTGTTCACGAACGCGTTGGAAGATGTTTTTAAAATGCTGGACTGAAATTACTGCGGCAATGGAGAATACATCTCACGCCTCCGATTCGCGGATGATATAGTCAACATGGCCAGCTCGCTCAAGGATCTTAGCAGAATGTTAAACAGCTTAAACGTGGTTTCTCTGCAGGTTGGTCTCGGAATGAACCTGGATAAGACTAAGGTTATGTTCAATGACCATGTCAAGCCGAGGCCAATCTGTGTGGGCAATGTCACTCTCGAAGTTGTGCAGACTATTCAGCTAGGCGCTGCAAACTTCAGCAAAGAAGCTGACAGACGCATTCAGCTTCAGGGTTCTGGAGTGGAGACCACCACATGACCGCCTCCGTGCCGTTGCCGTGAACTCGGGAGGTCGTGGGTTCGATTCCCACCGGGGGCAAGTTGTACATTGTATAATTTGTCTCGGTCTGGGTGTTTATATGTATAATATGTATATATTTACAAAAAAAAAAAGTATAATATGTAGTTTATTAACCATCTAGTTTCCGTAACACAAGCCTCGTAGCTTACCACGGAAACTAGATGGCGCTGTGTGACCTGTCTGGAAATATTTATAAATTTATTTATTTATTTATAAAAAAATTACGTACGGGACGACGCAGAGTGGGACGACCCCCCGCCAGATGGACGGATGACCTAAAGAGGGTCGCTGGTGGGGGTTGGATGAGGGTTGCAAAAGACCGCGTGCAGTGGCGAGCCTTGGGGGAGGCCTATATCCAGCAGTGAAGAGACATAGGCCGATGATGATGATGATGAGAGTTAGGTTAGGTTATTGTTATTTCAAGATTTATTATTTATTTTCCTGTACTTTTAGTTTTTAGGTCTTATTAGGTTTAACCTAATTTACTGTTATATAATTTCTTTTATGCTATAGTTTTAATGTATATTGAAAGACGTTATGTTTAATGCATGCTGTAATGAAAAGGGTAATAACCATGTGTTAGTTCTAGTAATATTATATGATTGTACCTTTTGTTGACTGAAAAAAAAAATTGAAGAAATAAATTAAATTAGGTATACGAATATGAGTTTAAAAAAAAAAAGTTTAAAAAATTTGACTGCCTCCGTGGTCTAGTGGTAACAAACGTCGCCGTGAACTCGGGAGGTCGTGGGTTCGATTCCCACCGGGGGCAAGTTGTACATTGTATAATTTGTCTCGGTCTGGGTGTTTATATGTATAATATGTAAGTAATATATTTACAAAAAAAAAAAAAGTATAATATGTAGTTTATCAACCATCTAGTTTCCGTAACACAAGCTTCGTAGCTTACCACGGAAATTAGATGGCGCTGTGTGACCTGTCTGGATATATATATATATAAAAATATGTCTGTAATTAAACATTAAACCCTATAAAAAAATACTTCCGATTTTTCTATTACACATTAAATTTTCAGGGCTTTGTCAAAACAGCTTGTTGACGAGCTCAGGAGACAAGGGCTGGGTAATATTTGAGCCAAAGGATTATATTAGCCATTAGCGATTTGGAACATTTTTTTATTCATAATATATATTATATATTTTAACCTTATTTTTTGTTCTAGTTTTTGTTTAATTGATAATTTAGTTTTATTTAAATCGTTGTAATTATAATGCGAAATAAAAAAAAACAGTAAAAATATTATTATTTAATGTGTTGATAATTTAAAAAATATGATTCCTGTCGAGCTTTTTGATGTTGAAATAGAGGACCCTAATAGCAAAAGTACCTATATCAAAAGACACATGTTTTCGTTGGGATAAATATAGCTCCAATATTAAAATTAATAAGTCAATTAAAACAATCTATAAAAATTATAATCCCCTAATAGGGTGTAACGCTCTTGCATTCCTCTAGCTCGCACAATACAATATTTTTTAAGATTAAGTCTGGGTGTACATTTTAACATAACTAATTTTAGTCAAAATAGCAAAACATTTATAATGATTTTCCCCTATTTTACTAAAACTAATATATGATTAATATATCTCTAGAATGTCCGTCATTTTATTTCCTAGTAAGTTGATGTCTTGAAAATTCTTTGAAACTGTTGAATTGTGCGAGCGAGAGGGCTGCAATAGCGGTAAAAGATCATAACATTTTTAGAAAAAGACACATATTTTTTGCTTATAATACAAAAGTTACTTATAATTAGGTCGACAGTGAAAGGCCATAATGAGTAAGAATTAATGAGTTTTTTTTTATTTACTAGCTAAATATATTTTCTATACAATTACATACAATTTAGTAACAAGACCAGTCTCAATGAGAGATACACAATTGACTTTATAATTGTCGGGTACGTACAGAGCTGCAATTTTTTTTGATCACCAAAAATTGTCGATATTTTGAGTTGGTTTAAAATCGACACGTGTTGGTTCGTTGCCATTATTACCTTTACATTTTTTTTTATTTAGGCAAAAAAAATACAGCTCTATATTAATTAAAATAACAAAACGAAGGTTTACTAAACTATCGTTATACGTGCGTCGCTAAGGGCTGCGTGTGGCCATTACCTGCGAATAAATAATATTGTTAAAAATATAATTTTCGAACTTACTCTCTTTTGATTGCAGATACTCCAAAATATACAGGGACTGGGTACACCTGAGACATTAAATATATGACAAGACAGGGCAAGAAACCAAACGGTATAAAAATTAAAGCTAGACCCATCCGTACATTTTTTTTACCTCCCAGCCAGGAATCAAACCGTTTATTATTAAAAAAAAAAGTCACGTGTATTATAGCGTCAGCTGAAAGTGTCACTAGGATCAAATGGTACTAACTCCAAACGGCAATTTAAAATACAAAAAAAAAAAAAGTGCTTAATAACATTCGATTCGGGTTCGATTCCCGGGTATAAGAATATTTTTTTTCAATAATTTAATGAAGCAGTTTTAGTTTTTTATCAAAAGTTGCCCCGGCACTCCTTTGAACTGTATTCGCTATTTCTTAAGGCCCACTTAAAAAAATCACCTGTATAATAACTCAACGCCTACTACCATCTAGCAATTAGGTCACCAATTGAAATTAATAACAATAAATCGCAATTATATAGGCGAATAATGGTACCATTAAAATTTACATACAATTGTATCTATTGAAATATCTTCAAAGAGAATTCCTAAAAATCACTTATGTATGAAGAATGTAATTGACAAGGTTAAAGAATGAGCGTCAAGGTAGTGGGGTCAATGGAAATAAGAACAGTATTTACTTATATAAAAAAATGTTAAAACAGGCATGTTCAACTACCCCCATAGTCTAGCGGTGAAGTCTGTGGTGTAGTGTGATTGACACACAACTGTTTATTTGTCACTTATTATGATGGCCTGTCTATCGTAAAGTTGACAATATGAGTTTTTTTAAGCGTGGTTTCTGACGGTCGTGATAATACTTTATTTTAATTTTAATGCATAGCAACGAGCACATTTCCCATAGCTCAACACCTTAAAGGTAATTAGTTTTTAGATTTACCTGAGAAATAAAAGAAGGCTACACGTCAAAATGCGTTGGTAGATTTTATTAGGTTATTTGTGTTATGTGTTCAATTATAAAAATGTAAAACAAAAAAAAATGTTGGAATAATTTCTTATATTTTTTTAAAATAAAATAAATCACATTAGCATTCTAGTCGATGTTTCGAGTAAACATTTTTTTTCTTGTGTTCTTCATCCATAATCTAACCTGGCACCTTTGCGACGAAATTTACCATCGTAAATTCTATACCATGGAGCTGCTTTCGTTCAATGCAATCCTGTATTATTCCCGTTAAAAACATCATAATGTGTGTGGCTAAATGTGAACTTGCTTCTAATAAAAAAGCGTGGTTTATCACCACACCGTAAGGGATACGGTAGTGATAATAATTTACTAAAATTTGTGTTCTAAGATCCATACTCGCAGACATTTAGACATTTAGATAATTTAAACTATTTTTATACCAAGTGTCCCATTTACATATTTTAAAGAAATGTTAAGTACCTTCTATTGAATTGTGTTGATTTAAAATATTTTAGTAAAAGTGACACATTTTACAAAAAAAAATGATTTTTTAAATAATTTTTATTCCTTTAATCCCGAGCCATATATGGCCGTGATGATACCTTACCAGAATTTGTGTTTTTATATTGGTACCGCCACTTTGACGCTAACATCTAAATATTTTCCAAGTGTCCATTTACATATTTCAAAGGAAAGTTAAGTACTATTCCATTGTTTTGTGTTGATTTAAAACGTTTTAGTAAAGTGACACACTCTATATAATTTGGATTTTTTCTTCCATTAGCCAGACTATAGCGTATTTTATTTTATAGAAAGTGAATTTTATACAGATTCTTGACAGGTAAAGGTCGTTGGAACCTGTAGTATCATGCTTATTGCTTACCCTTTTTTGTGACTGTGGCATTTGAAATGGTTCGGTTTGATGGGGCCAGGATGTAATGAGCGCTCGGCGATTGAGGTGTCGTTGATGACGTTACTACGCCGACCTGATGGAAACAAAAAATAGTCATTACATTAGTTTAAGAAGTATATTTTTTGTAAGGTTTGACCGCCTCCGTGGTCTAGTGGTAACAAACGTTGCCGTGAAATCGGGAGGTCGTGGGTTCGATTCCCACTGGGGGCAAGTTGTACATTGTATAATTTGTCTCGGTCTGGGTGTTTATATGTATAATATGTATATATTTACAAAAAAAAAGTATAATATGTAGTTTATCAACCATCTAGTTTCCGTAACACAAGCCTCGTAGCTTACCACGGAAACTAGATGGCGCTGTGTGACCTGTCTGTTTATCACGACTTGTGACCTTGGGCCTACCTGATGGTAAGTGGCGCGCAAGGTCCATTAATGTTAGCAACTGAAGTCAGACACTCATAACTGCCATCAGTCCGCAACACTATGCCGGCTTCACTAGATGCTTTTTCACACTTCGCTTAAAGGACTTCAAGTTATAGGAAAGTGGAAACACAGAGCCTGGAAGAGCATTCCACATCTTTATCGTACGACAGATGTATGAGTCCCCAAATTATACGTACGCGAAGGGATGGTGACTACGGTATGTGGGTGCATATTCTGACCTGTGCGTGTGGTTCGGTTGCGGAATGGAGAGGGAGGGATTAGGTTATAGAGTTCTTCGGAGCACTCACCATAGTATAGCCGGTAGAACACGCTCAGAGGAGCCACATCTCGGCGAAGCTGCAGGGATTCGAGATTTCCAGATATAGTGGCGATTCCACAAGTTGGTATTAGTGGAACCGGGTCCGACGGCTTAACGTGCTCTCTGGCACGGGAACGGTAGTGTTGTTAATTCCATGACAAATGTTTGTAAGAAAAGTAAATTTCTCATTGGTACATGCCGGAGAGGTTTAAACCGACCTTTGTAGGATTTTAAGGAATAATTTTTGCAACCGAGCCACGACTGCTTTAATGTATTGTATTTATGTAGTACCTATTCGTATGTATATATATATTAGAGATTGGCTAACCAGATATATAATGCGAAAGTTATGGGTAAAAGGCAGACCAAGACTCACCTACCGCGATCAAAGATTTTAGCGATCAAAGATCAAGGCGGACTTAATGCCGCTAGACATCTATGACGGTCAAACCTTCGGAACAACGAGAGCAGTAAGTACATAAGGTAGGTGCAATACTAAATAAACTTGAAGAGTTTTAATGCAGATAACATATACATACTTATTAATAATTACATACTAATACATACATATAACCTACATAAACGAAATTAACAATACAATATAATATATACTGCAACAAATAAAATGTGTTAGATGTGTTTCTTACTTGGTAAAATATATAAATTGAAGCTTAAAATATTTTTTGCCAAATATTTCGCCTCTCTTTGGAGCGGCGTCATCAGTGACAGTGACTGAAGGTCTTTGTCATAAATTTTGAAAAAAGTAATTTTAAAATTACTTTTTTCAAAATTTATGACAAAGACCTTCAGTCACTGTCACTGATGACGCCGCTCCAAAGAAATATTTGGCAAAAAATATTTTAAGCTTCAATTTATATATTTTACCAAGTAAGAAATATAATATATACACAATACAATACCTACTAATGATAAATCACAGTCCGATTAATAAAACAATAGCCGAAGGTGCAATAAAAAGCCATCGAAACAAAAGGGCATGTATGAAGAGGGTGATGAGTGTCGAAGAAGCGAAAGAGGTATGTCGAGATCGTGACAAGTGGCGCTCAATCGTATCTGCCTACCCCGCAAGGGATTTGGCGTGAAGATATGTATGTATAAATGTATATATTAGTTGTCTATGTAAGTTTAGTTTTTATTTTATGTCTCTATTTTAACTGTACTTAATTTTAAGAGAATGTCTTGTCGCATTACGTAGGCCCTTTGTATAGATATTTATTTTTAAATGAATAAAATTAATTATTTAATTTATTTATTTATTTAATTAAGCAAGTCAACAACATGTTTACAAAATCTTATACAATATACAATCTAGAAGGTATCTTATTAGTTTAGTAAACATGTTACTTACAGACCAGCATTGCATTCAAAAGGTAGGTAACATCGTTTACTAAAACACAAAAACTTAGTAGTACATACAATGACAAAAACAGTAAACTACAGAAAACAACAAAAATGAATATCGCAAGTACTTACAGATGCAAACATATAATCTAAACATTAATATGAAGAGGTTGATGAATGTCCACGATGAAAAAGAGGTATAGCAAGAGATCTGGTGTAAAGATGTGTATGGTAAATAAAAAGTATTTTTGTTACGAACTATCTAAGTTGTTCACCAAAACACATAACCACAAAAAGTCTACAAAAACCCCAAAACTTGATAGTGGGCATAGGATAGTGCGAGCGAACACAAGCTGCGCTCTGATTGGCTGACAGCAGGCCGATATGAATATTTTATACGCCCTAGTTTATCGGAACTTCCCCTAGGGATCCTGGTTGTATACACAATGGAGATACTTGGAAATAGGCAACTAAGATTACAAAGCCTGCCTTCAATTTAAACGTAAGTTATTATTTTATAGGTATTAAGTAAAGGTCTACTATACATACTCTATATAGAAGATTCTTACACCTGGCATATTCTAAGGATATGCAACAGTTTGTTGCAAGAAATAATTGCCAGCTTTCCTATCTCCAGACTTTTCCGTTAGCCGTTTGGACAACTCCTTGGCCAGACACTTGGCTGAGTGCCCCCATTGGCCCATCGTCTCGACCCAAACGGCGCAAATTCGTAACTTGTACTGAGGTTGGCGGTGAGGAAGGCGCGGTGGTGGCTCGGTTGTAAGAACACGTTCCTTACATCCTACAAAGGTCGGTTCAAACCCACCCGGCATGTACCAATAAGTAATAAACTTTTCTTACGTACATTTGTCATAGATTTACAACACCACCGTTCCCGTGCCTCGGAGAGCACGTTAAGCCGTCGGTCCCGGTTTCACTAAAACTAACTTGTGGAATCGTTAATGAATTGTCATTAAAATTGACACCATATCCTCGCCAAGCCGCCTGGCCAGCGTGGCGAGTGTAGGCCAAATTCTCCAGATATATATTCTGGAAGGCCCATCTCCAACAGTGGAGGTCTAGGACGCTGTCTTCTAGGGGCTGTAATGATAATGATGATAATGACTGAGGTTGGCGTATTTGCGCAGCTTGAGGTTCTCAGCAGAAACCGCCGCACTTCCCGTGCTTGACGAGGTCGCCTGGATGTGTGATGGGGCTAATGTGTCTACACATTTTGCATCCCACACTAGGGACCTGCCAAGTTTCCACGGTCCCAACGGTTTTTTGCCATCGCTCCTTGCAATCCAAGAGAGGTCTAGGATTTTTATTCTTTTGCGATTTAGATTAGTTTCGTGTAATTGATTTTTTTAACGCAATATGAAAATGAAATCTTAATTTAAAGCGGTGGGGTTGTAAAATAATGTCCTGACCGTTGGACTTACAATAATTATACATATCTTCGCGCCAAATCCCTTGCGGGGGAGGCAGAGACAATTGAGCGCCACTTGTCACGATCACGACATACCTCTTTCGCTTCTTCAACATTCCTCAATTCAATAACCTCTTCATACATGCCCTTTTGTTTCGATGGCTCTTTAATGCAGCTTCAGCTATTGTTTTATTTATCTGATCGTGATAGGTGAGTCTTGGTCTGCTTGGGCCTCTTTTACCCACAATAATTATATTATAGAATATTAAACATATTTTTTACAGTGTTAGTGATGCAGGCATGCTAACTGTTTCTTCCATGTTTGGGAAAGACAGCTACATTATAGTGGCTCTCTCAGATACAAATTCATTTTTCACTGTGTCTGCAGCCCACCAGTGCTGCAGTGCAGTATAATATGTAGTATATTGTTTGTTATCTTGTTATTTTATATCAGCACATGCCTTCATCTAACACTCTCCCAAAGGTTAGATGTTACAAAATGCTTTGTAGGCATTAATCTTCACCTTTGTACATTTTTTTTCGTGCAATAAAGAATTTAATAATAATAATAACAAAGCTTTAATCTGTGTAAAACTAAAACAGAATAGAACAGTAAATGGTAAATATTATCGAGAGAAAATTTAACTTACCGGTGGTTGAGTACTATCAGTAGACATGGTTGATGTGGTTATTGGACTCGTCGCACATTGTGGAGAAACCAAACTTGTAGGTGATGTTAACGAATGATTTGATGTACCTGTTATAAGAATTTAAAATAATTTTAAATAACAATCCGACCATATTGGTTATAATGAACATGTCGATATTAATACTGCGAAAACTGAAGAGAATTCATACATATTTTAACACATTAAGTGCCAATCTACTATTATTATTATTATTATAAATGTGTTATACATTTTAAATTAATATAATAAATTCTGGAGTTCTTATAAGAATACAATACCTGACACAAAATTTTTACCTAATATATTCAGTTTTACAAAATACACGGCAAGAGTATTATAATCTAATATTTATTCTGGGTACGATTATTTTTCATGGAACGCCTCAAACAAGATGGGACGTATTAAAATAATCTCAATTTGAGATTCAAATAGAGACGTCTCATTTAGTATTAAAATTTATTTATGTTAATATAATCGTTTTGGTAAAACCCACTTCGTGTAATTTAGTCTTGGAATATGGGTGGGAAATAACTAAATTTTTACCTGAAGGCAGAATCACGGAATTTCTTACGGATGAATAAGGCGGAGGAGCAGGTGTTGATGCTGGCTTTGCTGTGTTCACTTGATTTGGAAAACCTAAATAAAATTCGAATATTTATGTTGTTTTACAGTTATTTAATTTTACGGGTCAATTAATACGATTTTTTTAAATTTATTATTTTATTAGGCTTAGTTCATATTTAATTATTTTTTTACTTTTAAGTACTTTTTTATATTAATTAATGAATTTATTAAAATAGAAAAGGTTTAATAAACTTAACAAATGCTTAAAAATAACAAACTTATTATTAGAATATCTTGTCTCTATAGAGAAGACAAATTTCTAAGCATTCCATGGATTCACCGTGCGGGTGCCGGGTCCATCGTGTGTGGGTAAGAGATGAGAAGAATAGTGTCTCGGGCTTGCGGCCGACAATAGGCTGGTTTAAGAAAAGGAGGCCTCCCTTTTTTATTTTATTGCGCTACAATAATCACCATCCACTATTCTACTCCTCTCCCTACCCAACCAAATACTGTATGATTCCGTTAATGCCGTCTTGGAAGCTCGTTCCATAAATGTATTGACGGCAGGCCCAATTCTTGTAGTAAGTAATGCAAAGATTTTGCTGGAACTCCTCTCGCACCAACTTCCACTGCGTAAAGCTGAGTCTTGAACCCGTTCGTAATCATTTCTTCTGTGATATCATAATATTTATTCAACTTCATATTGTGGTCTTTTGAAATATATATAAAAGTTAAATTAATGTACTTACTCAATCCAGTTCCACTTCTCAAATGAGGATTTCCATAAGTGGCAGCATATCTTACATCGACTCCTGGTAGGATTCCACCATTTGGTATTCGACTTACTGTTGATAAAGAAACATAATTAATTTTGTTATGTTTAACATCACGCATTTATTCTAAGACATACAATTGCCTACTAATTCGTTGTCGCAGAAATCTAAGAGTTCTCTGTCTCCTTTTTTGCTGTCCTAAACGAGCCTACGACACCGAAATGCCACAAGGATAAATTTGCCTATCTTTCTTCGTTTTACGACAAATCTCTTCGGTCTACTCAGAACTCATTTCTTTCTGTCCCCTTGCATCATACTGGATTTATTTCAAATTCTTTTACAGTTGTCGCAACAAATTTATGGTACATCTTTCTGTTTACATAAGACAAGCGTCTACCAGTAACTAAATAGTATGTATATTAATATGTAGTTGCATTTTTCCTACTATTAATATTTCTTTCATTGCACCTATAAATGTTCTAATTTGTCCCCAAGGTTTGTCTGTCAGAAAATGTCTACGGGCATTAAGTCCGCCTTTGTACTTTGTGCAATAAAGTTTTTAAATAACTGCCTCCGTGGTCTAGCGGTTAAGTCCGTGGATTTAGACTCGGAGGTACCGGGTTCGATTCCTGGTTGGGACACAAAAAATATGTATTAATGTTAATAAATATATTTAATTAATATTTAATTTATTTGTGATATTTCTCGAGCTTGGTACGCTGGAGACATCGACGAGCTTGCCACTTGTCATGATTGGCCTATAGTAAAGTTGGCTAAATGTGAATCCGCTTACTTATAAGCGTGGTTTCCGACCACCCCGAAAGGGAAAACGGTCGTGATGATGATGATACTAAAACAAACGCATAGAAACGTAGTACAGGACGATAAATAAGCCCAGTAAAATGAGCTAAGTGCTGGTAACTGATTCATTTCTTATTGGCATTAATCACTTGAATAGTCGCATCACTAAAGAAGGATTCAGTTACCGGTTCTAAGTTACTTAAGAACTCGTCTGTCTGGAGGTCAAATCATCGTTCTAACAGCTCTCGGGATTTTAATTTCATAATTAATAAATAAATGTTTTGATATAAAATAGTATGCGTAACCGTTAATATATTTTAAGTGTATTTTTTTCTATGTAAGCATCATTCTATGTTTGAAGAAATAAAATAAAATTACAAATAATAATGAAACTAAAATTTAAGTTGGTATAGCGCCAACTGGCAGCATTGCCGTGTTGAATGGCAATACTGATCCTCTGGCCATAATTTTCTGTGCACACATCACGGCCCGAAAGTATTAACTCCATATGACGCAAAAACACATGCTCGAATAAGCCGGGTGAATATCCGCCAGTTTAGGCCTGTAATGCAGCAGCACCCGGATCGTAAAGATACCTTTTCTATTGTGCTGTTTTAGATGTTATGAGTGGACTGTATTTAAAAGAAGATGCCTGCACCGGCTGACTCAGACCCACGTTCAGCTGTCCCACGCAAATGCTGCGTGTAAACCGACAAGTAATAAACGTACATGGAAATATAAAATAGGATAAATATAGGGAAAGCTCACCCCAGTCCATAAATTAGGATCACACACACTTTGTCACAGTTTGTCGTACGATAATGTTTTTTTTTTACCACAAAATTGCGCGCACACGCGGCGCGACCTCGATCGCTTCTGCCGATGCGCACCCCGTGCGTACGTGACCATTTTTTGTTGGTCACCCAATGGTACCCGCAAAATAATTTAGAAAGCGGAAACGAATGTAATACAATAATACAATACAACTAAATAAATATGTGTTTTTTTTTGTTTTTTTTTTATATTTCCAGACAGGCCACACAGCGCCATCTAGTTTCCGTGGTGAGCTACGGGGCTTGTGTTACGGAAACTAGGTGGTTGATAAACTACATATTATACTTTTTTTTTTTTTTTGTAAATATATACATATAAACACCCAGACCGAGACAAATTATACAATGTACAACTTGCCCCCGGTGGGAATCGAACCCACGACCTCCCGAGTTCACGGCAACGTTTGTTACCACGGAGGCGGTAAATGACCGTGTATCAGTGTTGAATGCCGCGAAAGTTTTTGAACTATCAAAACTGAATACCCATTTTTTGACTCAAATGCTTAACTAATCTTAATATAGTTCATATAAAATTATTGATCAAAATAAATCCTAATACAAATTGTTTTCGTGTTGATCTATTTATACACGTACTTGATTCGGGATAATGTCGAAGACCCGAAATGGACAGAGTTCAGTCCACTTGACCGGATCGATTACCCTTTATTATTAACAGCATTTAAATTGAAAATGACGCAAGAATACTGTATATAATTACACTAGCTCATTGACTCGCACGTAAATTGGATTGGAAAAACATTTTAGTTGGATCATATGTAACTTTAAATATTTATCAAATTTCATAAAAATCACTCCAGTAGTATAGGTGTGACGGTAAGATAAACAAACTGACATACAATTGATCGTGTAATCTCATGTCGTGGTCTGATGATGACAAAATATCTATGTCTTCTTCTAATATTATCATAATTTCACCAGTAATATACGCTAACGTAAATGCTATGCTTGGCATTTTTCTGATGGATAGAATTAATGAAATGTCGATTTGTCAGATAAAAGAAGTTATTGACATTGCTTTTAAAATTTGCAAGCTGACGTGGCGATGGGCCAGACACATTTGCTGCAGTACCGATCTAGAGTGGAGACTAAGTACGGTAAAGACGCATAGTGGGATGGTAAAGTAAAAGTAAAGTATTATCATCACGAGCGTTTCCATGTCGTGGTGGTCAGAAACCACGCTTACGAAGAAGCAGTATTCATAGTTAGCCAACTTTACTATAGGCCAATCATGACAAGTGGCAAGCTTGTCGATGTCTCTAGCGAACCAAACTCGAGAAATATAATAAATTTCCAAATCTACGGACTTCACCGCTAGACATGGAGGCAGTCAGTAGTGGGATGGATGGCCTTAAAAACGTCGGGGTTGAATAAGGGTGAACAAGTGGATGGTCTTGAGGATGGCCTACACACAGAAGTGGCTGATGATGATGTTGATATAGAGATATATTTATTTACTTACATAGTACACATAGGAGTACATATATTATCACACACATATATATATACGAGTATGCACCAATTAGGTGTAAAATAGCATTCATTTCATTCACCAACAATAGAAAATAAGAAATCTACTTTTAAAACTAAAATTAACAAACTTAATAAATATAATGTTACTTTTTATTTATTAAAACTATAAAGTAAACATAAAAAATATATAAACAATAGACACGGCATATAGAGATACTCGTAAAGGTGGATCTCTAGGGTTCTAGAAACATCTATTCCAATTTAAAATCGGTTTAGACGAGAAGAAGAGATATATAGACAGACAAACATGCTATAGATATTAGTAAGTATGGATGGTAATTGTAAAAGCCGTAAGAATATATAATTACATTGGGGTACAATTTAAATTCAATTAACTAGAAATCCTTGAAACTTGATAAAGCAATTCTAATAGACTACACAAACAATCCCTAACGATTTAATATTACATTGTGTTTACTAAATACGAATGCCTATAAATGTTTAAATTGTTTTTGAAATAAATTCCTTTAATTCTCTTTAATTACTTGTCGTTGGTATATTAGTTTCAGTTGTTGATTTAGAAGCTAATAGGAGGTTCAATAACTCCTTTATCATAATCATTATCATCCTACTGTTAAATATTTTGGTGATAAATGATGAATGTGAAAAACAATGATGAAGATGAAATTCATTCATGTTTTACTTTCAAATTTGAATTTGGAAGTAAAAGGAGTAATCATAACGCTTTTAAAGAAGCAGATTCAAATATAGCCAACTTTATTATAGGCCTATCACGAAAAGTGGCAAACTCGCCGATGTCTCTAGCGTACTAAACTCGAGAAATATCCCATTTTTTTTTATTTTATTTAAGTATCTTTAAAGGACATTGTACATAATACATCAGCCCTAAACACGTAATTTATATGCATAATATATGTTTATAACAGAGTTCATAACCGAGTTGGGGATCATCAAATTCCAAGTGTTGCAGAACTTGATGCTTTTCATGGAGTAATTCACGTCAATATCGCCCAAACACGAAGGGTATACGGGAGTTCACAGCGCGGGAAAACCGCAAAAAATAAAGTGTAACTTCTACCCCATATACTCGACAAATTTATCGTTTTCCATAATTATTCACAATGTAGCACATTATTAGACAAAATAACACCATTTTTGACTAACAATATCCACAGTAAACAAATTTACAAAACAAAAAACGGCGCGAAGAACTTCTTTTCTCACAAATAAATTATATATTTGTTAATGTGCCAGCCAGCAATTATATCCTCGGACTTAACCACGGATGCGAACGAACAAATCCGTATTGCTTTTATTTTATTTATTTATTAAAGAATAACTAACAACTAATAACAAAATTGAAATAAAGTTAATATAAACTAAAATGGTCAATTAGAAGTTACCGCAAGTGGATACCTTTCTGGGTGATCAGGAGTTGTGATATTTTCTCTGTGCTTTTTTCACCTGGTAGTATCGTGATAGTTTAACGGCATTGTGTAAGTTTTTTTTTTTTTTTTTTTTTTTTAATATAGTACACATATTATCACACACATAACATAGTATAATTATAACTTATCTAATATATATACCAATTACGAGTAGGTGTCATAGGATTCACCAATATAAAAATAAGAAGAAATTAGAAACTTATTACTTTTAAAACAAAAAAATAAATTTAAATAAAACTAACAAATTTATAAAATATAACATAAAAATATGACTTCCAAAATTAAATTCTACATTTTTTATTTTTTAATAGAACTACTTGTATAAAGGAAAAAGTAATAAGTTTTTAATTTCCTGTTTTTTTTTTATTGGCAAATGCTGTGACAACTAATTCGTACATAATATTAGATAAGTTGTATTATGTTATGTGTGTAATAATACATGTAGTACTATGTGTACTTTGTCTCCTATACCGTCCTTACTGAACAGCTATTGAAAAGACTAGATCGTCTTCTCAACTTTAATAGATTTATTTATTGATCTTAAGACTAACTGTGATACTGATAATAAAAGCACACTATATATATTGATAGCCTAACGTGGTTTGATGATGAGGGTCACCCTTGATGGCTTAACGTGATCTCATTCTGATTCTTAATAATGGTGAGAACACTGATGAGAGCCGCTGTGCCGCCAGGTGCTAAGTTTGTCGGGAGGGCGAGGTTAGTGGTGATGATAAGGACACGGGGCACTTTTTATGGCCCAACGTGATCTCATTTTGATAGTTCATGCTAGTGAAACATCTGGCGCTCTTGAGGTGCGGTAAAACCGTACATCGCCCTTGTACAATACTGGTGTAAACAATGTGCAATAAATAATAATATTACTATATAAATAAATAGAAAAACACTTAAATGATGAACCACAAGAAGAAGAATCCTAGATTACTTTTTGTAAACAAATAACTCACCTTCGCATGTAGTAGTGGGCAATCCCAAGCTGTTAAGTGCAGCGTTGCTGTCCTGTCTCTTATTTCCAAGAGACCTCTGCAGGGAGTTGCTTTGAGAAGTTACTCCAGGATTAAACTGGACCGTCGAGCCAGAGTCGACGCTCCGAGGCAAAGAGCCGTTTACTGACCTAATGGAGTGAATAAATAATAAATATATATATTTTAAATAGTAAATATATATATTTTTTATTTCAAACTTTGTAAAATGGTATTTTATATTTATTATAAACTAAACGTAGCAATGCGTTATATTGTTAACTCGTAGTAACAGAACGGAATGCAAAGTGTCAAAATCAGCCATTCCTGAATAACTTTGAACTCCGTGTGCACTATCATCACCATATCGCTAAGCATCAGATTGTTAACAGCGACATTTGTGAATTATATTTGTCGATTAGACGTCGAGGATCTGAACTATATCTTTTTTCCTTGTTCTTTATATGATGGTACTTCACTGATGTCCTACCTAATTTCCATTCGAGTTCCGTTCCCTACCCATATTTCAAGTTTCTTATATATAATAAACGTAGTAAATTTATATATATAATATCATCGCTTCTTTTATAATAGATAATAAAATTTAAATATTATATATACCCAATATGTATTTTGATATTAACTTTGTTTTTGTACCTAATACCTATACTCCTTTGATCCTATACGTAATTAAATTTGAATCCTATTTATTTCACCCTTCTTTCACAAACTTTGACACTGGCAAATTGTTACTAATGCCATAAACAAACAAGTAAAAAAACTTTGAACTCTTTTCTTTTTCAAGTTCTCTCTGCTAGTGCCCCGACAAAGTAAAATTAAAAAAACGTAATTTTGTTTTTTACACATTATTGTGCATTACAATCATCAATTCCCTATATATGTATATTATGGCATATGTTACAATTTGCCAGTGTCAAAGTTAGGAAAAGACGGGTTAAATAAATAGGATAAGAAAATTTGAAACAGGATCAAAAGAGTATTTATAAATACAATAATACAGAATTTAAAAAAAAAAACATTATTTTATACAAAAAAGTGGCGCTGGTGGCTCCGTTGTAAGAATGCTTTCCTTACCCACCCGGTACGTACCAATAAGAAATATTACACTTTTCTTACGTACATTTGTCATAGATTTACAATACCACCGTATGATACAAAAATAAGAGAATAAATAATGGATTATATACAATTACATAGGATAGGTATATTTATATTTAAGTATCATTATCTACAATGAATTAACCAATTAAATTATATACTACCTGACCCGGTGAACTTCGTACCGTCTAAAAATCATTGAATATTTGTAAACCTTAGTTAGCACGTAGAAATCTACAATGTCAAATACTAATCGCCGATTGGATCTTGTCAAAAAAATCTACATAAGGCATATGTGATGGCTGGGCAGCTCCACTCTTCCAGGATTAGCGTCTCCGTTATGCTGGGAGAGGTCGATTAACCGTTGAGCGGTAAATGGTTTGACTTGGCTTTATTTCTGTATTCGACGACAGTCAAGCGCAGAGTGGGCTAACGCAGGAGTCTTAAGAGCAACGACTGAGTAACTATATATATATAATAAGAGTGCTAGAGAGTTTTGGGCTTGGGCACCCTCGGTCGGTATGCCCAGCAAATCAGCGCTGATGCGCGCCACCTTTCGGACAACAGTAATTTTGCAATGCATAGGAAGCACACACACACAGACATTACCCTTTTTTTAAATTTTATTTAATGTATAAGGACAACTTACAGCTAGATACATAAAAATATATACAGTACATATGGGTAGTTGTTCTTTATATATATAGATAAATTTATGAACAAGGAACGGTCATATAAGGGGCTAGTGAAAATATATTTCCAGACAGGTCACATAGCGCCATCTAATTTCCGTGGTAAGCTACGAGGCTTGTGTTACGGAAACTAGATGATTGATAAACTACATATTATACTTTTTTGTTTTGTAACTATATACATATTATACATATAAACAACCAGACTGAGACAAATTATACAATGTACAACTTGCCCCCGGTGGGAATCGAACCCACGACCTCCCGAGTTCACGGCAACGTTTGTTACCACTAGACCACGGAGGCGGTCGAAAATGATTGATATGAATCAAATCCTCCTCGTCCAATCCACATTATAAATTAGATTAGTTAAAAAAATAATTCCAATGTCCTTCACTAAGACAACTATGAATTTGTAACTTACCTATTTGGCGTTAATTTGTCGCTTGCATGTGACGGGGATTGTACTCTTAACGTTGGCGTGTAATCTTGAGCATAATGGACATAGGTTTGATATCCATTGCTGTATCCATTAACCTGTTGATTGCAATCGAGATTACAATAGCTGTAATGTACTTCGCAAATTAATGCGCAGATTATACGGAAATCAAATTTATGAATACAATTTGGATGTAATTAATGTTTGAGAGCCATTGACGTGAGTGTTGCTTTAGGACTCACATACCGATTATTCAATTATGGCCTTTATGCTGTATTGTAATAGGATTTGTATTTGTATGAAAAATATCATCTGTACAAATGATTTTTCTATATTGGTGGACTGAGATAAATATACACAGATTTTTTATATGAATTTATATCTCGCTAGGCGTATTAGACCTCTTAAAAAAGTCTAGCCGTCCGAACCAATAATTCATTGGTATCTTCAATCTTTTCTTGGTAATGCTAATCACGATAGATGGCGCACGATAGATGGTACCTAATAGAGTAAAATAAGGTACCATTGCCGCAAGCGAGTGGTGCAAATATTTGTGTGGATCTCCTCTTGTACCAACTTCCACTGCGAAAGCTGAGTCTTGAAGCCGTTTCTGATCATTTCTTCTGTGAGATCATAATATATATTTGACTTCATGTGTCTTTTGGAATATTTGATTTCCTCGGAACGGTAAGTTCAATAAAGATAACTTCTTTCAAGTTCCGAGAAAACACCAAGATGTCTGTTATATAGGCTGATGCAGCCAGTTCATCTGGGATCTTATAATGATGTTCAAATGTATCCATAAGAATTTTCTAGTCTGATGCAGCGCCAGGGATCGAGGTGGGCTTGCATTTAGTTTTCGTACTTTGCCCTTCCTTTACTAATGTGGCCAAAAGTTTATTTGTAGTCTGTCCTTTGCTGACTCTTGCAATATAAACTCTTACTGCTTCACGGGTAACACCAAGGACTTTGTCATGTTGGCGCGAGTAATAGCCCTTTTTTAGAAAGCACCAAATTCTTCTACGTAGCTTTTCCCCACCTTACCAGATTACTCTGGTCCGGGAGGGACATTTTAAAAGCGTTTAGGTAGAATTTCAGCAACGCCGGAGACCAGTCGTACATTAATTTGCGCCACATGCAGAAATCGCCCAAAGTTAGCCAGTCATTTTAGATTTCAAAAGTCAACGCGAATTAACAATTTAACAAATTATGAGTGGTTTGTAAAACTCCACATAATTATTATATTAAAATTTATATTAAACTACGTGTGTATAGTAACTACATGTGAAAGAAAACGACGTTTTGAATTTACCCAGATACATAAAAAAAGGCAAAAGGCTAAAGGCTAAAAAAAATGAAATGTTAAGAAATACGACTAATCTACACAATTAATAACTTTATACGTGTTCATGTTCACACTTCAACTATAGATAATTAGATTTATAATATTTTTTAATACTTGATGGCGGTCGAACAGCAGTGCCGGCAACAGCAGCGTGGAGTAGGGCGCAGCTGTCTTCGGGGACGATCCACCGATCAATGAATGAATGACGTGAGTGACGTGAGCCAGTAAGTCGCTTCGGTCATAAACGTAGCATTTAAGTGAAGTGCAACACATTTGTCGATTGTCGGTTTTTTTTTAACGCTACAATATCTTCAAAATTCCGTAATTCTATTTCCTATAAAGTTGATGGATTGTAAACATACCTTGTAGCAATCAGCATATGTAGGATCTGAATAGTCATTGCTATACCTATAAGGTTGGTATGAATTATTCTGATTTATCGAAGAAAGAGGAACTGTTCCCGCTAGTGGTATGCCACTACCCAATTTAGCGTTAGAACATAAAGTGCTATCGGAACCGGTGTTCGAGTAGTCCTGTGAACAAAGGGGGGGGGGGTTAGGATTTTTTTAAATAAAATGATTACCTCTTCAGCCATCATCATCGTAAATTTGTTGGTTCTTATTTTTATTATTTTTCATTATAGCTAACAGTGAAAATTTGTAAGGCTTTGAGATTAGATATTTTTTGTATACATAATATTGCAAAGGCTGTAAATTTTCCCACGAATAAATAAATAAATAAATAAATCCTAGTCCGGGTAACCTCATTGGCCTTTGTAAATGCTAAATAAAACATACGTGACAGCAAACTTTGCCGTCAAAAAATCACATTTTATTAGGAAACGAGTTCACGTTTTACACAGCGCTGAACTGCTTTAAAAAGTTTGGTTTCTGCTACCTACTGTTAGAATATTATAGAATATCATCGATAATGTTCATTAAATTGATTTGAGACTATAACGCTACTCGTTGAGATTTGGGAACGTCACTACGACGGCTGTCACTTTATGCCCGTTTTGCGCTTTCATTTAATTTGTAAAGTATTTTGTTAAATATATCTACTTATTATATTCACAAACCTGTTTTATTTATTACTACTAAATATCTATAAATAATATCTAAAAAAAAATGCTGAATAAAACTGAGAAATTTTTTGGAACAATGTTTTGACAGCCCTAATGAGAATTGATGAATTCGTTCCACTCATATTTTAAATTTGGAAGGATTCGAATTTGGCAAATCCTTTAAACCAATTGATTGATTTGTCTGACGTGTTTTTTTACGCGGATTACAGGAGTTAGATTTACTCCGTTCAGAAATTAAACCTTTTTCCATTTCATTTAATGGAGTGATTGAAACATTTTTTTTATTAGAATACAATTTGTTAAATCTCGCAGGTTGTATTTTTTTATCTTCTGTTACTTTGTTTGTCTCATGAAACAAAACAAGCGTGTTTACGCTCCTAAAATCTGTGCCAAAATGGGGAACTGTATTGTAAAAAAACTGTCAAAGTTTATTTAGTTGAGTTTTTATTATTGTAACATTTTTTACTTATAAATATTTTTTTATTAGGATTACTTAGTTTATATTTTATATTATATTTAAGTTTTAAGTAGATTTAATTATTGCAGTAAAAATAAATAATAATACATATTACAATACTATTATACGGATGTTATTATTATATATGTCTTTTCGCTTTTGTTGTAATTTAAGCCATTTAAAAAACAATAAGAAAGATAAACATGACATCATTAATTTTAAATTTTCAATTGTATTTACAGTTATAAATAAATAAAAGTTATTGAAACAATTACATTTTTATCTTCCTTATAAATATGGACTTAACTTAGGGAACAGTTTTGTAATAAATAGTTAAAACCCTGACTCCAAGACTAGTTGGGCTGTCTAGTCAGTGCTCTTCCTAGGAACTACAAAAATAAATTCACAACATTGGTAAGTACAATATACAAAATTAAAAAAAAAAAAAAAAAAAAACATTATAACTGATTTGCATTTTTAGATAAATTATTCTAATAAGAATACAATTTAAATACCGTTTAGTTTATATAGTTTAGGTATGCAAAATCTTTTAAATATCACCATAACAACACTAGTACTAAAGGTCAAGTAAGTAGATACAAACATACCCCCAAAATTGATTTATGTCTTACGAGTAGTAAAATTAAACAAACTAATACAACCAAAACTAAATTTAACCTAAAAATATTGATTGAAAATAAAAATTTAATAGCTCCTTCAAATCGCTGTCTTGTCGCATGGTGCCCAATATACTAGATGCATTTCCCCTTTGAATTAAATGACTTAATTTTTACGAGAAAAAATTTACACCAGAGACGTCAATGAGCCTTGGATTTTTTTTTTTTATAGAAAGCTTTCGCTTCCGATCCCCACGGGCCCATCGTCGAAAAAAAGTAACTATTGCAAATCGATTCATATTTTCGACGCTTGCTGATCTGTGCTTGTTCCGCTGCAACACCAGCTCTACACTAGTAAAAACTTGTGTTTACAATTTTACTTACCACTTCACAATTCCCATTGGCCTGTCGGAGTTCTAATTTCAAATCGCTAATATTTGAATTTCGATCGTTTTCCTTGTATAGGTCTTCGCTTGTGACTGTAACGTCCGGTTTTTCCGTTACGGCGGCCATTTTTGTTTTTCTTTGCTTCCGATGGCATAGGATAACTAGCATGATCACTATAGCAACCATTATAGTACCCGACGTCACTCCGAACAGTATTAATAGTAGAGGAAATGTTTCTAAAACAAGAAAACTATGGTTATAGTTTAGAACACAGAATCCCAGACCTCTACTGTTGGAGATGGGTCTTGCACATACATCATCACCACATGCTGTTTTTAGTATAATTATGTATTCATCAACTCTTTCTCTTCTAGTACATGTCGTAGATTATTTATAGCTAGTGTTTTATTTATTTTATCAACATAGGTGATTCGAGCGGTGGTAGCTCGGTTGTAAGAACGCATTTCATAAAATCCTTCAAAGGTTCGAACACCGGCATGTACCAATGAGATATACACTTTTCTTACGTACATTTGTCATAGATTTAAAATCACACCGTTCCCGTGCGTTCGGAGATTACGTTAAGCCGTCGGTTCAGGTTCCAATAATATCAATATGCAGACCAAATTGTCTAGAATTTTCTGGAACGCCCCTATACAACAGTGAAGGTACTCTGTGTTCTAGGGGCTGTTATGATGATGATGAGGTAAGTCTTGATGTTCCACCTTTACCTATAACTTTCGCATTATACATCTTCTTTATTAATCAATCTTTCTAAATCCTAACCATCGGGTTATATCATATAGTGGGTCTAACAGGACATTTATTGCTAAGTACTAATATAGAGAAATATCTGTGTGTATAAACACTTCTATTGTAAAAAAAAAAAATGTTAGAATTTCTATCTTATTTAGTTTGTAAGATTTTAATTGTTTTAATTTCATTATTAATATAAGAACTAATTTTAGTAAATTGATCTCCTAGTAAGAAACATTATATGTAAAACACCTAGATTTTAAGAAACAATATTGTAATGCCCGAACTGGGTCGTGTGCTGAAAATGTTATATTTTTTTACCACATGAACAATATTTTTTTTGTCTTTGTCAATTTTGTCTTTGGAATGTCGTACGGAGCAGAGACGTGAACACTGTCAGTGGGTCTGGTACACAAATCCAAGGTCTCTCAGAGGGGTATGGAGAGAGCTATGTTTGGTATTCTCTGATTGATAGAATTCGAAACGTTGATATTCGTCAAAGAACCTAAGTTACTTTCAAAATTAGCAAGCCTAATGGCAATGGGCTGGACAAATTGGCGCAGAACCGACAACCGATGGGTCAAACGGGTTCTAGATGCTATGTTCGTCTTAAAAGCAAAGCAATGTTTGCTTTTTTTACTGAATTTTGCTTAAATTGTATGAAAACCATAGAACACATGGAATTCAAACACAGGAAGAGTGGAGACCACGTACAGGACGAGTGACGCAGAGTGGGACGATACCCCACCAGATGGACGAATGGCCTTAAGAAGGTTGCTGGCGGGGTTTGGATGAGAGTTGCAAAACAAAGACAGCGGAGTCATCCAGGCCCGGATGTTCAATGGGCATGGGTTGAGGATGGGATAATCTCCCGTTTTCCTCGGCAGGATCTCGGCGCGCGGCTGACTAGCCGCCGGTGATTCAAAGCACCTTTGGTGCTGCGCGCTGTTACAACACCGCCCTTGTGGCTCACGAATCTAGTCTCCTAGATTTGTCTACTTTAGTTCCTCTCCAAGAGTGCGAAAGTAGGGGCGATATCCTGAAGATACTTGTAGGATCCGTGACAGCCCGGTAAAACATATTTTTAGCTAGGCCGACAACAAATGCCTCGATAATAGGCATCTCCAGATCTCGATAGTAGACATCTCCAGATCGAGTTGCATAAGACCGCGTGCAGTTGTGAACCTTGAGGCAGACCTACATCCAGCAGTGTAGAGACACAGGCAGATGATGATGATGGAATAGGCGCGGTAAGTTTTGGTTAGCAACCTCACTATGATGTTAATGAACCTATACTAAGAAAATAATTACTAAATGTAAACAATGACGTTATTATTCCAGAAATTACAACCTTGGACCGTCTCTGTTTGACGTCTGTCCCAAATGAATAATACAGTTCAACCTCCTTATTTGGGTCCTTAAAGTTAAAGTCTTTTGGCCGACTATTAAAATATACAAGGTGATTTTGAATACTCCTGAGCTTCGTCATTTTTATCTTTTCCATACTAATTGGATATATTAAAATTATAAGTTTGTAATATTTTTTGACATATGGTTACTTATTTGTTTGTTATCTATCAATAGATAGATTAGTCTAAAGTCTAGTAGTTCTAAAGCATTCAAAGTTACACGATATAAATACTCAAAGATGTATTTACAAAACGAAGGCTAGGCACGCTATAATACGCTATTAATATCAATATTCTTAACGCTAATACTGATTATTGCACATAATAAAAATATTTTTCCCGCCAGCGTCTGACCAGCGTGGCGAGTGTAAGCCAAATTCTCCAGATATACTGTTGATTTTTTATGGTATTATGTTGGATTAATATGTGATTCCATTGATCAAGACAACTTTACCTAATTTTCTCTATACAAACTGTTAATTTTAAAATAGCAAATTAGTATGGATCATCATCACCATCTCATCTCGTTTCCCTTTCGGGGTGGTTAGAAACCACGCTTATAAATAAGCGGATTCACATTTAGCCAATTTTATAATCCAATCATGACACGTGATAAGCTCGTCGATGTTTCCAGCGTACCAAACTCGAGAAATATCACAAATAAATTAAATATATTTATATACATTAATAAATATTTTTTTGTTCCGACCAGTAATCGAACCCGGTACCCCCGAGTCTAAATCCACGGACTTAACCGATAGACCACGAAAGCGTTATTTAATAAATTAGTAAATTAATTAATTTAGTAAATTAGTAAGGAGAAGTAAAAAAAAAATATTTCTTAGGAAAAGTTGTTTATTTCTATTAAATAATTTTAGTCTAAAGTAAGACCATACAAAGTTACCCAGTATGTTCTGGAAAGTCCATCTCCAACAGTGGAGGTCTAGGACGATGTTCTAGGGTATTTATGGAAAAATAAAAAATTGTATGAGAAATCTAAGCTACGTGATAATCATGACCGGCACATTATTTAATGTCGTGTCAAAGTTCCAATTACGTAGGACTCCCAATTAAAACGGTTTCACTGTATTTGCTAAATAAATTCGCTGACACATTTCAGCAATATTCGTTTTCGTAGAATTAAAATAAATTTCCTGTTATAATTATTATTGTCGTCAGTTTTTTCGGAAATGCTAGGTTTTTATCAATTTATATTCATTAGTTTACATATTAATGAAGTTGGTAAATTCTTTACATGATATATAGCGTACACAGACTATGTGTGTGTGTGTGTGTGTGTGTGTTTTAATATGATTTTTTTTCTCCATATTTTTCTTTAAAGAAGTGCCTAAGCGGCTGCTCCGTGGTTCATTATCATCATCATCATCATCATCAGCCTGTATCTCTCCACTGCTGGATGAAGGCCTCACCCAAGGCTCACCCTTCGCTACCCTCATCCAACCCCCACCAGCGACCATCTTTAGGTCATCTGTCCATCTGGCGGGGGGTCGTCCCACTCTGCATCTTTTCGTACATGGTCTCCACTATAGAACCCGTTTGGCCCATCGATCGTCGGTTCTGCGGCAGATGTGTCCGGCCCATTGCCACTTCAGCTTGCTAATTTTAAAAGCGTAATATCAACGTTTCGAATTCTATCTCGCGGTTAAGTCCGTGAATTTAAACTCAGAGGTACCGGGTTAGATTCTTGGTCGGGACACAATAATATTTAATAATTTAAATAAATAAACTCAATTAATATTTAAATTGTTTGTGATATTTCTCGAGTTTGGTACGCTGGAGACATCGACGAGCTTGCCACTTGTCATGATTAGCCTATAGTAAAGTTGGCTAAAAATGTGCATCCGCTTTTTTATAAGCGTGGTTTCTGACCACCCCGAAAGGGAAACGGTCGTGATGATACTTTGCTTTTCTCTAAGCGGCTGGTTAATGCTGTATGTGACAAGATGGCTGGCAGTATTTTCGCGCAGAAAATCAGCATCGCCGTCCAGCTGGGGAACTCTGCAAGTGTTCTTGGCACACTGCCACATGATCAGGTCATGGGTGAATATTTATAAATAGTTTTTTTTTTATGAGTTTAATTTTAATTCTGTTATCATTGTATATCCATATTCATCATTTTCATTCAACCGCCTCCGTGGTCTAGTGGTAACAAACGTTGCCGTGAACTCGGGAGGTCGTGGGTTCGATTCCCACCGGGGGCAAGTTGTACATTGTATAATTTGTCTCGGTCTATAATAATATGTAGTTTATCAAAATATAAAGTATAATATGTAGTTTATCAACCATCTAGTTTCCGTAGCACAAGCAGCTTACCACGGAAACTAGATGGCGCTGTGTGACCTGTCTGGAAATATTTATTTATTTATTTATTACAGTCCCTATATAGAACACAGCGTCCTAGACCTCCACTGCTGAAGATGGGCCTCCCAGAACATATATCTATAGAATTTAGCCTACACTCGCCACGCTGGCCAAACGGCTATATATATAGAAGGCTATATAATAAATGTGAATAAAGCTTCTGTTTGTTTCCAGAAATTTCTGGAGCAATTAGCTTACACTCGGCGGGTCTTTTGTATTTTTTATAGTAAAGTATCCGTAGTCCAGCGTTCAAGTCCATGGATTTAGACTCAGAGGTAACAGGTTCGATTCCTGTTCGGGACACAATAATTTATTAAATTAATTTGTGATATTTCCCGAGTTGGGTACGCTAGAGACATCGACGAGCTTGCCACTTGACATGTGGGCCTATAGTAAAGTTGGCTAAATGTGAATCCGCTTCTATAAAAAATATTAAGACTGGAGTCTGACCACCTCAGAAGGGAAACGATCGTTACTTTACTTTTAAAGTATCATTACGACTGTATCCCTTACGGGGTCGTCAGACGGCTTCTATAACCTTAAGCCTACTATAAGCCCACCATGCACATGACAAGTGGCAAGCTCGTCGATGTCTCTAACATAGTCTTCGGAGACTCCCAAAGAGTATTTAAATATAAACTGCTAAATAACTTGCCTAAAAATTTATAAGTCAATTCAGTGTTTTTTTTTTTTATAAAAATAATTAAAATTTTATTTATTTTACTTTATTATTTGAAGTAGGTAATATTTTAGTTTTTTTTTTTTTACTAAAAGGAATTGTATGTTTATTATATATATATATATATTTAATTGTTTCAGTTTTAGTTTTTCGAATAATATTTAGTTTTTGTATACTTATTGAAAATATTGTTATTTTTTATAGGCAATAAATAATAAATAAAATAAATAAATATTTCCAGACAGGTCACACAGCGCCATCTAATTTCCGTGGTAAGCTACGAGGCTTGTGTTACGGAAACTAGATGGTTGATAAACTACATATTATACTTTTTTTTTTTTTGTAAATATATACATATTATACATATAAACACCCAGACCGATAAAAGCTACTGTGGTAATGTGGTGGTCACCTATATAGGTGCAACATCTAACTTCTGATTTAGTGTTAAGTACAAATAAGTGTGTGATGTTAGCACTGTTGGCTACCCTATTATAAATAAATAAATAAATAACCATACCAAACTCCAGAAATATCACAATAAATTAAATTAATTATTGTGTCCTGACCAGGAATTAAAACTGTTACCTTCAAGTCTAAATCCGGTAGACAACGGAGGTAGTTAAATTAAATTATCATCTCTATATAGGTTTTTTTTTTTAATGACAATTTATTAACTATTACACATGTTGGTATTAGTGGAACCGGGACCGACGGCTTAACATGCTCTCCGAATAGTTCTTAGAACCGAGCCACCACCGCTCTATCCTCCTCCTCCTTAGTCGGTACCCCACTGTTGGGGATCGTGACTCCGTCGCAGTCCATCCACTAGCCGTTTCCAGTGGTTTCGGTCCTCGGCGCAGTGGATGGCTTGGTGTACTGAGATGTTTAGGTGGTCAGTCACCTGACTGGACCGTCGTTTGGGGCTTCTTCCTCTTGTTCTTTTACCGTCTACTTTTCCCGTTACTAAGAGTTTTTCCAGATTGTCGGCGCCTCTTCTAGCAAAGTGGCCAAAATATTGCAGAATTCGGGTAAAGCAGACGGCAGAAAGTCTCTGTACCTTAGCAAGTTTGAGCTCTTCTAGCACGGAAACGTTAGTGCGTCGTGCGGTCCAATGAATATTAAGCAAACGACGCCAGCACCACATCTCAAATGCATCAATTCTTGCCCTATCTGCCGCTTTTATAGTCCACGTCTCTGAATAATATTAGTAAAATAAAATGTATTGTCAAAATACTTACTATGTGATTTGAGTAGAATTTCTAACGTGTCGCTTCCGTACTCATTCGACACGTTACATTTATACATGCCAAAATGTCTGGATTGACTCTCTCGAATGATAAGCGTAGAGTTCACAATACCATTTGGTAGTAGATCTTCCAAAAATGCGTAGTCCTAAAAAAAACAATCATTATTAACTCTGCATGATAACGACCAATCAGAAACCATGCTTTTGAAGCGGGCTCATATTAGGCAACTTACATCATAGATATTTATTTATTTATTTAAAATTTTATTGCACTATGTACAAACGGCGGGCTTAATGCCGCTAGGCATTCTCTAGCAGCCAACCTTTGGGACAATACAGAACATTACAGTCATGAGGCTAGGTGCAAACGATTGTAAGAAACGTTGCCAAATAAATTCATTTAATCTTTCATTTAATCATTATTATGTGGGTAGGCCGGATAATTTGACATTTAACAAGTAACGTGTTTCATTGCTAATCCTACGAAGATACAGAATAAGTGGCGACGAGGGAACTTCTTCGCGTGATTTGGAGCACGGGCTATTTTTATAGTGTTTTATTTTATTTTAAATTCTTTATTCAACAATGGGGTGCAACAATCTAATAATATTAGTCTAATTTATAAATACACTACATACCAATCAATTACATAAACTACATGCAAGTATTATGAACATATACATACATACATAAATATATATATATATATATATATACAAATAAACATACATAAACATATTGCGTGCCAAATATTCAATGTGTACTGGATGCAGTGTGCTCCTGCTTATCAAGAAACAAGTTGGTGACTAATTGTTTAAAATCATTGACAGATGGTGCCCGTCTAATGGCCAGTGGTAGTTTGTTCCACTGGCGGGCTGCAGACACAGTGTTAATATAACATAAGATAAAGTATATCTATCATGATACATAATATATCATAGATAAGTCCACAGTGATAGCTATTCCAAAATGAATATGTTAAACCATATTGTTAATAATAGATATTAATTTAAACATTATATATTTATTTTATAATTGCCAGTTTTGATAATCAAACATATTCATTCAAATGATACTACATATTTTTTTAATACTGGCAACTCGAAATTACGCCACGCGGTACAAACTGGAACTAACGGATAGCGATTGGCAGAAAATAAGCGGGCATTCTGGATTGGGACTTCGCGCGGAGCACTAGATTCTAGAGAATAAATAAGTGAATTGATTTCAAAAGTTGTTTGCATAACCCTTTACACATAAAATTCGCTATTGGTTAAAGAGTAATATTATTCGGTACAAATTACAAAGTAAGGCGCTATTTGAAAACGGTCGACGGCGGTTCATGTCTACTGCAGCTTCTGCGAGGAAAATAGTAAGCCCAGTCGGTGTTTGGTCTACAGGATTTGCTGAAGCCCTATTCTGTTACTCAGTCGCAAACATATTAGAAAATATGCAATTCTCAACTCTATAAACGCTCGACCTTGACAGCGGCCGTGCAAATATCAACTTTAATTGCGTGATAAATATATAGTTAACGAATTTCTTTATATAACGTTTGCGCTTAAGTAACAGAATAGAGCTGCAGGTTACGTTACATTAGCTTAGTCTTGATTAATGTCACAATTTTTTTTATATACTAGCACGACATGTGACCTTGCGCCCACCTGATGGTAAGTGGGGAGCGAGATCCATGAATGTTAGCAACTGTAATCAGACACTCATGACTGACATCAGTCCCTAACACTATGCCGGCTTGACTGGACATTACGGCAATTCGAGCCTGATCCCGAAACGTGTGGATACACTTTACTGCGTTTATCGCCACGAACGGTGGATACTTCCCCGCCTCGGCAGACTGGACAAATTACCACTATCAGTCTGCCTACCACCTTTTAATAATTAAACATATATTGTATTTCGACTAGGAATTGAGCCCAGTCCTCCCTGTTATTATGAATTTGTATAAATTACATAGTTTGTAAAAAGTATTTTAAAGATAAATCTATTTGAAATTCGAATAACATTACATTATTTTTATTTAGCAATCCTTTGATTGATCGTTATTTTCCTGTTCATCGTGTGTTGCATTATTAATAACGTCTTATGGCCGAAAAAGCTGGGTTACTTTTTTTAGACGTAAAAACTCATCATTATCAGCCCGTGTCTCTCCACTGACAAATAAAAGAAATGATTGTTGTTAGTGCGAAAGGAATTCCAGCAAAATCTTTGAACCACTTATAATTATATTATATATTAATAATTAGACCTAAGGAGGTCTGCCTTAAATACATTTATGAAACGAGCTTCTAAGACAGCATTAGTAAAAGTATATAGTATTTTGGTTGGGTATGAAGATGAGCAGAATGGTGGATGGTGAGTGCAATGAAGAGAGGAAGAGGAATTTTTAAACTAGCCCATAGTCGGTCGCAAGTTTAAGACACCATTCTTCTCCTCTGTCTCACACTCTGATAGACCCGGCATTCTCACAGTGGATCCATGGATTTCTAAGAACTTTATTTTATCTTTAAATGTCTTTAAAGATAGATCAGAATAAGTTTTTTTTTAAAGTAAACTTGAAAATATATGTTAGGCTGCAGCTGGGTCATCTAGGTTACTTTATTGATGTAGAATATATAATAAACGAATTTACCCGTGAAATCGATGAAGCATAACAAAATTAAACGCTTGCTTACTTAAGCGCGACTTATGCCTATTTGCCTTTGGATTGGTGGGATTTTTTACGGTCCATTACAGAATCAAATTATCTATAGCAGATTCAATTGGTCGGCTACATTTTGCGGTGCCGGCAAAGATTTATTGACGTACTTAGCGAATAACTTGGCATTTTTCATCGTAAAATAACTCTTATATACAGTATCAATAAGGTTTATTGGATTTTCTGTCTACTTTACTTATTAGGATGTTATCCCATTTTGTGAATTGTGATTTTTATTACGCTAAATGAAGACATACCCTGTTGATTAAGTGCGTTTTATGGGCTAAGAAATGGTAGCTTATGTTCATTTGTTTTAATTCTGATTGGTTTCATTTATTGTGGTCAAATTCAGTAGTAGTGATAGCTTTCGGTTTAGCTCGCAAAGTGTGGGCAGTTTGCTTCGAAGTTCACCCAACAGATTTAATGCATTCAAACACATACAATGCAGTTGTTTTCTTATATACCTGGCCAAGGAGATACAGCAACATCCAATCATTATTGGGTAAACAATTAAATTAAGAAATGAATATATATATAAGCTATCGTTTACAACGTGTTTCAAAATACCCCGTAAAGCCGAAAGGAAGTTAAATGGGTAAAAATAAATAAATAAAAATATAACAAGTCAATTCACAATATTTAAGAACTGCAGTAACGCTGTATAACATACCCCAAAAATATTATTATTTTCACTTTTGTGTAAAACCTATTTTCGTAAAATTAAAGAGTAAACGTCTACCATCGATAAATCGTTGCCGATACAGTTCGCGGGCACGATTTAAATTGCTGTCTTCATGGCCTACGCATAATATATATATATATATATATATATATATATATATATATATATATATATATATATATATAATATTATATTATATTATATTATATTATATTATATTATATTATATTATTATAAACATATAGTACATTCTAGTACATTATTTTTAATTTATTATGCTTTTATATATATACTTAAATAAAATATAGACCTAACTTAAATTAATTTATTATAATCGTTACTTTTCTTGTGCTTCTTTTTATATGTAATACATTGTAATGAAACTTTGCTTCCAACCCAGTTGAGCCAGTTCCTCTAACGTTTTGATACTTTGATTGCAACCACCTTTTGCTCTTCTGGAATTGGAAGCTTAATCTTAATCCCTAAACTTATATTAAAAATGTGTCTTTACTGTAACGGGGAGAGCACTGATACCAGTATGACAGTTAACTGGTATAGGTATCAGTGAATCAAACCAACAATTGATAGTGTACCTAATGTAAAAGAGTTCTTTTTTATCTATGATGTACCACTTATTTAATGAATAAACGCTTTTTATTATTATATTATTATTATAACATCATATCGTAATATTTCGAGTTAGAAAGGAAAGTTTTGAAATTGACAACATATATTTTTTTCAACTTGACATTTGAAGCCAGTACTTGAGTATAATAACATCCTTGTATTGAGGTAATTATTAGGTAAAATAGCCTTTCTGTTAAATTATCTTTGTTCCCTGACATGACAGCTTACTAGCGTTGAATATTTTTGGCTTAGATAATTAATTATATTTTTTACGGGGTATTTTGTATACCGCGTGTAATTGTCAAAAGAGAGAATATTTTTCTTAGGTTTCAGGTGTCATTGGTAGAACCCCTTTTTAAAATAAAAATCTTAAATGATCTCTCATGGCCGAGAGACGAAATAGAAGGAGAAACAATGACATTAGTCAACGTTCGCGCGATCGTCGACCTTTCGCCACCTACTTGATTAGGATCAGTACGAGTTGATAATTTTTTGACGTTATAGAAAGTGGTCGTTAAATGGAGAGAAATAAAATGGTTTGTAATACCTGCGATTCGTGAAAAGGTCATTGTCTGTTTTTCCGTGTACTCTGGTAACATACTATACTTGTTGGAAACATTTCTCGTGTAATGCTTTATAGATGTCAACCTAAATTACTCTACATGGATTTCCATATTCCATACAATATACGGATCATTAGACACACTTCAATAGATATTGAATCCCAACGTACTATCGTCAACATAATATTACTATAACTTAGAAATAGGAATAGGGATTTGATCTTTTTAATAAAAAAATTACACGCAAATACAAAATATAAAAATTAATAATAAAAAATTACTGAAAAAACTAAAAAGTACAATTATATAAAAGTGCTAATAAAAAAGTGGAAACCTTAGTATAGGGGACAGAGGACTTTTACTAAATTAAATATTTACAATACTGTAAAAATCTTGTTCATTTCTTTTTCTATTTTATGTCAATAAACTATTATTTTAATAGGTACGTTACCTGATCATGAATAGCATCAATTTCTCTCCCTTCAAATGTCCATATGATTTGGTCTAATTTGGGCACGGAAAATGCAGCGCATTCTATTTTTACGCTGTCCCCTTGTGCACCCAATTGTGTCCTATTTGATATAATCCTAGGGGGTCCTGAAATAGAAATTTCTTTGAAAAAACTTGTCTACTCGATTATCTTTATGAATATAGAGGGTGTATCTAATACAAATAATATATTTTTATTTAAAAAGCAACCAACATCATTCGCTTAAATCATCAGCCTGTGTCTTTCCACTACTGAATATAGGCCTCCCCAAGGCTGGCCACTTTACACGATCTCCGGCCAACCTCATCCATCCCCCACCAGCGACCTTTCTCAGGTCATTCTGCCACGTGTTTCTGTGTGTTTCAGTACGTCGTCATTATTCATGGTCCGTGCCACCCCATATCCTATGCGCGGCTATATCCTGGAGTACTGTTAGGTGCCTGTCGGGGCGCGTTGTGCTGCATATCCTAATCTTAATTGTGTAAATTGTATCTGTATTGCGATGAATAAACGTATTTCTTTCTTTCTTTCTTTCGTCTCAACTCCAGAATCCATCTCCATCCATCCACACTCCATCGTTCATCGGTTCTACGACAGACGTGTTCAGTCCATTACCACTTCAGCTTGCAAATTTTGAAAGCTATGGTTTGGTACTGAAATAAAATTAAGCAAAACGCTAGGCATGCATGTTTGTATGCAGTTTTGCGGTTTGAGCAACTCCTAGACCGCTGGCGTTTAATCGCTGTGCATGTTAAATCTTCAGACTCACTGACTATATCTATATAAATACGCAAAGTTGTATTTATTTTTTTAGGGAAAAGATATGCCATAGTTGCAATCTGTAAAATTTTGAGGGCTTTTTTTAATTTATTATTGGCTGTGGCAAGTTAATATGTAACATCTGTGACATATTTTTATAATTGGTTTTAAAGTATTATGTAACAGTATTTTTAATGTTTTCTTTCGGTAAATATTCTTTATCCTGTATTTAAATATTATTTAAAGTGGTTACATTATTAAAATCCCCTTAGGTCCTAATTAAATGCGATATGCGAACAAACTTCGCGCGAACTGCGAACGTATTAATACTCCAGTAGTCGCGCGTTACTATTGTAAAACACACGTGCAGTTTGTGGAATTTTAGCCCAATTTACAGGTCACTCACGCACACACTCATAGTATTCCTCTACAACTAACTAATGAACATAATTAAAGCCCTTGCTATTTCGCGCTAAAACTGATATTCTACAATAGTAGAGCACGCGCGCATTTTTATTCAGTTTAGTACTTGAAAAAGTTCCTAGTTTGTTCAAAATAGTTATATTTTGTTTAATTCAGTTTTATAATAAAGTTTTAATGAATTTCACATAAAAATGTTTTTAAAATTTATGTAACTTTCCCATTAAACCTTAAGATTAAAAGTGTTCTACATAAGGAGAGCACGCGCTCACTAACATCCCAAGTAAAGCCGAGTCAATGGGGTGTATCACTAACTTTTTATCACGATAGATGGCGCATGAAGATGGTGCCTAATATAACTATCAGTTGCATAGAAAACTTGTATTTTTATTACGAAATTTATTATTTTCGGCATATTATGCCGAAGTGAGCAACTTTTAAGTGTACAAATCGAGATTTCCAAGCGAAATCAAAGATATGGTGATCTCAAAATTGCCGTTCTATTAATTAAACATTTTTTTATTTTTAAAGACTGTGTTCGCTTTCCTAATTCGTCTTTTAAGGTAGATAACGGTATGTTAAAATACATTTTTTTGTTATAAAAATAAAAAAACTACAAAAACATTTAAAAAATGATGCGACATAGGTGTAAACAAGGTACCATTACCACTAGCGACATCTACAAAAAGATTTGGAGTGTTAATGTCGCGCGATGTAACAAACAGCAATTAGGACACCTTTTCGATAATATTATTCGTTCTGAGACGCGATAATAGTAACCTAAGCACGCTTAAAGGTGTTCCGAGACGCGCTTAAACTGTTTTGCCAAAGCTATGTGACGTCACAAATGACATCGAGACTCACGATATCGAGGTAGATCGCTCTGAGCGCTGTCTGTTTTTTTGTCATAACGTCCCGCGCCATTTTCAAGTTAATTTAATATTAGGTTTTCTTTTAAATTATTTAATATTGTAATTCGTTTATACTGTTTCTATATTACTTCCTAAACAAATCTATAATTAATATTTAAGTAAGAAGTAAACAAAAAAAGTCTGTAACACGGCAAGTTATTTTAAATTACCAAAAAAATATAAAAATATATATTTGTTAGTATTCATACTCAAAGATGTGGAATCCGCAATTTATCTTCCATACATTAAAAAAAAACTAACATTTTATAAATGAAAATGTGATTTAGACCGTTCCGAGATATCACGCTCTGAGCATCCAAATCGCGTTATTTGATTCGGAACGACGGTCAGTGTCATATTATATATATTCTAAGCGCTCTGAGCGCGATTCGGAATGAGGGGTATGTATTACGTCTGTGTTATATTTAGCTAAAATAATATAGTAAATAGGTATCTCACCTTTAATAAATACATTCGCTTCAGCCTGTATTTCGGGGTAGCCCTCCACGGTCGCCTTACAGATGTACCGGCCAGATGTGTGCGTGTCAACAATGAGGCTCAAATTGGCAGTCTTCCCGACACGCTGCAACAACCAATATATGTCACGTAAATCATTATACACTATACATACATCTTTGATCTGAAAGTTATGTTGATATGTTCAACGGAATACGATCTGCTCGATTTTTGTATCCATCTCCAACAGTGGATGTCTTGGAATCTGTGTTCTGGAGGTTATAGTAATAATAAATATTTAGGACGAAGCCAAATGTGTGTTTGGGTGAGAGTGTGTAAGTAAGTGTGTTTACTGTGTGAGTAATATATGTTGTCGAAATGTGATTGACTATTGTCTGCAGTGCCAATAATGATATAGACATATTTCATGACCGTTACAATGTATTCAGAAAAAATGTTCTCGAACATTTCAAACCATCAATATTTGAGTAGCTTATAATTTATTTAACAAGTGTTTTGATTTCTTTTTTTTTTAGGGTACCAAATTTGTGAAATTTTTATGTTACCTAATTAATTCTATTAAAAAAGAGAAAAATGTATAATTTTATTTTAGAAGTCATATTTTTATTTTGTAAATTTGATAGTTTTTGTTATTTTTATTTTTTTTTGTTTTAACAGTAATAAGTTTTTAATTTCTTCTTCTTTTTATATTGGTGAATGCTGTGACACCTAATTGGTACATATATTAGATAAGTTATAATTATACTATGTTATGTGTGTGATAATATATGTACTGCTGTGTGTACTAAATAAATAAATTGTACAATTAAAAAGAGATTAAAAAAAAAAAACAAATTACATTATTAAGTACCTAGCGTTCGTGCCGATAAACCCAGTAAAGTGTATCCACACGTTTCGGAATAAGGCCCAAATTGCCGTCATGCCCAGTCAAGCCGGCAAAGTGTTAGGGACTGATGTCAGTCATGAGTGTCTGATTCCAGTTGCGAACATTCATGGATCTCGCGCGCCACGTTCCCCCAGGTAGACGCAAACTCACAATTCGTTCTAGTATAATATACATATATATGAATATACAATATGGATGTACTTAGATACAAAAATATTAAAATAAAATTGATTCAAAAACTAATTATAAATAGAACTAAAACTAAAAATACCTATGAAATTAAAACTATTCTACAAAATAAACTAAGGGCTTACCACCAGGGAGGGTACCTAAAACACTCGCCGCATTTCCTCGTTGAATTATAATCGACATATTCTGTTTTAGGTAGTTATGGCATTTGGGATCGCCACACTCTTGGAAAATTCGTTTACCCAGCTCTTTTATGAATTTGTGGGTATCATTTAAGGTTTGGTGTCTGGAGAATCTGCCTGCGCTCTTTTGACAACTAAGCCCGTGTAGACCCATTTCATCAACTTGCATATGTGAGGTTGACATATTTTTGAACCAAGGCGTAAAGAAACTGCTATTCCTAAACTGTCCTTATCCAGGAGTATACCAAGAGGAGCTGATGGGACGGCGTGAAGCCATGCACCAGCTTCCTTCTGGGTAGATGCTAACAGACGGGCACAGTCATAACTATTGTTTGAAATGTCTAGTATTGACTGGTATGATTTAATACAATATGGATTTTATTCAAGATGACATATTTTTATAGTATAATCTAGAATAAAAACGAAACACGTACGTATTTTTTTTTTAATATTTACTAATAAAATTTTAAGTTACAGTGCAGAGAAGTTTTCCCAAAAATATCACCAATCATACCGAGCTATATCAAGTAGGTAGCCAAAGGTCGACGATCGCGCGGACTTCGACTTACTTAAAAAAAAAGCATTGAGATTCGAGCGAGGTTGCCACCCCGCGCCGCCCGGCCGGCGTGTGACCTTGTCATACTTCCCAGCCTTAAGGTATTTATCACGATAAATATTGTGATTTTCAGACGCGGCCTTATTAACCATACAGTAGTGTTTTGCTTTTCGGATAAGGATTTATATCTTTAAAATAAAGTTACCTTATCCTTGGCACCTTGCCCATTGGCAGCGATTTGGAGCAAATTTATTATTTATAATAATATTTATTTTGTTTTTTCTTCATTTTAGTTTTTAGTTATATTTTTATTTATTAATTAGGTTTATTTTTATTAATAGTAATTTATGTTCTAAGATGTAAGTTTTTAGTTTAATTAATATTTTATTATTTTTTGAAATCATTGTACCTTATTTTCTTCGAATAAAATAATTATTTTTTATTTCAAAAATACTAATGACACCTCAAGCCAAAATAAATATGAGCTTTTTACAATTACACGTAGTATATATAAATAAAAAAAAATAAATAAAAAAAATAGTTTTATTTCAGGTATGCAACCCATATCAAATAAATTTTACAATGGAACTATATTAAAAAGAAAAAAGTAAAGTATCATCACGACCGTTTCCCTTTCGGGGTGGTCAGAAACCACGCTTATAAATAAGCGGATTCACATTTAGCCAACTTTACTATAGGCCAATCATGAAAAGTGGCAAGCTCGTCGATGTCTCCAGGCAGCGTACCAAACTCGAGAAATATCACAAATAAATTGTATATTAATTAAATGTATTTACTTACATTAATAAATATTTTTGTGTCCCAAACAGAAATCGAACCCGGTACCTCCGAGTCTAAATCCACGGACTTAACCGCTAGACCACGGAGGCAGTTACAATTATATTACAATTATAAAATATCAAAATACATATAAAATTGTATTTATCTTTAAAATAAAGTTACCTTTTTTATTTCAAAAATACTAATGACACCTCAGGCCAAAAAAAATATGAGCTTTTTGCAATTACACGTAGTACTTATATATATATAAAAAAATATATAAAAAAAATATTTCAGGTATGCAACCCATATCAAATAAATTTTACAATGAAACTATAATATAAAAATACATATAAAAAAAAAAAATTGCCAAACACTAGTGAGTAAACGACTTAACCGAATCAAGCTCTCGGAAGGAATCGAGCAGAATACCCACGCCCACTCCCAAGCGCGAGGATCGACTCAAGTTCATTTACGGTTTGAGCTCTGCTGAACAGAATATATGTATATTCGTTCACCACAAAATTTCACGCGAAAAGCTGCGTCAAACAGCTAGTATTTGATATTTATGAAGATAAATTTAGCAAACTCCCACTTCTTCTTGTTAAATTAAAACGAAAGCTATTTCTATTTTAATTTTCTAGAAAAGTAATTTAGTTTACAAATTGGTAATCTGTCCTTTGGTGAAAACAATTTCATTAGGTTTTGTATTTATATTATAATTTTTTATATCAAATTTAGGTCAAAAATATAAAATATAGTTTTAATTACATAACATTATTGTCTGTCCTCATCAGCGTAGCCCCTGGAACACATAGTCTTAAAACTCCACTGTTAGAGATGGGACTTCCAGAAATTTCTGGTAAATTTGGTGTACACTTGCCAGGTTGGCCAGACGGATCGGCGAGGGTTGGTGTAAATTTGTTTTTGTCCTCTTTTTGTTATCGCCTATTCATTAACGATTTCACAAGTTGGTATTAGTTGAACCGGGACATCATCCGAAGGGCTCTTGTCCAGGTGACCTATTCAAGCGAGGGAAATGCGGCGGTTTCTGCTGAGAACCTCAAGGCTGCGCAAATACGCCAACCTCGGTATAGATTACGAATTTGCGGCATTTGGGGTCGAGACGATGGGACCATGGGTCCCCCAGCCAAGCATCTGGCCAAGTAGTTGTCGAAATGTCTATCAAAAAAGTCGGGAGACAGGAAAGCTGGCAATTATTTTTGCCCACGTTTTAGCCGCGCTATACAGAGGGGAAATGTTGCCAGTCTTCTTGGGACTATCTCTGAAAGGTTCCCTCTAGAGCTATTATTATGTAGTTATATGTGTATGTATGTATTATGTTTATATGAGTATATGTAGGTTTATATATGATGTATATTAAGTAGTATATGTATTTGATATTAGGCTAAGTATTAGTTATAGCAAAATCTGTCTCTTTTAACTCTTATTTTTGCACCGTCTCATATTTCTATTTGATATCTCCTTTGTCCCCAAGGTCGACTGTCAGAGAATGCCTAACGGCATTAAGCTTCGCCTTTGTACATTGTGCAATAAAGTTTTTAAATAAATAAAAAAAAAATTTTTTTTTTGTATTAGTTATTTTTTCATTAAGTTTATAATATAGTTTATTTTAATTTTAAATAATAGTTTTAATAATATAACTTATTATATTAGATCGTGCGGGTTAATAAAAAATAGACTTACAATATTTTGGTCCTCTTCATGATGAAGCCATTCGAATTCGGGATGAGGGTGGCTGTCCACATCGCATCGCAACTTCACGGGAGAGCCAATTTCAGCGGCTATGTCTTGGGGCAGATTACGAAAACTTGGAGCATCTAAAATATTGTACAAAAAGATTAGACCGACTTTGATAGGAACGAACTCGCACTTTTCGTGCGAGATCTTTTGATGTTTTGGATTTAAATAAAATGGGAAGAGATTACGCGTGTAACTAGCAAATTACGACCGCTACGACATATTACTTTCGTTCAGTGGCTGGGACGCTAACTAAAGCCCAATCCTTAGTAGGTACACTGGGTGTTTAAATTTGAAACCATCAGAGACGATCAAAAGAACATATAGTAAGCTTGGTATTACTGCTAAATGTTGCATGGTGCAACTAACCTTATCGCAATCTGTCGCATTTATGATATTTATATCAAAATCAAATCAAATAATTTATTTCCTTTGGTTGTCACAACAACATTTGGATATTACCAATGCATTTTCTCCATAGTTTACTATTATTTCGATTATAAAATAACCAGCAGCTACTATGGGTGGACCCATTATATCAGCTATACCATCATCTTCGACTAAAACACTGTTGCCATAAACAAGTTTTTGCTTAAAACTAGGTAGTTAAAATTAATTCGTGGGTGTAAAAAGGCTGTGTCATCTTATAGATTATATATAGGATTATGTTAATGCGAACAACACTGACTGGTTTCTGACTAGTGAAATTGTTTACTCGGACGCTAACGGGCGAGTTGAACTGATGCAAAGTAAAGTTAGACCCAAATTACATAGCACAAAGGCCTCTTTGAGAAATCTTTTAAGGAAATAGAGTTATATCTTCTTCGTTAGCTTTTAAAATTTTCCAACCAAAGAGCTTTTGATAGAACGAAAGTTGTCAAAGTTTGCTTCATGTTTTTCTCACTGCAATATTGAATGATTTATATTATTTAAAGGCTAATGGCCAAATCCGTTTTTTTTTTTTTTTTTAATTTATATTTCCAGACAGGTCACACAGCGCCATCTAATTTCCGTGGTAAGCTACGAGGCTTGTGTTACGGAAACTAGATGGTTGATAAACTACATATTATACTTTTTTTTTTTGTAAATATATACATATAAACACCCAGACCGAGACAAATTATACAATGTACAACTTGCCCCCGGTGGGAATCGAACCCACGACCTCCCGAGTTCACGGCAACGTTTGTTACCACTAGACCACGGAGGCGGTAATATTAAATTCATCATTAGCATTTCTCTCCTCTGCTGGATGTAGGCGCCCCCAAGGATCGCCATTTCACGCAGTCTTTTGCAACCCTCATCGAACCCCCGCCAACGAATTTCTTTAGGTCATCCGTCCTCTACATTCTAGAACCCGTTCTGCAGCAGATGAGTCCGGTCCATAGCCACTTCAGCTAATTTTGAAAGCTTTGTCAGTTTGAATTCTATTTATCAAAGAAATACCAAGCATAGCTCTCTCCATAGCTCGCTGAGCGACCTTGAATTTGTGGACCATACCAGACACCTGTCAGTGTACACATACGACATTGTGCGCAATAAAGAATTATATTATTATTATTATATATGGATAAGTATGGATACTTACATGTTACTTGTAACGTATGCGTTTCTTCGCTTTTTCCCACACTATTGTAAACTACACACATTATACTAGCATCGTTGTGGTCTCTTGAAACATTCGGTATGGTCTGCAAAAAAATAAAAATCATAAATAACGCCTATGACAAATGGCAATACATTGTTGTGGCCCGATAGAATTGCGTCGGTAGTTTCTTGTCGACCGGAAATACTAAATTTGTCGTTGAGAGCATAGAACTGTTGCAGACTAACAAAGAGTGCGAGTGAGAGTACGTCGAAAAAGCACAATAGCGTGTGCTAGAAAGAGAGAGCACAAAAATAATCCGCTACGCCATCTTGTTTGTAGGATCCTCCCAGATCACCGCCGATCCGAGCGCTACGCATATTTAGCGATTATTTTTATTGGCTTATTGTTAAGTCATCAAATTGTGATATACGAATTTGCTATCGTGTTCGTTAAATGACTGTAAAGTGATGAGTCGTATTAACAATTATACAACTAGATCTGTCAGCCAACAAACTTATGTTGTTCCTAGAGCAAAGAACTACTATGGTGAGTGTACTATACAATTTTTGGTCCCCAAAATTCTCAATTGCTTGACCATTAGGGACCAAACTATATCTAAAGTAACTTATAAAAATAAAATAAAGCAAAAACTGCTGTCAAAGTTGTAATTTAATTTAATTTAATAATGTACGAAAGATTTTAAAGTGTGAAAATGTGTGTTAGAAGTGGCAGCAGACGGCTACATGTCGCTCCTGTATTATTTAAATGAATATCAGATGTTTTTATATTTTTTATAAAAGTATTTATAAGTTTATAGGTGTGATTTGTGGCTGACTGTAAGCCAGGTATGCGCTCCGCGTCCCCGCGCGCCCTCACCTCGCCTCCTGCCTGCAGTCGTTCGTTTATTGCATATTGAGTTTTAGTTTCAAAATTTAAAATAATCTTCGGAAGAAATGAGTGTTAATCCTAAGAAAGAGATAGACTTAAATGAATGGTACCTGCAGGCGGACGGGTTGGTCGCGCGGGGGGAGAGTGGTTCGCGCCCGCGCATCTTTTTTATGTACTATGAATATTTATTATTAAGCTTCGAGAGTAATTGTCTCTGCCAACAAACTGTGGTTACAGTTTGGCGGGCTATTTAATAAGTTATATGTATTGGAAAGTAAATAAATTATTGTTTTTTTTTTTTTTTTTTTTTTAACCCACATACACACATCAAAAGTGTCTAGGGATCAACATATATTTTTGCAATAACTTTTCTCCTGATTGATATTCATTAAAATTTTCTTTAAGGATTGATCAAATAAAATGTTTTCGTTTGTCTACAGTAACGATAAACCAAGTCACCTTTGCATTAGTAAAAAAAATTGCCATTTTCCTAATAAAGGGATTTTTGACATTTGAACCACAACATTAAAGTTCGAAAAAAAGACTGAAATAACAGTTTTTTTTTTTAATTTTATTGGGTAACTTAAACAATTAATAATCCGTGTTTCTACCGCGAACACTAACAACACAAGAACATCGGTTTGGCATACTCAAAATGAGTTCATCCAAATCACGCTGTGGAATGGCCGCCCATGTTCGTTGCAACAACAAAAAAAGGTCTTCTTGCGACTGGATACCCTCCATATTCGGCAGAGCTCTTCTCTGAAAAATATCCCATGCATGCTCAATCGGGTTCAAGTCTGGCGACTGAGCAGGCCAGGGCAGGACATTGATGTTAGCTGCGGCGAGAGTCTGTCTTACAACTCTTGCGGTGTGCGGTCGTGCATTATCATGCATTAACTGAAATAAGGGACCGATATGCACTTGTAGAGGAACGATGACGTCTGATACAACCGTCTCAGCATAAATTTGAGCGTTGAGGTTGCCTCTGATCCAAATCAACTCAGTTCTTCCGCCGATCGAAATACCCGCCCATACCATGATGGTTCCACCACTATAAGGATGGACTTCCTGGCAGGATTTTAATCGCTGTTGGCGTCCAGGGGTTCTCCAGTGTCGTATACGTCTTGTATCCGGCCTCATACCAAAACGAGACTCATCAGAAAAGCACACGAAACGCCATTGTTCTTCTGTCCAATTTCTGTGTTCAAGAGCCCATTGATATCGAGTCCTACGATTGTGCATTGCTATAGGTGGTACCCGTAGCGGTCTTCGGGAATGAAGGTTCACTTCATGCAAGCGGTTTCTGACTGTTTGGTCGCTAATTAAGTTCCCTGAAGAGCGATGAAGGCTCACGGCTAACATCATGGCGGTTATTGTTGGAGTTCTTCGAGCTGTGATTTGAATGTATCGGTCTTGTCTCCGTGTGGTGCAGCGATACCGTCCTCCATGGCGCTCAGCCACGGTACCAGTGGTTCGGTAACGTGTCCAAAGTCGACTGATAACACTCTGACTTGTATTCAGAGCTAAAGCCACAGTACGTTGCCGGGAACCAGCTTCTATAATTCCCACGGCTCTGATCATTTCTTCCCTGCTTAAATGACGTCGCCGCTCCATAATAACGTTGGTTTTAATCAGTAGTAGGGAAACAGTAGCACTAATAATGTCTTCAATGCGTCTTATGTTTTTATAGGGAAAATATTGACAGCTGATTTTCATCTTTTACTCGAATTTGATTGACAGTTCCTGTTTTAAATTATGAAATGCACCAAAAAGGATCCATATAAATTTATAAAATCATAAATTTATTACAAAGCCACATCTCAATCACAAGAAATCCGCATAAACATGCTTGATCCCTAGACTTTTTTGATGTGTGTAGTATTGTTGAATGCTATACCAACATGTTTTTCTTAACATATTTCTGGGGTACCTATATATACGAGTATTTACTATAACAGATTGTTGGGACCCAGCTTGAGAAGACAACCCCGCTGCCCAGGTTCCCCGTGACGCCGTTGTCCGCTTGGGATCGGCAGCGCTCTCCGGGGGAAGGTACCCCTACGTACGGTCAACGGATGCATAAAGAGTGATAGGGCTAAGTTTTGGCTTACGACCATCCCTTATATAGTTATAGATTCTCTTGCTCTGTTAACTTCACTTTACTTAATATATATTTTTGCTTAGTCTGTAAGTAGTTTTATTAAGGTGTAAAAAAAAAGTTTTGTTTAAAGGAAATTATCAACCAATGCCTGTTCTATCTTATTTGATCTCTTTTGATTAAAATATTCCAGAATAAAATGCAAATAAAATATTAATATGCATTAATGGTTGTAATTAAAATTATAAATTCGCGGAAATTAAATCTGCTCACCAATTTATTTGTATAGTTTCCAAAAATTTGCTCCTTATTTAAATACCACTTGTATGATAAATTCGTTGGATTCGCGTCGGCAATGCATTCTGAAACAATTTTAATTACTATAATTGTATTGTGAATTAATTATATAAAAGTAATAATATATATTTTTAAATAATAATTATTATTTTTTTAAAAAAAAAGGAGAAAAATTGTTGTATAAGCAAATTTTGTCTGGACGCTTGCCATCGTCTTGACTCGGACCGGTTGGTTCTAAAATAGAAGGGATCGAGACTACTGCAAGCGTCCTACGAATGTCCTTCAAATTTATAGTATATACATATTTTATTCAAAGGTAATTAGTATACATAAATATAAATTAAAAGCTACCTAAATAATAAAATTAAAAATAAACTAAACTATAAATAAAAAATGTCCTCTAGAGACGTCCCATCCGAGATAGTCCCAAGGAGACTGGCAACATTTCCCCTCTGTATAGCGAGGCTAATACGTTGGCAGAAATAATTGCCAGTCTTCCTGATATACATTATTTTTTTACAAACTATACGTATCATCACGACCGTTTCCCTTTGCTTATAAATAAGCGGATTCACATTTCGCCAACTTTACTATAAGCCAATCATGACAAGTGGCAAGCTCGTCGATGTCTCTAGCGTACCAAACTCGAGAAATATCACAAATAAATATATTAATTAAATGTATTTATTTACTTTCCAGGAATCGAACTCGATACCTCCGAGTCTAATCCACGGACTTAACAGCTAGACTACGGAGGCAGTAGTACCATTTTTAATTGTGTCCCTTTAGTGGAGACCCCACAATGAAAATCATCACTTACCTATAGTCATATCCTGGCCTTCAGGAACTCTTCCTTTGATGTTTTGGCTGATGATTTTTAATGTAACCTTCGGCGCGTACTTTACCTGCGAAATTAAAAACAAAATGATAACATGAGTTATTAGATAGTTAAATGTATTATCACGACCGAATCCCTTGCGGGGTGGTTACGCACGCATTTTAAAAGTAACTTAATATTTAGCCTCCGTGGTCTAGCGGTTAAGTCCGTTGATTTAGACTCAGAGGTACCGGGTTCGATTCCTGGTCGGGACACAAAAATATTAATTAATGTATATAAATACATTTAATTAATATTTAATTTATTTGTGATATTTCTCGAGTTTGGTACGCTGGAGACATCGACGACCTTGCCACTTGTCATGATTGGCCTATAGTAAAGTTGGCTAAATGTGAATCCGCTTATTTATAAGCGTGGTTTCTGACCACCCCGAAAGGGAAACGGTCGTGATGATGCTTTACTTAATATTTAGCTAATTTTACTATACTGGTAAGTCCATCATGACAAGGGTTTAAGTCTGTTAATTTAGTCGTGAAGGTACCGGTTTTGAATACTAATCAGGACACAACCATCATCATTACAGGCCCTAGAACACAAAGTCCTAGAACTTCTCTGTTGGAGATGGGCCTTCTAGAAAATTCTGGAGATCTTGGCCTACACTCGCTACGCTGACGGGTTGGCAAGGTTCTGATGACACTTTTCCAATGACAATTTATTAACGTTCCCACAAGTTCGTATAAGTGGAATCGGGACCGACAGCTTAATGTTCTTTCCAGGGTACGGAAACGGTGGTGTTGTAAATAAATAACAATTGTGCGTAAAAAAAGTATATTTCTCATTGGTACATTCCGGGGTTCTAACAGACCCATTTAGGTTTGTTTTTCTGACAACCATGCCGCCACCGCTTACATGCGACACAATATAAAAATTGTATAGAATATAATTAAATAATTAATTTTAAGTTTTACAAGGCCTTTTTACAGCTGCAACTAGTATTTAATTTTATTTATAATAATTTAAGAATTTAGTTTTGTGTTGGTATGTCAACTCAAATGCTACATTAACCTCCAGTCCTGTTCCTTGCCTATAGGTCCATAACACTCTCCAGGCAGGACAACTCAATGTATATTTCAATGTGTACACTATAAATTGTGCACAACAATAACTATTGACTTAACCGAATTCCGGTGGGAATGTATGGTTATAACAGTATAAAAAATAAAAAGATAAAAATATTTGTGATACGCTCGGTACGCTAAAGATCGACGAGCTTGTCACTTGTTATGATGGACTTAGAGTGAAGTTGGCTAAATGTGAACTCCTTACAAAAGCGTGGTTTCTGACCATAGATACAGTCCTGATTATACTTCTAGTGCCCAAAACTCCTAAAATTGGTTAACAGCTTGCCAGTGTGATTTCTAACTACCCACAAGGGATAACGGTCGTTAAGATAAAATATTTTAAGGCTAAAACGATCAACGAAAAAGCTATTGCAGTATTTTACCGCACCGTAAACAAAACCATACCGTTAAAAACCGGCTAAGTCGTAAACTACCCAATAATATATGATGGCTATTTTAAAAGCGCCGCCATTTTAATGTCCAAATTGCCAAATAATTCAATTGGAAAGATATAAATTTTAAACGGACGGAATATCCATAAAGCGCCATTTTTGCCTATCTAGACATAATCAAATTTGTATTATACATATCCATACTAATATTATTATTGTGAAAGAAACTTTGTGTATGTATGTATGTATTGCCGGCATATTGGTAGGGACTGATGTCGGTCGTCTGAGGCTGGCGTCAGTTGCTCCCATTCTTGAACCTCGCTTACCGCTTACTGGTGTCACATGTCGTGCTCCGTATAAAAAAAAAAAATGTTAGTCTGGTTGTGCGAGTTTTGTTTATATTCTACAAATGAATTCTTAAATAAAAAACTAAAATGAAATATTGACATTGTATAGCTATTTAGATTTAAGTTTTGACATTACATAAATTCTCTGACATAAGTACCCTTTAATGTACTCATATATGGTGCTGACATCAAGTCATACCTACATTGCATGCTGAGGCTCAGTAAGCCTATATATAATATATAAAAAATTAATATTAATTTATTACTGTTGTTATGCAATAAAGAATTTTGAATTTGAATTAACAGGTTATTGAAATCTGCCAATCTGTTAGTCATCTGCTTAGGCTGCGTTCCCAATAGCCAAACTGTTCGCCGCAGACTAAGTTATCGCGCGTATCGGTTTAGTACGGCCCTTCCATGAATTTGAAATATAGTGTTCATAGTTTGCTTGTTTTGCGCTGACTCTACGCAGTTTACCCTACAGTCTCAGTGGGCGGCTGACGCAGTTGACTCGCAGAAAACCGTTTCCAGTCGGCGGCGAAATGGTTTTAGTTCGCCGGCGTAGTGAGTACAGTTTGCCGCAAACCACACCCTTCGTACAACAAAAAGTAAACCAAAAATTCAGTAGGCAGCGGCAATGAGAACAGTTTTCTTGCGACGCCGGAAAATTGATCTGAGTTTGCCGCTGACTTCAATTTGAGTTCGCCACAAATCTGCGACTCACTCAGTCGGCGGCGAACAGTTTGCCTACTAGGAGACGGAACTTTAAATTTAGTTAGTTATTAGTCCCTAACATTATGCCGAAATTAGTAAGCATGGCTACTACGAGTACTTAACACGAACAACGAAATTTCATCAGATTTGTCCCAAACAACATCTCAGTAAAGTAACAACACAGTGAGGGGGGTTGAATAAAAAATACACATAGTCGGAAAAAACAATAAAACCCGCATAATACACAACATTTTATCCACTTGTCATAAAACAAAAGGTAATGAATGAAACCGAACGGTACGCTCCGATATAACAAAACCATAAATCCGGAACCAATGGGAATACTCTATCGTTAGGACGGTTCTACATTATTTGCAGCGAACACGAGCCAAACACGTTAACTAATAAAAACATTTATTTCAATCTAATGTTTCACTAACATGACTTAAGCTTTGTTATACAGAATAATAATAATAAAATATGAACCACGGCTCAGCAAATGTCTAGCCGATGTCACTTCGGGCAAGCTTCAAGTTATCTCAACAGAATATTCACTTGAGTATGTAGGTATTGTGTGCACATGAGAGTGTATTTATAGTACGATTTATTGATGCTAAAATTGGAAACTTTAAACGAATGCGAGATTTACAATAAATCAGTCAAACTAAAATATATTTATCCACGTAAACCTATTACACGTCATTAATTCAATTATTTTGAATGATTCTACTCCTGTTAGTCAAAGACTGAGCAGTAAAGTCGTCCAAAGAGTAAGCTGTTAGCAGAAGATTAGCAGATTTCAGTGCCCTATTAATGTTTAATCTCACTGAAAAATAAATCTTCAAGGAAAACTCAGCTATATTAGTTTTACAAAATAAAACAAATACAGAGTTGAACACCATGGATAAAAATATAACCTTTTAAATTTAGCTGAGATTAATGACCCATGAGATTACAATAATCGGGTACATCAAAATTAAGATATGGACAACTATAAGATAAGATAAGATAATAAATTGTAAGATTAGCTCGCCTTATTTATTAAGTAAAATAAACTTGAATTGTAGTAGGAAATGGAATAGATCCAAACTCTTATTTGCTATCAGATATGCTGGAACAAAATACTTGAAAAACTTCTTTGTGCTAAGATCATGCCTAAACTGCAATGAAAATTTCGGTGATATTGATTTGTTCAGTGTTAGTGTTGCTAGGTTAAAAAAATTAATTAACGTTTCATTTTTTGATTACTTCTTTTTTTTCTATTAATTTACTATACATATGTATATCATTTAGTTGTATTTGTTATATAGGTAATGTTTTTAAGCTTATCCCTTATTATTATTATTTTTTGCAAAATCTATATATATTTAATATTTAAGTGGAAACTTTGCTGGATTGTATAACTTTCTTGTAATTATGTTTTTAAGATCTGTATTTTTCCTGAATAAATAAAAATAATACAAAACTATTTATCAAATTTTAATTCAATTATTAAATGATGTTAGTTGTTACTGGCAGAAAATCATTATCTCTTAATCGTCGACGCGTAAAGCTCGAGTAAGCTTTACGCATCCAGGTTAATAAAAGAATGTAAATTTATACATTTCTGAACTTGAATTAATAAGATTTTGAACTTATAAAACAAAACTTTAGTCTACGTGACTAGCAAGCCTAACTTTTGTTTCACGTTGAGAATAACAAGGTCTCTTTATTTATTTAGGGCAAAGGGTTTAAGGGTAAGCCGATATTAGACGAAAAAACTGTCTTCAAATGGCGAGACTTTATATTAACGAAATGCCATTAACTCTGCATTATTTGTGCAAAAAATGCAGTAGTACGTGTAAGGGATAAGCCTTTTAAAATAAATATTAGACAATCTAATCAAAATATCACAAATAATAAATTAAAAATTGATCCAGGTATTTAGTATTTCTGTCGAACGCCTGGTATTTCAGAGGAAAGTAGATGGCAAGAAGATTTGTGGAGGAGGCACTGAGTCAAAAATTAAGTAGATCACCTGCATGACTGCACTATGAAAGCTGCAATCCGCACTGAGAAAACTATACCCATGTTTTTATTTAAACTCGATACCTTATATAAAAATACTAGTCGTCAAAGCCAATAATTATTCCGTATTGCTGCATGATTTGTAAACTGATGATTGTATAGCTGACAAAACCAAGTATACTTAATGTAAGAATTGAATGGAATTCCTTTCTTGGTAATAAGGAATTGTAATATTCAGCATCTTTGTGATTGTAATCAGATGATAAGAGTTAGTTTAACGTCATTGTATTCGTAAAGGTTGATATAATCGGCGTAAACCTTAAAGTTTAAAGTTAAAATAAAAAGTGACTTGGTGTCTGGAAGCGTGTGCGTGAGCGAATGCCTCTGCTACCTAAAGCCACCAGCACCACCTTCCAATGCACATATCAAGGATCTCAAAGTTAGATTGAGTTAGGTTGATAGGCAACATAAAGAGCCGAAATCCTCCAGACAAGAAAATGTAGAAGTTTGCACTGCCCCATGAAGAGAACAAAATGATATAAAAAAAAACGTAATGTTTATCGATTAACCACAGATTTTTAATTACATCAAATATTCCTATTTCTCAGTGTGAGAAAATAGCGATGGCTTGTTTAGCTTAAACCACACCTCCGTATAGAGACTAACTAAGAAGAAATTAGAACGGGTGATTTTTTAAGAGCTTGAGAACTTTAAATAATTATATATATAAGACAGAAATATTGCTAAAATGTTTTTTTTTTATTATTACAATCTGGTGGATAATTTCATGGTATTTATTTTTATTATGATTTCCGGCATATGTCCGTCGAGCTACGAGTTACATAGTCCAATCGATCTGTCCAATTTTGCACTACTTTGCAACTCATCGACATTTCGGCGTCTTATTCAATACTTCAGCTCGCTACAGCAACATTATTATCTTCGGTACGCACATTTATTTGTCTTGTTGATGGTTTCGAATCGATAAGAGTAAAATTAGCGCGAAAACAATCGATAAATGCACGAATTGCTTGCTCACTAGGCCGATTATGTTGACCGTAAATGCTCTATGAACTTCGCGAACAGATTTATTTTTCAAAAGTAAGTTTCGTCGTTCTAGCGTTAAACGATTCATGATTAATTGGCAAACCTTACTGAACAGAAATGTCAACACAGTTTTAGATTTTCAACTGTCAAACCATAGACAACACTCATCAAAACTTCTCATGCAGGTAAAAAAACATCCTATACTAAGGCAAGCTTGTGCGTAGGTGGTTCACGCTCTAAGTATATAACCGCCCTAATTGAACAGTAATCCAAAGCTTCGGACAACGCGGATCCACCTTAATAAAAGTTATTGTCCTTCGAAGAGTCAGTTAAAAGGAAATTACTATTCCGTCCGTGATGACGAAACAGCCAGTTTGTTTATTATGTTCTTTTTTTGCCCGTAAAATGGGAACCCCTTTTTAGAGGCTACCCAATTACTTTTTACGACCAGATGGCCGATATTACCGTGGTCTTATGGTTATTCGATATCTTCCAGTACTTTCGCTGATAATTTAGTTTTGTAATACATGGATAACACGTACACAGAGAAAAAAATAATATTTAAATCTTTATTGCACAAAGTACAAACGACTGCCTCTGTGGTCTAGCGGATTTAGACTCGGAGGTACCGGGTTCGATTCCTGGTTGGGACACAAATATATTTATTAATGTAAATGTGTTTAAATAATATTTAATTCAATTTCCATTCATCAAAATATGAAAATGATTTAAATAATATATTTAAATCTTTATTGCACAAAGTAGAAACGACTGTCTCCGTGGTCTAGCGGTTAAGTCCGTGGATTTAGACTCGGAGGTACCGGGTTGGATTCCTGGTCGGGACACAAAATATTATATATATTGTAATATTTAATTTGTTTGTAATATTTCTCAAGTTTGGTACGCTGCAGCTGGATACATCGACGAGCTTGCCACTTGTCATGATTGGCTTATAGTGAAGTTGGCTAAATGTGGATCCGCTTATTTATAAGCGTGGTTTCTGACCACCCCGAAAGGAAAACGGTCGTGATGATACTTTACTTGTACTTTACATTTAAAAGTACAATAGGCGAACTTAATCTCTAGTGAAATTTTCTACCAGCTAACCTTTGGGATAGTGAGCATGATTGTTCAACATTGTTGAACATTAAATCACTAATTTAAAATCGAGATATAAAAAAAACCTAAACTATTTCTAGCAAAGATAATAAGTACATTTTAAACAGGTATCCCAAATTTCCACAAAAGAAAAGATCATCGAACCGTAGCGAATTTGAAGAAAATAATTCGCAAACGTTTTCTATACGAACGAAGGTCCTGTATCTTGAATCTTAATATTTTATAAGAATTCCCATTGGCCCCAATTTTTCATTTAACATAACAATTTATTAATTTATTTTTATTTATTTAAAACTTTATTGCATGAAGGACAAAGGCGGACCTTGGGTCGGCCCGTAGACATTTTCTGACAGCCAAAGCTTGGGGACAAATTTGAACTATTATAGGTGCAATGAAAGAAATATTAAAAAATTAGGAAGAAAAATTAACAGCTTAATTATACACTTACACATTATATTGTTATATATACTATAATATCAAAATACTAATACATACATAATACTATACATAAACATACATATATACACTTACTAATATTGTGAGGACCTTTTCAGGTTATATATTCACTACTTTTTGTCACATCTACATTATTTATTTTTTTGCCATGCATTTAAGGTGTTATTATTATTTATTCTAAGTAAGTCTTGTTTCAAGCGGTGTTATTTTTATATAAATATTACCATGGCAAGCTTACAATATTAGTTCTCCTTGAAAGTAAAAATTGGCATTTGACATCATTGCAAATGGCACTTCAATGAGAACAATAAATAGGTGGTAGGCGGACTGATAGAAAGAAACAACTTGTCCTTAGAAACCATATGTCGCATATGTCGTATAAATCGCCATAGTGAAAAAAAAAATTAGCTTCTCCAATCAAATTGGCTATTTTAATTTTGTATGGCAAATCCATGTTTATTCCTAATGATTGCTTAGGAAAAGTTGTTTGTTTCTATCAACAGAATACCATATTAGTCTAGAGTAAGACCATAGAAAATCACTCAGTATATTTGGAACAATTGGGAATGTACAAATGGGAACATAAAAATTCTAAGAAAAAATACTCGAAATGAGATAAGGGGAATACAGAATTGAGAAAAACCCTTTTTAAGACCCTTGCCCTTTTGGAATTGCCTCTAACGGATCACAGAGTCGGTCCAGGGAATGGCAGAGAAACAAAAAAGAATCGTGGGTGGAATGAATAAAGAGGTAGCTAAAACAATAGCAGGAAGTTCTTGTGTATTAGGGTTGTTTACCTTATAGTGACCGTCGTGATGGCAAGACCATATTGTCTCGGCAAAACTAAATATTATAAGACATCATTCATCAAATTATTTATTTATTTAAATCTTTATAATAAGACCGCCTCCGTGGTCTAGTGGTAACAAACGTTGCCGTGAACTCGGGAGGTCGTGGGTTCGATTCCCACCGGGGGCAAATTGTACATTGTATAATTTGTCTCGGTCTGGGTGTTTATATGTATATATTTACAAAAAAAATGTCTTATCAACCATCTAGTTTCCGTAACACAAGCCTCGTAGCTTAGCACGGAAACTAGATGGCGCTGTGTGTCTGGAAATATTTATTTATTTATTTATTACTAAAACTAGGATCAAGAAACTACACCTTCCCTGATCATTCTGGTTTCTGTGCCTTGACAGAATTATCTAGTGCAGAAACCAGTGCACTTACCAACAGTTCTGTTAGCCTGTCCTAGCTCAATGTATTATAAATAAATAAATGATATGATTTCCTAGATAGTAATTTATGTATATAGGATGTTAAAAATTGGTGTCAATAAATATTTTTTATTTTATTTTGTTTATATTGCACAGAGACAATGGCGGACTTATAATGCCGCTATACATTCTATCGAAGCCAACCATTGGGACAACTTGTATTATTATATTAAATTCTACGGTTTAACTATATTATTATACACTAATACATATATATTTACTACATATACTCATACATATTATTACATAAACTACATTATAATAACTACATACACATACATAGATAATATACTTACTAATATTATGATAGAAAGGGTGAATAGACCATTATTTTAAATAGAGATCTGGTAATTAGATATATATATATAATATAATATAATTAATTAACTGTTAATTTTTGTAAAGTAAATAAAAAAATATAATTTATATAATTTAAAATAACATTAAACATTACTTTTTTTAAATAACTTTTTTGTTTTTTTATTATTATACACACACAGCACGAGTAGTACAAATAAATAGACAAAATGGATGATTTTAATACTATTATCATTATAGAATTACAATATAAAAGCTACCTAAATAATAAAATTAAAAATAAACTAAACTATAAATAAAAAATGTCCTCTAGAGACGTCCCATCCGAGATAGTCCCAAGGAGACTGGCAACATTTCCCCTCTGTATAGCGAGGCTAATACGTTGGCAGAAATAATTGCCAGCCTTCCTGTCTCCAGACCTTTCTGTCAGCCGCTTTGACAACTCCTTGGCCAAGCGCCTCGCTGACGGTCCCCATGGGCCCATCGTCTCGACCCCAAACGGCGCAAACTCGTAACCGGAACTAAGGTTGGCATATTTGCGCAAGGTTCTCCGCAGAAAAAGCCGCTCTCCCCGCACCTGACGAGGTCGCCTGGATGTGAGATGGAGCTAATGTGTCTACACACGTCGCATCCCACACCAGAGATCTGCCAAGTTTCCACGGCCCAACAGTCATTCCGTCGGGTCTCTTGCCATCGCTCCGCACAATCCCAGATGGTTCTAAGATTGCGGGTACACCAGCAGTGACAAGAGCCCTTCGGATGATGTCGTTGAGAGCCGCGTGACGAGGAATGCGGCCAGCACTTCTAGCACAAGAAAGCCCGTGGTGTCCGAGATGATCGACTGGTTCTCCGCATCGACACTGGTGCGGGTGGACAGTCCGGGCTCCGAGACGAAGGCACACCATTATTATCATTATTGGTTTAGATTACTGAGCTTGGTATAAAATTTCAAGACTAATTTAGTCATTATTATTGTTGTAAACTATACGATTAAATTTATTAATGATAAAGTCGGTTTTCCAGGGCCTCTTTTACCCAGAACTTTAAGCATTATAAACCTGGTTCGTCAATCTTTCTTCGCTCATCCTTTCAACATGCCCGAATCGTAGCAAGCCTTTCCTTATTTTTGTCACTGTGCTTTCTTTATAGCTGTCGCATATCCAATGCAACGACCTTATTTCTACTGCATTAACCCTATTCTCATGCGTATTCTGACATATCCACGTCTCGCTTCCATACATCAGTATTGCGACATGGCATTGTGTATGGCGAGCCTAGCTTTTTAATGCTATTTTATTATTAGAAGTAAAGTATTATCACGACCGTTTCCGTTTCGGGGTGGTCAGAAACCACGCTTATACTCGTAAATAAGCAGATCACATTTAGCCAACTTTACTATAGGCCAATCATGACAAGTGGCAAGCTCGTCGATGTCTCCAGCGTACCAAACTCAAGAAATATCACAAATAAATTAAATATGAATACTTATATATAATAATAAATATTTTTGTGTTCCGACCAGGAATCGAACCCGGTACCTCCGAGTCTAAATCCACGGACTTAACCGCTAGACCACGGAGGCAATTTTTCTTTTAGTATTTTCTTATTGTTTAAATTAATCTTATATAGCTTTTTAGTAAATAGTTTTTTTTTTTTTTTTTTAATATTTCCAGACAGGTCACACAGCGCCATCTAATTTCCGTGGTAAGATGGTTGATAAACTACATATTTTTATTTTTTTAAAATATATACATATTATACATATAAACACCCAGACGGAGACAAATTATACAATGTACAACTTGCCCCCGGTGGGAATCGAACCCACGACCTCCCGAGTTCACGGCAACGTTTGTTACCACTAGACCACGGAGGCGGTCAAAAGTCTACTATGTTGGCTAAGGCATTTTTTTTATTATTTTTGAATTATCTGGGTAAGGTTCATCATATGATAAATAAATTTCGTTTATTACTTATAACAGTGAAAAAAGTAAAGTATCATCACGACCGTATCCCGGTGAGAAACCACGCTTTGAAGCCCATAAAGGACATAGACAAACTCATCGATATAGCTAGGACCAGACTAGGAAATTACATGAGATCATAAAAAAATATATTTCAAATTAATTTGTCAGTAAAAATTAAATTGAATTACTAGTAAATCGAAAGTAGATTCTTAATTTGTATTATTATTATAAAATATTATTAAAAAACAAGTAGATACCTCAATTTGTATTGTAGCAGCTCTGTAGGCCCGGTCGGCGGTATTTTGTGCTTGACAAGTAAACGTTTGGTTGTCATGCTCTTTTTTAGGATGTATTTTTATCACAGACCTAAAATAAAACAATCAAAATTACACTACATTACATTAAATGACATTACATTACAATAAATAACATTATTTATTTATTTATTAATTCATTTCCACAGCACATTACAGAACATAAAGGTTAGTATATAATTGAGTTTATACATTGGCCAAATTAGGAAACATACTTTATTACTGATACTTAGGTGTCAAAGAAAAGGAGAAAAAACAAGAAATACAACCAAAAGATATAGAAATTCAATTAAACAAAAAACAATAACACAAATAAAATTACAGATATCCAATATTGAATTAAATTAAATTAAAAAAGAAAAAAAACTAAAGATTAAATTAATAATTCAATTTAAAAGATTTCTAAATTAAATAATTAAATAATTCTTAGCTGCCCTAACTACAGGAAAGTGTACCCTAACAGTGAGTGAGATGTGATGTAGCCCTGTAGAATTGACAGCAGCACCGCGGACAGCATTAACAACCGGGATCTGCATCCGAAGTACAGATTAATACTAATACTTTTATATATGTTTGTCCATTTCCTTTTTACATTAATTACATTAATTTTGAAAGAGAAAATCTTTTAAATTCGTTTGAAAAAGAACTTGTTTGACATATTAATTAAATTTTTTTTGTCTGTTTATTAATAAAATGTATTGACCTAAATTTAATATAATATATTTTTAATATAATGATGACTAAACTTACTAGATAAGAATATATTTTAAATAAAAACAAATTTTGCATGCCACAACAATGGCTAAATGTGCAGAGCCAACTTACTAACCATATTACCGTATGTACCACATTTAAAGCAAATAAACGATTTTGAATTTGAAAAATTACATTACATTACATTACAATAAAGCTAAAGAAATAGTTGGAGAGGTTGGAAACATAAAACTAAAATTGTTTTAAAATTGCTTAATGATTTACCTTGCAGTGAATCTTTGGCCGTCTGGCAATGGGTCTATATAATGCGTAACGTCTTGAGTAATCACTCCAGCATTGTTGTCCACCCACGTTATCTAAAACAAACACATACAACTTATAGTAATGGTATACCTGGTCAGAAACCAGGCTTTTCAATAAGCAGATTCACATCTAAGCAACTTTACTATAGGCCAATCATGAGAAGTCGCAAGTTCGTGAAGCTCTATCGTACCAGGGCCCCGATACTGGCGCCTTCGACATGCATGTCCGCTCACTTTATTCGAATTAAACTGACAGTTTTCTATGAAGATCTGTCACTTTTCATTCGCATATTTCGTACCGACACGCAAGTCGAAAGCGCCAGAATTAGGCCCCAGACTTGCACAATATCACAAATAAATAAAATCAATTATTGTGTCCCGACCAGGAATCGAACCCGGTACCCATATATCCATGGACTTAATAGCTAGACCACAGAAAAACTACAAAAAAAATGCTTTTTAAATGATTTTTTCTCACTTAACAGAGTGGTTGATATCGTCATGTCATTGAAACTCTATGCCTGGGTTATTAACAATTCAGCCTAAATAACTAAAAAACAATTTCATGATGCTGCATGCATCTAGAGAGGGGGGTTTTTCGGATAGTTTTGACATCGTTGCGTAACGTTTCTAGAAAAATTCCATCTGTTGTCGACACTTAGCGGAGAAAGTATGCGACGCGCCAATGTTGCCTGATTTAGGTCAGACTGACAGCGGGATCGTCCAGTCCCGGATGTCTGATAGGCCTGGGTTGGGGAAGGGGATATCCCCCGTTCTCCTGGAAAGGATCTCAGCGGGTAATCACCGGCTAGTAATTAAGCACTTTTAGTACTGGACACCGTTACTGGTATAACAGCGCCCGTGTGGTTTAGGAACCCAGGGCATCTGGGTTCGGTTACTTCAGCTCTCCTCCTGCTGACTTATCCCTATTAGTCTTGGCCAGATTTGTCGTTGCTAACTGTATGTTGGTTTTTCTTTAATTCATTACAGCCCCTACAACACAGCGTCGTAGACCCCCACTGCTGGAGATGGGCCTTCCAGAACTGGAGAATTTGGCCTACACTCGCCACGCTGGCCAGACGGCTTGGCGAGGATATGATGTAAATTTTTTTTATGACAATTTATTAACGATTCCGCAAGTTGACATTAGTGGAACCGGGAACGACGGCTTAACTTGCTCTCCGAGGCACGAGAACGGTGGTGTTGTAAATCTATGACAAACGTACGTAGGAAAAGTGTATTTCTCATTGGTACATGCCGGGTGGGTTTGAACGGACCTTTGTAGGATTTAAGGTACGCGTTCTTACAACCGTGACACCACCGCTTTTCTTAAATACAATTGAGAATTTGCTGGATACATGCACTGACGCATGTTGTTTTCTTTCTTTTTTCTTTCTTTCTTTCTCTCTTTCTTTCTTTTTTTTAATATTTATTTCTTTATCGTTTACACTAACAAGAAACGACCTACGCTCTTATTTTACCTCTAGCTTTTGGTTCCTTTGGTCTTTAGTCCTTAAGATAGTCGATGGTAGACCCTCTTTTAAATTGTTCGGTGGAAAATTTTCCACGACCAGGTCTCACGGCACCCCTTTGTCTCGCTTGCGACATCGTTTTCAATTTATCTCCTAATTGTATTTGGCCCCGAGGGTGCCATACCATTCATGGTTACATGTAAACGGATTAAATGTATTCCGCAGTTCATCTTCATTCGAAAAAGTATTACGTTTACATACTCTTAGCTAATTACATTTAAAAGTATTAATTTATTTTTATTTTATTTATTCATTATAAAGATTATTGTCATAATATCACAGGATCATTGCAAAAATAAAGAATCAAACGTTTTCATACCCTGCTAGAATTTTTCATAAATCCTAATATGCAGTTTTATTTAAATGTTGGCCCCAAACTCTAGTATAGAATTTGACATTTAAGGCCCACTTGAAACTTAAAAAAATCAACGTGTATATATTTATTTATTTAAAACTTTATTGCACGTTATACATGGGGTGGACTTAATGCCGCTAGACATTATCTGACAGCCAACCTTAGGGACAATGTGGACCATTTTAAATGTAAGGTAGGTGCAAATTATTTATTAATTAATACCAACTTATGATAAATAATATAATAACTAATAAGTCTATACACCTATTATATTAAATACTAATACAACATATGGATACGATTATATAACTTATGAACGATTTAAATATTACGATGACACCATTTTAAAAATCTTTTTTGGTTGCATGCTTGTCGGATTTCTACAGGTTTGCGGCGACAACAGCAATTGCAATAAATCCAGTATGATGAGAGGAAATAGAGAGAACAGATTTGTAAGAAGAGTGGAGAGACTTATCATGGAATGAAGAGATGTAGGCAAATTTTCTCTTGAGGTATTTCGGTGTCACATGCTCGTTCAGAATTCGGGAATTTCTGCGACAGCAAATTGGTAGCTACTTTAATTTGTTCGATACTACTTACCACGTATATTTGTTAAAAGAGCAAATATTTCTTTAGGCTTCAGTTATCATTGGTAGAATCTCTATTTCAAATATAAGATTTTTTTTTAAGATAAAAATCATTATCCGAAAAACAAAACACTACTGCATGGTAAATAAGCCGCGTCTGTTCAAAATATCCATCGTGATAAATACCTCAAGAATGGGGGGATTATTATTAATTGATCTCGTCCACAGCCGAGAGATAAAATAGAGAAAGAAACAATTAGGTAAGTCAACCTATGAGCGATCGTCGAACTTTCGCTACCTACGTAATTAGGCTCAGTATCTTCTTCTTCTTAAGGTGCCATCTTCTATCGGAGGTCGGCTATCATTAAGGCGATTTTGATTTTGTTGGCCGCTGTCCAGAACAGGATCTGGTGCTCATCCCGAACCACTCCCTGAGGTTCTTGAGCCAGGAAGTGCGTCTTCTCCCCGGTCTTCTGGAGCCTTGTATCTTGCCTTGCATGACGAGCTGCAGCAAGGTATACTTTTCATTGCGCATGATGTGTCCCAATTACTCCAACTTCCTTCGCTTTACCATTTTCAGTAGTGCAACGCAAGACAGTTTCGTTTCTTACTCTGTCCTTCCATGATATCTTCCACATTCTCCTGTATATCCACATTTCAAAAGCTTCTAACTTCTTCGACATTGTATTTGTCAGGGTCCATGATTCGACACCATACAGAAGAATGGAAAATATGTAGCATCGGACGGGTCGGCATCTTGTAGGAAGTTTGAGATTGCGATTGCAGAGAAGGTGGCTCATTTTGACAAAGGCGCTTCTAGCTTGTTCTATGCGGCATTTTATTAGGCTCAGTATAAGTGGCGAAATTTTTAGGAAAACTTCTCTGCATCGTAACTTAAGATTTTATTACTAAATAATTCAAATAAAAAACACGTAATTCTTTATTTTTATTCTTGATTATATGTAATAAAAAAATATTTGCTATTTAATAAATTACATGTAGTATAGATATACAAGGTGTCTCAAAAGAAATTTTATATTTAGTGGATCGTTTAAAAAAAAAGTTAGCCGCATATAAAAAAAATGTTTATTAATTATTAAAATACACTTTTTGGGGATTTATTTCTTAAAAATAATATCGTCTAAATGTAGACCTTCGCGTTCTCGGCACTCATTTAATCGAACAGTAAAATTACTCGATAATTCCTCGCGCCGACATCGCAGCTCATGTTTTTCATTTAGGCGAATGTAGGGGTTTCTGATGTTTGCGTTTCGGATTCGTTGCACTCCAGTAGCGGCAGTTCTGCTTATTTACGTGGCCATTAAGATGAAAATGAGCTTCATCCGAAAACAAAATGTTGGTAAACGTTCAAAATCGCTCATTCACCTGATTTACGAAATTAAGCCTCTGACTGGCATCTTGGAGCTTTAATTCTTGCACCAATTGAATTTTGTAGGGTGCAGCTTTAGGTCTTTGTGCATAATGCGATGTAATAATGATCTATGCACATTTAAAGGTTCGGGTCGTCACGAACAGACTGATTAACACTCTCCACGTTTTCTACCGTTCTTGATGACCTAGGTCGACCGGATTTTGATTTGTCCAGCGTTGTACCAGTCTCTTCAAACTTTTTAACCCAATGTCGAATAAGAATGCTTGGCGCATCATTTCAGTGGCGAAAACCTCGAATAATGCAGAATTTTCTACGCGCTACAGTCACAACGCGCGGTCTGCTCCCGAGAAACGCTCCATAGCGACTGAATTCCCAAGAGCCAGGCTACCGATTGACATAACCCCCGTGCCCCTCGAATACGTTGCGTTCACGCAGTAAACTAAATAAATATGAAATTTCTTTTGAGACACCCTTTACTATATGCACAGGCCAAACAGAAGTGTAGATCAATGAGTGAGAAGTGTAGATGCAGAGTTGTTCCATCAATTAACAGCCGTTGCTTTGTGACTTCGTTTGGCGAGTGTTATTGAATAGCTTTATCTTTTTTTTTCAAACTACCTGCATTTTATGTATTCTTTTAAATTTGCAGTTGCATAAGTTTGATAGTTATACGTACTATTGGTTTTAATTATTAAGTTTGTTTATAGATATTTTGATGTAACTATTTTCACAAATTATAGGGAATCAACTGGTCTCCATAACGCAAGTTAACTTTTTATGGAGGCCAGGGAACCCCATATTTATAGTATATTTATTTGTACTTAGATTTATGGTTTTTTTATATTGTACTCTTTATTTTGGTTAATAAAAAACCATTATTATTATAGATAGATAGATAGATGCTTTATTGCACAGAAAATAATACATTTTACAGTACATAGGCGAGCTTAATGTCTAAAACATTTTTTATCAGCTAACCTTACAGTTAGCTACTTTATATACAGAGTGAACGAGTCTCTACCGGGGTCTAGGTGGTCGTGAAATGAAACTTGATGTTCAAACGAAGACAACTTTAATACAATTCGATTTGCCTTATATACTACGGTTCTGAAATACCGCTTGCGAGATATAGACCCCGACGCCTGAACTTAACATTATGCCTTCGATAACTAAATGTGAACTGTATTATTTATTATAGTAACATAAGTTCAGGCGCCTAAACACAAGAGTATCTACAGAACAAAACCCTATCTCAGCACTAAGAACAATAAACAAGACAATACCCGTATTTATAATAGACTCTTAAGTCTTCGAGATTATGTCGTTATTTGTCGCCAGTACTATCGGAGCTCAATCCGAAACTTTTTTCATATCTTACCTCGGCTGGTGGTTTTCCCCCGATTGATACGCACTCGAGTATGACCCCACTGTCTTCAGACGTAGAGAGGAAGTTCCCTTGCAAGATCTTGGGCGGTTCTGGAGCAACTAGCACGGTGAGGCGGGCGTAGCGAGATCTGATGGCGGCATCTCCTAGACAAAGAAATCTCTAATAAAGCGTTGTTATATATAGACGTATATTAAAAACAAGTCAAACAATATTTTTTTTATAATTATAATTTAATAGCGTGGTGGTAGTTCGACTGTAGGAAAGCTATCCTTAAATCCTACAAAGGGCTGTTGAAATCCCTCCGGCATGTACCAATGAGAAATACATTGCCTCCGTGGTCTAGCGGTTAAGTCCGTGAATTTAGACTCGGAGGTACCCGATTCCCGGTCGGGACACAATAATATTTATTAATTTAAATAAATAAATTGAAATAATATTTAATTTATTTGTGATATTTCTCGAGTTTGGTACGCTAGAGACATCGACAAGCTTGGCACGAGTCATGATTGGCCTATAGTAAAGTTGGCTAAATGTGAATCCGCTTCTTTATAAGCGTGGTTTCTGACCACCCCGAAAGGGAAACGGTCGTGATGATACTTTACTATACTATATTTAACGTTTTAATTTACTAATAAAATTTTACTGGTTTAAAGGATTTGTGCAAAAGGGGTTTGTCAAGAAAAGTAGAGAGATGTACAAGGCAAAATATTATTATTTTATATATTATATATTTATTATTTACTACTGGAATCCAAATGAATAGTTAGTTCACTGAGTCTTATACATATGTATGTATATGGATACGAGTCGTTGAGATATTAAATAAGTATTGTTTCAAGTGGTGTTATTTTTTTATAAATATCACCATGGCAAGCTTACAAATAGGTGGTAGGCGGGCTGATGGTGGTAATTTGCCAGTCTGCTGGGGCGGGGAAGTATCCACCATTCGTGTCGATAAACTCAGTAAAGTGTATCCACACGTTTCGGGATCATATTCGAATTGCCGTCATGCCCAGTCAAGCCGGCATAGTGTTGGGTACTGATGTCAGTCATAATTGTCTGATGCCAGTTGCTAACATTAATGGACCTCGCGAGACACTTACCAAGTGGGCGCAAGGATTACATGTCGTGCTAGTATAAAAAATTAAATATTCTGTGGTCCGTCCTTAAGTTAAATGTCTATGACGAGTTGTCTTTTGTTTTCATTTAAAACTTTGTCACAAAAGTGGTGTTCGCAAGGTTATTAAGACAGGCTTTATTATTCTATTCAGAGGTTTTGTTTGACTGATGAAGATGAAGATGTTCTTTTGTTTGGATTCTTTAATAAACTAATTAAAGTCCGCAATCTATGTCGTCTATGCGAGTTTTTTATGAACTGTTTTGTGCCATTTTATTTGTGCTAGAAGTTTTACATATTTGTGCCGGCTCTCGACTCTGGGCTCATGGAGTCCAAGCGCAAAAAAGTTTTTAAACGACATAACACCGCGTCTTATCGTCTCCTCCTGCGACAAGACGCATGCTGCGCCAGCCTGGCACCACCTTCTGGCCCAGACCAACAGGGACAAGATCGCTCAGAGTGGTTTCGTGCGTAATTCCGTCATAGCTCGAGATTTGGAGATGCCTACTATTGAGGAGTTTGTTGTCGGCCTGACTAGACGTATGTTTTATCGGGCCGACAATGGACACTTCAACCATCTCCAGAATATCGCTCCGTCTTGCGCACGGCCCCCTAACGGGAGACCACTTCCTAGGGAAGTACTCCTGGAGGAGAGCTGAAGCAGTTGAATCTAGCCCTCTGGGTTCGTGAGCCACACGGGCGTTGTTATACTGCTAACGGCGCCAAGCACTAAAAGTGCATAAATTACCGGCGGGTGGTTACCCGCTGAGATCCTGCCGGGGAAAACGGGGGAATATCTCCAACCCAGGCCCATTAGGCGTCCGGGCTTGGACGACCCCACTGTCTGTCTTCGAGGAAATGCAGCCAGCGTTCTTGCCACCATTCCATGCGGACGGGACTTATATCCCAATACTTATTATTATTATTTATTATATTTTGTCAATATTTTTTTCGAATAAAAGATACAATAAATTATTTTCAATCAAATAAATTAAATATGTAACAAAAACGGTGAGGATTAAGAATTTATTTATTTTATTTATTATAAACTTTATTGCACAAAGTACAAAGGCGGTAATGCCGTTAGACATTCTATACTGGTCAAACCTTTGGGACAACAAAAGCAGTTACGACAAGATAAGGCAGGTGCTATCAAAACTAATAGAAAAATATTAGACTTCAATATATACTAGTGAATAAATACTTATTTACATAGTAAGAATAGGAGCAATTATCGCCAGCCACTGAAGTCTCTACCATTATGCTGGCCTATCAAGATGCTTTTAACACGTCGCTTGAATGACTTCAAGTTATAGGAATGAAGAAACACACTGGCTGGGAGATCATTCCACATCTTAAGCGTGCGACAGATTTAGGGATCTCCAAATTTATATGTACGCGTAGTTGGTTACAATTAGGGGGATATTTTGGCCTATGCGTATGGTTCGGTTGCAGAATACAAAATAAGGGATAAGGTTGTAGAGCCTAATACTTTGGGGAAACTCGGTGGACATAAACAGAGTCTTTAAAACACAGAAGAAGTGTATTAGGGCCTTATGTGGTGTGTCTCCCTTTGACTCATGTAAGCCCATATTTATTAAATTAAAAATTCTTACACTTCCCTGCATGTACATATATGAAATAGGCGTGTTTGTTAAAGTCACTTTTCCTACTTAAACACAGCTAAAGAACTAATGCCAAGAACTACACGGAATGTAGATAGGCTGATTCAACTGACCATTCCGAAAAGTAGAGTATACCAAAATAATTCATATAGCATGGCAATAAAAGTCTACAATCACATTCCGGAAAATATTAAACAGCTACCAATTCGACGGAAGATGTGGATGTGGAATGTTTCCCCACTCCTATAACCTGGAGTCCTTCAAACGAAGTGTGAAATAGCATCTTTATAGGCCGGCATAGTGGTAGGGACTGATGTCGGTCGTCTGAGGCTGGCGTCAGTTGCCTTCTTGGACCTCGCGTACCGCTTATAGTAAACTTAATATTAGCTTGATTTAATATTAGCTTAAGTTACTTAATATTAGTTGAGTTTTCCTTGCAGATTCCTTTCTCAGTCAGATTAAACATTAACAGGTCACTGGAATCTGCAAAGCTGCTGGTCTTCTGCTAACAGCTTACTTATTGGACCACTTTGCTGCTTAGTCTTCTACTAGCAGTAGTAGAATCATTCAAAATAATTAAATTAATGACGTTTCATAAATGCCTGTAATAGGTTTACGCGAATAAAGATATTTTGACTTTGACTTTGATTTATATCCACCTAAATTTACAATACTAATTAATTAAACGCAAACAAAAGTTTATTGTTTATTAATTTTATCTTTAATGTCCGAAGTTCTTATTTTAGCTCGAAGAAAGACAATTTAGCGCTTACAAGAGGGAATAAGACAATGAGTCTTGAAACTTTTGAAAAGATAGTTGTTAAAGACAAGAACTTTAGTATCAGACGATGTTCCTGGTTAAATAGTCCTTTGGCATAGAGGTATATTTTTTTTAGAATATTTTTTAAAATCTTTATTGCACTATATATTTATTTTATTTATTTATTTAAAACTTTATTGCACATAAATTACAAAGGCGTGACATAATGTCGCTTGACATTCTCTGCCTGTCAGACCTTCGGGACAACGAGAACATTTATGTGAGGTAGGTGCAATATATCAATTAAAATTAAATATATTAAAAATATACGTCTATAGAATATTATTTATTGCTTATAATAAATATTTATTAATAAAATTACATACGAATTCATACACACATATATATATATAAACTACATAAATTAGGTACTACGTACTTAACTATATACTTTGGAAGAATCTAAAACAATTAAGGTGTAAGGTGGGTTAACAACTCCTAAGACAATTATTCCTAATCATTTTAAGTCTTTTAAATATATCACAAATTTCATTTGCCTGTCAGTCAAATTTATGAGTCACCTTCTTGGAGAGTTCATTTTTTTTCAAAACTGTGATGCTAAAATTTGCTTTGTGTGCCTACTTGCACGACGACAGACTTGCCTCGGTCGACAAGTTCACTCAAAGCTGCAGCAGTTACAAAACCAATATCACTAAGGTACTTATTGATGACCAGCAAAATTGCTAATTGAATAGTTTATTGATGCCACTGACAAAAAATATAAATTTTATAACGATAATGGGGTGTATCAGGCAAAGCTTTTTGTAGATGTCGCTAGCGGCACTGGTACCTTGTTTACAGCTATGACGAATCATTTTTTAAATGTTTTTGTAGTTATTTTATTATTACAACAAAAAAAAATAATTTTAAATTAACGTTACCTACCTTAAAAGACGAATTAGGAAAGCGAACACCTTATTTAAAAAGAAAAAAGGTATAATTAATAGAACGGCAATTTTGAGATCACCATATTTTTGATTTTGCTTGGAAATCTCGATTTGTACACTTAAAAGCTGCTCACTTCGTCAATTTGACCAATAAATAATAAATTTCGTAATAAAAATACAAGTTTTATATGCAACTGACAGTTCTATTGGGTACCGTCTATCATGCGCCATCTATCGTGATAAAAAGTTAGTGATACACCCCATTAGGTTCGTGTTCATTCGAATGTAACTTATGACTCTTTGTATTTGTATTATTTGCCTAATTGTATGTATCATTTCTGTTTTTATCTTCGAATAAATAAAATAAAACAAATAAATACTTAATAAATAATATGAATTACAATATTAAGTTGGGCACAACCATTTTTGTGGTAGGGGAAATGTAGCAAGCAAAGATGGCATTCCAGACAAGGCATCTTCCCTCACTCCATGGTATTAGAGACATACTATCCAGCCTTTTACCATTAATACGCAATAGACCTGATAGTTCAAGGACAGAACGAATTTTAGCAGATCATAATCTTTATTCCTTTACTTTTCCTCAATCGTGCAATCACGCATTCTCACTTTCTTTGGACACGTATCACGGCGTGGAGATACATCCATTGAGCGCCTTGTAGTTCAGGGAAAAGTCGATGGCAAGAGAATGCGTGGTAGGTCTCCGATGAGATGGACTGACCAGGTTAAAGTAGCAATGGATCACCCCCTACATGAGTGCTCCAGGAAGGCTGCAGTTCGAGACGAGTGGCGACGGCTTGTTAAGCGTGCCACTGACACTCAAGTGACGACCACGACCACTCTGCCAAGAGTGTAGCGACTAAGAAGAAGAATCTTTACAAAATCTAGGTATTTTAATTTATTTAACGTTTTTTCGCTGAGCAATGGCAAGAGACCCGATGGCATGACCGTTTTGGGCCGTTTAAACTTGGCAGGTCTAGGGTGTGGGATGCGACAAGTATAGACACATTAGCCCCATCTCACATCCAGGCGACCTCGTCCAGCGCGGGGAGTGCGGCAGTTTCTGCTGAGAACCTCAAGCTGAGTCAATATGCCAACTTCGGTATAGGTTACGAGAATGCAGCTTTTGGAATTGAGACCATGGGGTTAGCCAAGCGTCTGGCCAACAACGACGAGTTATATCTTAAGTTGGACACGTTTTTAGTTTAGCCACGAATGAGCATTAAGTAGGTATTTTATTAAAATATATGGTAGGTCAATCCTTGGTATGGGGTTTTACCTGTTAGGATTCCCTAGCCCCTTCCCACCTTCTGTTAGACCTGGTGTTGCAGCGGAACTATGGCGGATGGGCCCGTGGGGATCGGAACTTAAAGCCTTTTATAAAGAATTGTTCCAAGGCTCATTGACGTCTCTGGTGACAATAGGGCTGGCAGTTATTTATCCCAAAAATTAAGTATTATCATCAGGGGAAATGCTGCTAGTGTATTGGGCACCATGCCACAAGACAGCGATTTGGAGGAGCTATTTTTTTGTAAGTACTTATTTAATTTTTTATTTTATATGTATTATTATTATTTATATTTAGGTTAGATTTTGTCGTAATATAGTTTATTTAATATTGTAATTCTTTTATATTGTTTGTATATTACTTCCAATTACAATTTATATTAAATATTGTTAAATCTAATATTAAAAATGACACGGCCCTTTTACAGCCACGAATATAATATGTTTAATTTGACATAAAGCTAAATAAAATGGCAGCCAAAACTCTTTTGTAAGCTTAAATTCCATTAAGAGAATTAAGCTAATACAGGGTGATTATAATGAAAACATTCCTTTTGATAAGCATCAAAAGAGATTGTACTTAATATCTCGATTACCTAGGAAAATATAAAGTTAACTGGGACTTAAGACAATAGAAGCTGAACGCCATGAGAGCTCGACTTTGAACAGATAAGAATATTCCAAAACGAGACAGTTCAAAGGGAAGCAAATTTATCAAAAGGTTACATAGATTGTTAAGCGCCGATTACACTGAGCGTAATACTAACGAACAGCTCGCGAACTCAAATTTAATAAAAAAAAAAACCGACCTCTAGTCTTTACTTATATGTAGGTACAAACTTGAACTAAAAGTAAATAATAATATTTTATATATGTTAAAGCAATTTTTTCATGAAAATGTACATTACACATTCTAGGTCTAAACAATACATAATTCAAACACAAGGATAAGTGACTAGATGTGCGAATTAAAATGGCTCCAAGTACTTTAGGACACCTTCTTTACTTTCCTCATCCTTTGATGCGAAAACATCGAAATTATCATCGGACTGCACGATTCTGTTCAATAAAACTATTGCACAGTGAACGAGGGCACTCTGGAGAAAGTGTGTACGAGCACTCCCCTCTGCAAATAGTAGATGGCGAGCGCAGGTACTTTTTAGGTACAAAGGCCAAATAACATAATTATTGATACTTATGTATCTATTTAATATTTATTAACAGTTATTTTTGGAGACTCGATGCCAGCCAAGGACAGTTTAATCCTGTGGGTGACCGAAGTAAGGCGATTTGGCTAAATGTGAATCCGTTTATTCATAAGCGTGGTTTCTGACCACCCCGGAAGGGAAACGGTCGTGATGATACTTTACTTTACTTTTACATACAGTTACTAATACTTGGATATTCGTTCTTAGATAGCTTGTTACACAATGTCTGTGCGTTCGCGATACCAATATGAACGAGCATAGTGTATACCAAGCCTGAATCCTCACAAAGGCTATGTAAATTAATTTCATAGGCCTTTTCGTTAACATTTGAATAGAGGAGGGTCTCCAAGCTAAAAGGATCGAAGCTTTCGCCATTTCAAAGATGGCTTATTATAAATTCTCATAAATGTCTTATGAGCTTGGAGTAAATTAATTTGTATGAATAGGTCAAATACTGCCTTGAGCCATAACAATTTGTGATAAAGCCGTTTAAATAACCTTAGTTTATACAATCACATGTTCTGAATAACAGTTCGTGGGTTCTATTTTAACAGTATATAATAGTCATAGATGCCTTTTTTTTTTTTTTTTTACCCTATTGTACAAAGTACAAAGGCGGACTTAATGCCCGAAGACATTCTCTGACAGCCAAACCTTAGTGATAAATTTGAACAATTATAGGTGCAATCATAGAAATAATAATAATACTATAATTTCGAAAGGTATTAAACTATTTATGTATTTAAATACTTTATTGCACTTAAAAACCTAGTACATAGGCGAGTATTAACGCCATAAGACATTCTTCACCAGCTAACCTTGGTGATGTAGAAAATACAGAATGTAGAAAAATAATAATATTACTTAATAAAATAAACATAATTACGCATTTATAGCACTCAAAAATACATATACGTACAATATATAAAAAAAACAATACACATACATGGCATATATTACATACATACATAAACATACACTATAAATTTAGATAATGCAATGGATGCAATCTGGTGACCTGAGATACCTCAGGCACCAGCTCTCATGCCCACATTTATATATTTCATTTTCTGTAAACTAATTTATGTCATTAGAGAGAAATAAACGATTCTATTATTATTATTATTATATAAAAAATAAAACAGCTAACTATATAAAATTTAAAAACGAACATACTAGCCGTGAATTGGACAGGAAAATTTAAGCAAAATATTTCAACTCCTGCAGTTTCCTTAAGTTTGACAATAAAAAGTATCATTATGACCGTTTCCCTTGCGAGGTGGACAGAAACCACGCTTATAAAGAAGCGGATTCATATTTTAGCCAACTTTACTATGAACCAAGTGGCAAGCTCGTCGATGTCTCTAGCGTACCAAACTCGAGAAATATCACATTATATATATATAATATTGTGTCCCGACCAGGAATTGAACCCGGTACGTTACTTTCCAAAATTTGATCCTTATCAGCGACACTATCAGCTAGTGTAATGATACAGATGTTTTAATTTGATTATATTTAAAAAGATTAAAATAAGAATCTGCAAGAAAAACTCAGCTATAGTCTGAGTGATTCCAGTCTTCATTAGAAGATATCGAATTGCTATGCTGGCCATTACCATTAGGTTTATCTTTGGCTTGACATTATATATAAATGATTAATAATCATGACTTTCACTTGATGGAAAACGTCAATATAGCCTAAATCAAAACGCACTCATTCAAGAAAAAGCCTATTAACTCTCTCCTAAAGTGTATCAAAAGCAATTAATGTAACCGCACCTAATATTGTCCCCTAGTAGAGCATTATTATTACTATTAATATTGTTATTAGTTTATTTATACGAAGTAGATACAAAAATATTAAAATAAAAAAGATTAAAAAACTAATTATAAATAAAACTAAACTAAAAATACCTATGAAATTAAAACTATTCTACAAAATAAACTAAGGCCATACCACCAGGGAAGGTACCTAAAACGCTCGCCGCATTTCCTTGTTGAATTATAATGAAAATATTCTGTTTTAGGTAGTTATGGCATTTGGGATCACCACACTGGTGAAAAATTCTTTATCTTAAAAGTATCTACAAAGGCGAACTTAAAGCCATTTCGGCTTTTTCTACCAGCTAACCTTTAGGAGAGTGAGACGGTATAATATGTGGGGAGCAATTTTAACCTTATGTTAAATTTGAATAAACTACATACCTAAATATAAGGTATACATAGACTACTTAAATACTTATTAACATATAGTGAAGATAATATGATATAAGGAAGATTTTTTTTAAATTTAAAAAATAATGCTTGTTTAAAAATAAAGTATTAAGTTGTTTATTAAAGATGTAAATTGAAGGAGCTTGTCTGATGGTCAGTGGAAGCTTGTTCGACTAAAACACAAAGTGAAGAAGATGACCTGTGAAATGACCTGCATTCCATGGATTCACCGTAAGGGTGCAGGGTCCATCGTATGTGGGAAAGAGAGATGAGAAGAATGGTGTCTCGAGCTTGCAACAGACCATAGGCTGGTTTACAAAGAGGCCTACTTTTTATTTTATTGCGCATTAAGACACTCAGCATCCACCATTCTGCACATTTCCCTACCCAGCCAAACTGTGTTAGTGCCATCTGGAAAGCTCGTTTCATAAATGCATTGACGGCCTGCTTAGGCCTAATTAAAACTCCACTGTTACAGATAGGCCTGGAGAATTTTTTCTACACTCGCCAGGCTGGCCAGATGGGTTAAAGAATGTCTCATGTCATTTATTATGACAATTAATTAACGATTAAACAAGTTAATATATATTTTTTTTTTAAAGACGGTGAATCGCCCCCTGTCTGAAGGGCCAACGCGGGTGGGGGTCGCATACCCGACTCACCGTGAGGCCTCCTAAGGAGACCCCAAGGCGCCTACGGACTAAAACTCTATAAACCGTCTCTCTCTCACTGTTGGCCCTGCGTGCCTTAACAGCTAAATCTGAGTCGTGGCTACAGAGTGAAGGCACTGAGTGGAACCGCGACAGACGACTTAACGTGCTTTCCGACCTATCTATAAAGATGTATGTAAGAAAAGTGTGTTTCTTATTGGTAACCTTACTTACATCCGAGTCATCACCATCTAAAGTAACTTCATGTTTCTTAAATAAAGAATATTAATAAATATTTTTAGAAGATAATACATAATGCCGTTACCCTACAAAACCTAATGTAAATTTAAATTATTCTAAGACACGGACCAATGAGCTTAAATATTTTATCTACTATTATTTTATTCGGGTCGAATATAATAGAAATGAGAAATATATTTTTACAGGAAAAAAGAAGTAGCATAACCTTTCGCTTCAGGCCAAAAAGAAGTGCGCAACGCAAGATTTTCAATTTATTAAAAGCAAACACAATTTTGCCGAGCCCCGGCTTAGGGGGACAATTCTCGGGCCATAATCGCAACGTAAAAGGTCTATTTTTTTATTTTTTTTGTGTTATTTTCTCCTGATGGATGATAAATGAGGTGATAGTGAAGGCAAAGGGTCTAACCCTTACAGCCAAGTCTGACGTATATATATTTTTCTTTTTAATGAATTAAAAACGTTATCACCAAATTCCTGATGTTACAGAATTTGATGCTTATCTTGGAGCATTTGAGCACAAGCAGCGTTATGGTCCAACCGTCGTTAATAATATGGGAGTTCACAGCGCGGGAAAAGCTTTTAGTCCAATTTATCGTATTGTATAATTATTCAAATTGACGCACATTATTTAACAAAACAACACCACTTTTGACTTATTAGACAAAGGCGGGCCTTAATGCCGATTGAATGGATGCCTAAACCATTAGGATATCTTTAAAGGAGTTGACGAAACGGCTGATGGAAAAAATTGGACACAGAAAGGCTTGCAATTATTTTTGCCAACATTTTATACAAAGGGGAAATTTCTTCTTGGGACTATCTCTGATGGGATATCTCTAGAGGTTTTTTTTTATTTATATGTTTATATTTTATTTTAATTAGTAGTTTTAAATATTTATTTTGATTTTGTTCCTTCGAATAAAGATTACATCGCTAAAAAAATATTCAATAATAATGTAATGTGAACAGGTTTACTATTGGTTATCACTGCATTTTAACCAAATAGAACCTGTCAAGTTTCAGGGCGGACGCTTTTTGAATTAGGAAGTAAAGTATTTTACTCCAATTTTATTTGGAACAAAAAGGCCAAATAATTCTGACATTTATTTTCTAATTACGGCTTTAGTTTTGACAGCCACATGTGTTGGCTAACCTCATAAATCTATGGTAGTATTGAAACCCTATTTTACCGATAGTTTTTTTTTAAAGAGATCAAGAATAGGCCTCCAGAACCCAGCGCAATTGTTTCTTTCGTACAAGCCAAAGTAAGAAAAATTAGTTCACTTTCATGGTTCTGTAGGATAGATCACCGATTTTATCTGTCACATATTTTATGACACTTTTTGAGGACATACTAAGTACATACATTTATGAGATGTGTTTACTAAATTCTTAGTAATCAATAATAATAATAACGTTTATTGGCGTAAAAATGGGGATATGGGATTTTTTATACTAGCACGACATGTGACCTTGCGCCTACCTCATGGTAAGTGGCGCTTATGGTCGATGAATGTTAGCAGCTGAAATAAGACACTCATGACTGACATCAGTTTCTAAAACTATGCCGGGTTGACTGGGCATGATGGCAATTCGAGCCTTTTCCCGAAACGTGTGGATACACGTTTATGGGCACGAATTGTGGTTTTAATAGGTGGTAGGCGGACTGATGGTGGTAATTGGCCCAGTCTGCCGGGGCGGGGAAGTATCCACCATTCTTGCCGATATGCTCGAATTGCCGTCATACCCAGTCAAGCCGACATAGTGTTAGGGACTGATGTCAGTCATGAGTCTCTGATTTTATTTGCTAACATTCATGGACCTCGCACGCCACTTACCATTAGGTGGGCGCAAGGCCACATGTCGTGCTAGTATAAAAAAAAAACAAAAATAAACTTCCCTTAAACTTTATACTGGGCAAATTACCACCTATTTGTTGGTCTCGTTGAAAGTATGTGCCATTTGCAATGATGTCGCATGCCAATTTTAGATTAGATTATAATAGGGTTGAAGAGAAGGCATATTTCTAAGCATTCCATGGATTCACCGTGCGGGTGCCGGGTCCATCGTGTCTGGGTAAGAGATGAGAAGAATGGTGTCTCGGGCTTGCGACCGACAATAGGCTGGTTTAAGAAAAGGAGGCCTCCTTTTTTATTTTATTGCGCGATAATACGCCACTCTACTCCTCTCCCTACCCTGTATAATACTGTATGATTCCGTTAATGCCGTCTTCGAAGCTCGTTCCATAAATGTATCTCCTGCAGACCTGCTTAGGCCCAATTCTTTCAGTAAGTGATGCAAAGATTTGCTTATATTATTATATTTATATCAGTGTCGTAGGATACTCACCTCGGGCCCCGGAGCTGACTTGACACTGATATTTGGCGTCATCATCCAACGTCACATCTCTTATATCCAGCGAATAGTCTCCTGGGAAACAAAAATAACAGATTAAGACACAAGGAAAATATATTTTGCAGAGGGCGTGGCTTAGTTGCACGCTAGCCATAGAAATTTAACGTATTGAATTTTTTATCCATTTGCTACGAGAATGTTGTATTTTTTTTTTTTTTTTTTTGTTCTCTTCTCCCGATGAATGATGAATGAGATGATAGGGATGGCAAAGGGTCTGGCCCATACAGCCAAGTCTGATGTAATATATCTTTCTTGTTAATAAGTTAATGAGGTCATCATCAAATTCCAGATGCTGCAGAATTTGTTGCTTTCTTGGAGTCACTCGCGGCACCATAGCTCAAACACGTCGGGTAAAATATGGGAGTTGACAGCGCGGGAAAACCGCAATAAATAAACTGCAACTTCTGCCACATATTTAAAGTCCAATTTATCGTTTTCCATAATTATTCACATTGTAGCACATTATTAAACAAAACAACACCACTTTTGACCAATAATATCCACAGCAAATTACATTACAAAACAAAAACTTGCACTTGACATATCCACGCAAAATGGCGCGAAGAACTCCCGAGAATGTTGTAAATATAATTGTTAGTTTTTTTTTTTTTTTTTTAATAAGGTTGACGTTCATTGAAATAATAATATAATGTGTTTAGATAAACCCATTTATTTAAATACTTTTAAGTAAAGGCTTGTAAGAACAGTTTCCTTAAAATCCTGCAAAGGTCTGTTCAAATCTCCGGCATAAACCAATGAGAAATACACTTATCTTGTGGACATTTGTCATACATTTACAACACCACCGTTGCCGTGCCTCGGAGAGCACGCTAAGCCGTCGGTCCCGGTACCACCAATACCAACTTGTGGAATAATAACTAGACCCTAGAATGCCCATCTCCAATAGTGGAAACCCAGAACTCTGTCTTCTATGGGCTGTGATGATGAGGTACATATTAAAGAGCAGTAGTAGCTAAGTGTAAACCTTTCCAATAATAAAAAAATACAAGATGCTGGCAAGCGTGGCGAGTGAGGCAAATTCTCCAGATGTCCCTTGGCTTAAGGAAAAATGTAAGTATTGATTGGTTCATGAACTTGATCACCACGGCCTGACTTTTCATTAAAATGCCGGTCGTCGTTTCAACCACGGTTCTGTCAATAATGTGATCCAACTTTGGTTACTGCCAGGATCCCATCGGTTCTTGAACCGTCTGGGATCTCTCGCAGTGGTGTTAAAAGATTCAATGGATGAACTATTTCTCATTGGTGCCTTGTCGTTCAGCGTTGGAGTGCGACGCTACAGGTGTCGACACCTTTGCTCGGTCTCATGTCCAGCGCCATCTGTCATGGCTGGGACTGCAGCGGACTGAAAAGGCCAAATGTCGCAAATACTAGTACTTGGTTTTGCTTTTTGGTCTTGAGAGATACTCCGTGTGGAGTATCTCCTAGTGGGAGCCAAGTGTTAAGAAGTACTTCTAAGAACTGTCTAAGCTGATTAACGCTGTTTGGATGCAAGGGGGCTGGTATTTTTTTCTAGCATAGCTGTGCAGCGGGGGAGTGCTGCAAATGTTCTTGACCACACTGCCACTTGATGAAGTCATGTGTATTTATTTTTTATTTATAGTTTAATTTTATTTTAAATTTAGTTTAAATAAATATCGTTCGAATGATTTTTACCATTCTCCAGATATATGTATTCAGGTGGTAGGCGGACTGATGGTGGTAATTTGACCAGTCTGCCGGGGCGGGGAAGTATCCACCGTTCGTGACAATAAACCCAGTAAAGTGTATACACACGTTTCGGAGTCAGACTCGAATTGCCGTCATGCCCAGTCAAGTTAAGGACTGATGTCAGTCATGAGTGTCTGATTTCAGTTGCTAACATTCATGGACCTCGCAAGCCACTTACTATCAGGTGGGTCCAAGGTCACATGTCTTGCTAATTATAAAAAAAAATGTTCTGGAAACCCTAACTACAACAGTGAAGGTGTTGGGGAAAATTTTGACAGTTCGAAACACGACCCTTGCGTTCGAAAACAAACTATAGTTGCCTACCTATACGAGAACTAGTTTACATTCCACGCCCCAATTTCGTCGTCCCTGAATTCTGACCTTGAAGTTATGGCGTGGCAAAAGGGACAGCTGTCCAAATTATTTACAATGTTAATTACTTTTCACTAAGTATACTCTAAGTTAGTTTCACCTAATTACAACTACGACCTTTTTAATGATTAAATAACATTTTTTCTTTTCATCGATGTAAGCAAGAAAAAAAAGTTTTTTTCGCGCCATTTCTCACGAACATGTCATGTGCAAGTTTTTCTTTTGTATATTACTTTTCTGTGGATATTATTAGTCAAATGTTTCTCGTGTGAATAAGTTTAGGCGATGCCAGGTACAGGATCAGTATGGGGTTACAGTATCATCATGACGACCGCTTCCCTTTCGGGGTGGTCAGAAACCACACTTATAAATAAGCGGATTCACATTTAGACAACTTTACTATAGGCCAATCATGACAAGTGTCATGATCCAGCGTACAAAACTCGAGAACAATCACAAATAAATTAATTAATAATTAAACGTATTTATTTACATTAATAAATACATTGAATCGAATTCGATACTTCCAAATCTAAATCCACGGGCTTAACCGCTAGACCACAGAGGCAGTTACGTCAGCATTAATAAGTCGAAATAATGATAATAACAGAAGTAATAACTGAAAATATTTTACAACTAATCGGAATAGAAGTTAAAATGTCTGACCAGTTATTACTTTAAGTCAAAGCAATAACTTCATTACAATGTTCACCTGTCAATTCGCCACGTTAATGAAGTGTACGTTTTGTATAGATAAAACGTCAAATGTCGAAAAAAAATGTAAAGAATGATAATAAAATCAATGGACGACCTTCGCCTATTCATGAAATAAAAGAGGGGAAAAATACAGAATTTCCAAGTCACAGAGACGTCTCCGTAGTCTAGCGGTAAGGACCATAAATTTAGACGCAAAGGTGTTAGTAGTACAATTGTCATTGCTTTGAAAGTTTTAAAACTTATTCCAATTAGGTATTTTGTTAATTGAACGGAATTTTTGACAATAGCAAAAATCATCACACATCCAGGCGACTTCGTCAAGCGCAGGAAGTGCGGCGGTTTCTGCTTAGAACCTCAAGCTGCGCAAATACGCCAACCTCGGTACAGGTTACGAATTTACGCCGTTTGGGGTCGAGACACTCAGCTAAGCGTCTGGCCAAGGAGTTGTCGAAACGGCTAACAGAAAAGTCTGAAGACAGGAAAGCTGCCAATTATTTTCGCCAACGTAGTAGCCTAGGAAATGTTGCCAGTCTTCTTGGGACTATCCCTGAAGGGTCGTCTCTAGAGGTAATTTTCTACTTATAATTTAGGTTTAGTTTATATTTATTTTTACTTTTAAGTAGTTTTAATTCTATAATAAATACATGTTTAATAAATGCATTTATATTAAAAAAATATGAATTAATAAACATACCTTCTTCATCGCTTCCAATCATCCTATACCGATCGTAGCCGCTCAACTCTCTATGTAGTCCTAGTCCAAAATCGTCCTTAGTCCATTGAAGCTGTCCAGCTTTTCCTTCTACTCTGCACGGCAATGTCACTCGGGATCCCACTACTGCAGTCTAAGAAATGTAATTAAACTTCAGTATTAGTTCACTTTGTGCTTTTGTATTTTTTTCTAAATTCTCAAGGACCTTTCCAATTGTGTGAAAATTAGGGAAGCAAAATATAGAACGTTAAAGAATGTGCCAGTTAAAAAATGCAATATAGCCCAGGGCCGGCAGTCTCGACAGATTGCTAACTCAGCGATTTTGATAGGTAATTCATAAAAAAATGTTGCCACTTACAAAATCAAAAAAGCTGATTTGGTTAATATCATTGGTTCCAAAGAACGCGGACCGTAGTATATATGAGAACTTATGTCATTAAAAATGCAGGCAGCTCCATATTAACTCATTTTATGACCTAATATTTGTGTTATATCTGTTTATTCCTTTGTAACACTAAAAGCAAATTCCAAAATGTCAGCTGGCTGCTGTCACACGCTAAAACTGTATCGATAACATTTAATAACTTTGCGGGTTGTCAAATTTCGTCTCTAAATAGTTTGCGAAAATCGCTAATTTGACAGATAAATACGATACAATTCCGACATTTTTAGACTAAAGGATACCATTATCAATAAGATTATAAAGTTGTAATCGTCATCGGCGCAACGCAAAATAAACTAAATGGGCGTAGACGTAACCCAAGCCTGTGACGTCGTTTAAAAAACAATATACGTTTTCAAAAATCGTGAACCTGTTTTGGAAAGTGACCACCCGATGATCTGTTGAAAAGCTCGTCAATGGTAACCACGTTAGCTATCGTTATGAAATATCGAGACTGCTGCTTCGGGATATAATAGACGTGTACGCTATTTAGACTTCGGCACACAATCATAATAGCTCTTATAATTAAACAGGTCCTTATACAATTTACTTAATAGATATTCTTATTTGACGTTTTGATTAAGTTACTTCGACCGTGGTCATAAGTGCGACTAAAGTAAAGCAAAACATATATCTAAGGTACATCTAGTAAAGACTTGTTTGATTATAAAAAAAACTCCTAGACGTGTACAACACATCGTATATGTAGAGGCTCTTCAGTAGAAGTAAAGGCACGCATCTGTTGTTGGAGGTATTAACGTAGAATATCAAAACCTGAAAAGAACATTGTTAAATTAAGTTTTCCACAGCGTTGAATTACAATCTTGGTCAATGGAATAAAAATCTAGGTGCTGTCGACAAAGAATCAAACATTTTAATAACCTGTAAATAAATATGTGAAATGTCAAATCAAATTGCTCACCTGATCTTGCGGCTCCATTGCAAATTTCTGCTCCTGATAACCACCACAACTGGTAATTGACACAAACACTATACACAAAAACAAATGTACACGTAACACTGGTCGAGTCCGGAGCAATAAAAACAATGGATTCGCCCCTCTACTTGTCAATCTCAACCTACATTTATAGTTCGACATATTCACTACTACGTCACTCACTGGCTATTCAAAATTCCGTTTCCGGTTGGAGCACATCCGTTGCCAACATAACAGGGATATCCGGAGGGAGGATTTTATTTTTAAATTCTTCACATTTTAACAGGAAGCTTAGCTTCCCCTGTTTAACTTTAAACTCGCGCTGTAAACTATTTTTAAACTGCACACGAATGTAAGCGCCATGTTATTTTAATAACGTTTTATAATGATTAAGTGTTAGTGCTTTATGATTTATACCGGTAAAGCTGTTGACGGCTGCTAATTGACGCTATCTGAAACAAAGATAAACACTCTTGTTAAAATACAATACCAAAATAAAATATAACTACACCTGAACACACAATACAAGCTGCACGCTTTGCAAAAGAATTTGAAGCGTAAAATTTGTCAACAGTAGCGTCCGCATGCAGTCAAAATACATTCATATATCACATATTTATTGTGAATTTATGTTCCATTGTATCTCTGTATAAACAACAATTCCTCGAAGTTTTACAAATTCAATTGATGTTAAACCTGTTTGGATACAATACGTGCGAAAACACGGCAGAAAAATTGTATTGAATGGGCGGGATGGAACATAAGTGGTCCCAGTATGGAACCCTGTGGAAGACATTGTGAAGAGAATGTTTCTTAGCGAAAATGTTTGTGAACAAGGAATATAACAGCAAGTGACAACCAGTAAATAACAGACCGGACGGTAAAAGCCTGCAGTGCAGTAGAACTCATAAATACGACGTTCAAATGCAGACACTGCACACTGTCTAATGCTTCCGAAGAGTTCACAAAATATTCCTTTCGAACAAAATAAATTCCTTCGCTAATGGAAGCCATTTTCTTTCGATTTATAAAATTAAAAGCATTTTTCTTGGTTACATAGTGAGTTTGTGTGCCTTTCAATTTGTCTTCAGCTTTTATTATGTGCTTAAGTTTATGCTGAAATTTATGCATGCATGCACCTTAGTTTAATATTACCTCTATTACATTAAAGAGAAGACATAAAAGAAGTTGTTATAGAGTCATAAAAGAGTTTTTGCATATTTAAAGGTCATTTACCGTAGTAGTTCAAAAGACAGTAAATAGTGTTAGGGTTTGTACAAAAAAATACAAAAACGTTTATTTGTTTACAAAAATTGTTTACATAATTCTTTTGGAGGAACTCTGATCCCCAGACTAGAATTCTCTGTCTGTCTTCTGTGATTTCAATATCTATACTAATAATATAAATGTAATCGAACCTTTGTCTATGTGTCAGTCTATGTATACTTTGTCTGTATGTATGTTTGTCAAGTCTTTACGCCTATATTGCTAAACCGATTTTGATGAAATTTAGAAGAATTGTTCTTTGTAACCCTAAGACGAATTATATAAATGATGGCGATCTGACCACGATATATTACAATTCGCTTTCATGCCTTAACTACTTGACAGATAATAAAATTAGTCAGAGGTGTTCCTTGCAATAGACGAATTGACATGGGGTATATGACTTTACTATATGATAATGACATGAGACTCTACGCCCAAGCCAACCCTACGGTTTTAGCCAAAATACTGTATCTAAGAAGATCAACGAGTCGAAAATAACTTCCATTTTTTTAAGTCTAATTTAACTAATAGGTACAATAAATATAATTCCGAAGATCAGAAGAAATGATCAGAAACGGGTTCAAGACTCAGCTTTAGGCAGTGGAAGTTGGTGTGACAGTAATTCCAGAACTTATGGAACGAGTTTTTAAGATTGCATTAACTTAATCATACAGTATTTGGTTAGGTTGGGAGAGGAACAGTGCGCTTAGTGTAAAATGCAAGTTTCGGAAAACGTAACTGCTGTAGTTACGTTTTTTTGTTTTACATTGCGTGTTATTGCAAGTTTGGCTGTAATAACAGGCAATGAACATCGAAAATTTAGTAAAAAAACTACTACTACAGTTGCGTTTACGAAACTTCACTGTCACACTAGGCATACAGAATGGTGGATGGTGAGCGTCTTGTTACCAATAAAAAAATAGTAGGCTTCCATTGTAAACAAGCCTATTGTCGGTCGCAAGCGCGATATACCATTCACCTCATCTCTTTACGGGTACGCTTCATTAATAAACCCAAAAAGTATAAGATACAGACAAATATACAGTATTTTTTTTTTTTTTTTTTTTTTTATATATATATTTTTTTATTTTTTTATTTTTTTTTACTATTTATCTTTGTATAGTTTTTTAAAAAAATGTATTATGCTATGTGTATGGTTTGGCGACAAATAAATATATTTCTTTCTTTCTTTCTTTCAAATGAAAGTAAAAGATTATTTCGATTTTTTAATACTTGTGGATTATTTAAAAAGAAGTACCGTGCCCCAACATACGAGTAATACTAGGAAGTCATAGCGTGTGAAATTTCAATGGAGTGGTTACTTATGTATGATGACACGTAGTGCGTGTACAAAATACATTAATTTTACCAGTATTATTAACGACAACGCACTTTATTTGTTTGTGATTTTGGGATTCATTGACCAGCTTTAATATCCTATATAAAATCATATACCTATTGCGAACAATATTACTCTTTTTAAATTAACAAATTCTGATAGTATATTAATAATAATAAATTTATATATTTCACAAAATAAATTGATGTACATAATACCATTACTACCAGCTAACCTTTGGGAGATTGATAGATTTATAAGATAAATCCAGAGTCCGAGAATTTTAAATAAAAGTCATAATTTAAAGAAACATATGAATAAGTAATATAATATATATTTATTTATTATATGATAAACCTTACAGCTATATTCCCAGATAATTTAATAAATATAAAAAAAATGCCTCAGCCAACAGGTTCCACAGACATTGGGTACGGCGACCTCCAGGCCTCGTCGCTTCTTCCGTGGTGCATTTCGAAGGCCCAAATAAACCTATATGCCAACGAAACACAACACTTTAACATTATTCGTTACAAAAAAAAAAAACTTACTCAGATATCTAAATCTATATTTACATATCTAAATGTCTATCATTAAACAACTAATCAATTCCTGACCACCCACAATCAGATTGAGGACATTAACACTATCTTAACGATATATCGAGTAAATGATTCCATATCATACCTATACTATGTTCATTCTTACAATCAGGTTCGTATTAATAAATCTATCTAACATCCGACATTTACTTAAGTATGACTTGTCTCTTTTTACCAAATGTCAAATCAAGAAAGAATGAAAGAGACACACTTTACTTGACTGAATATCGGATCTTGGGATCGAATTATGAATATAGACCCTAGATAATTTCCGTGACAGATGACTTTACCGTAACAACTAATCTGCCTCCTTAGTCTAGCGGTTAAGTCCGTGTATTTAGACGCGGACGTACCGGGTACGATTCCTGATCAGTACACAATAATTTATTAAATTTATTTGTTTTATTTTCATCGTGTACTTGGGCATGGGAGTGGTGCAGATCTAGTGAGACCAGTATTTATAGTATTAGTATTATTATTTTTATTTGAATTACGTGCTTTATGGGCAAAATTCTCAAGGACTCGTTGTGAGCAGATAGAAGACTGCTTAGTAGAGATTTTGGACTCCTTGAGTATTGACACATTAGTTTTTCGCGCTTTGTTAAATTAATTGTTCTTAAATACTACATATGTTATAAACACGTGTGTTCAAGAAGCTACACCTTTCCGATTGCTATCGCCTATAATTTAGGTAAATGAGAAACAATAGAAAAAAGCAATTTATTATAGTGTTTTAAATGGTAACTAGACTCGCGTGTTTATTTCACACAATCCACGTACAAGTTCCGTTTTAAAGTTTCATTTAAAAATGGCTTTCAGCCGGCCACAAATGAAACCACACACAATGCCATTAACACTATTAAATCCAAGTTTAATTTACAAAACTGTGTAGCGAATATTGTGGCTGAAAAGCTAAATGTACTAAAAAAATATGCGCTGGAGAATATTAAAGTAGGCGAAAGATTTCTTAATAGATATGGTCTTACAAACTTTCCTTGAGCTAATGAAGTTCAAACTTTGATAGTAACGGTTGTCTTAATAAATTTTAAACTTTCACTTGAAATTAAAAACAGTCTTGAAAGTATTAACTTTGCTTAGTTTGAGTAAGTACTCGATATTTCAGACAGATATTATCAGAAGTTGCTTCGATCATTTACACACATTTATTGCTAACTAAATTTATCAGGTGCTTCGTATATTCATAACTTGGCTTTTGACAAATTTGAAATTTCATTGAGAAGATTAATTCAAGTAATCCTAATTCCTTTATCTTTATACTCGTATAAAAAATTAACATATTACTGGAATAAGCTGATAAACTTCTGCTAGCATCTAGATTTGATTTGTTTTTGTTTTTAGACGAATTGACATTAGTACCTTGGATATTGAGCCAATCCTTGGTATAGGATTTTACCTGCTGAGATATACTAGCTACTTTTCACTCTTCACTTTACTTTCAAGATAATTCTGTAAGAGCTGATCCTGCGGCGGATCAAGCTCAAATTTGCAAGCGTCGAAAATATATGAACAATATGAAACAATTTGTAATAGTTACTTATTTTCGACGTTTGGGGTACAAACGATTCCGTGGGGATCAGAATTGAAAGTTTTTATAAAAAAAAAACATTCTATGGCTCATTGACGTCTCTGGTAACAATAGCGCTTGGATTTTTTTTTGAAAGTATTTAATTTTGATATTTTGTGTTATTTGGTTAAATTTAGTTTTGAATGTAGTATAGTTTATTTAATTTTAGGTTTTCTATATGGTTAAGTTTTGCTATGTTAAATTAAATGAATAAATGTACTTGCTGTTGTCCCAAATGCCACATGAAAATAATGTGTATATAAATATTTTTGTCATATTACTAGATCATTTTAATAAAAAGAGATAACAAATGGGTATTTTTCGTTAACCTATATATCGAAATTGATAAATAGAAAATATAATTGCTAAGATAATAAATTTAACAATATAACAATTGATGTTCCAAATAATGTGTAATGTATCCATACAGATGCATATTTTCCTAAAGTGGCTTTAGCATTAATAGATTATAGGATCTGAATAGGGGAATCCTAAAATAAACTCAGACGACACGAGACGAGTCTAATATTAGAGTTGGACTTAATAGCTATTACGAAAGACCGAAGTCCTGTCATTCACTTCCGCTTGGGTATGTGGAATTTCCTGTATTATGTTAAACTAGTCAGGATTTATTGTTAAGCTTGTCTGACAAGCGTTGCACTATCTTTGGCGTTCACACACTATGGTCCGGATTAATAGTCGTTGCTCTGCCAGTGCTTTAGAGTAAAAACTGTCACTTTCAAAGTTCTGAGCAATGGCTCGTGCTAAGCACTGGCGGAGCAACGACTATTAATGCTTACCTAAGTTACATGATTTAAATCACACTGAGTCCTAGACGTGCTGGAGATAGGCCTGGTTGGCGAGGAATGCTTATTTTAAAAATTTATATTAAGTTTCCTTGAAGCTGTAGTATCAACAATAAATATTGGTCGCAATGACTTATTAACAAATAAACTGATTTTCAGTAGTTTAAAAAAATGTTTTAACGTTGGGGTTTGACTTCGTGTTTAGTTAAAAACTTAGTGTATTTTCAATTAAAGACAAAATATATACAGTAGTATAGACGTTAAGGCGAGATGGCCAAATAATTAAAGAGTAAAAACATCTAAGTAAGCTTTCTGTACATGTAAGTGTGTTAATTGCCCAAGTGGATGAAGAATTTATCATTGTAAGTATTGGTTCATGGTAATCTATACGAATTCTGAGCGGTGGTGGCTCGGTTGTAAGAACTCCACGTTCTTCAGAATTTTCTGAAAGTCCCATCTCCAACAGTAAAGGTCTAGGACTCTGTGTTTTAAGGGTTGTGATGATGAACAGCTGGACGGTAAAAAAATAACAAAGACCATTTGATGTTGATGAAGATATTAAGATAAAAGGTTATTGTATATAGTTTAACTCTTCACAAACACAATTAATATGGAATAGATGATCCATCAGATCTAATACAAAAGTACGATGACGTAGAATTACATCTCCAATCAATAACATTGAACATTCTGAAAGTCAGATAAAAGAACAAGAAAAGTAAATTATTGGCTCCCACGAATCAGGGACGATTGGAAACCCAATACAAAACTTTACACGTACAATTAGTACGAAGCAAACTCGTACAAATGACACCAATTAATTACCATGTCGCCTTAATTTTTCACAGACATAAAGCCGCAGGCCAAAAGCTGCTTATAAATAAATCGATACACCACTTATAAATACATACTAAGGGATTACGATTAAGCCCATATGTAATTGTATAGGCCTCAGCAGCCGAAGCCGAACCTTCAAGTTATATGAACCCTTATTTCTGAATGGAAATAAAGGTCAAGATGGCTTGATGGCTGATGTGTACAGATCATTAAGCACTTCAGTTTGCGGGTATAGGGTTATTCTAGTTCGTCTGGTCTATATTTATCTGATTAGTTTTGAAACCTTTCAGATACGATTACGAATGAGAATTTTAGATATATTTGGAAATTAGATAAGTCTAATGAGGTTATGTTTATGTTATTAGCCTTCATCTTTCTACATACATATCTTCATGCCAAATCCCTTGCTGGAAAATTGAGCTTAATACGATCACGACATACCTTTTTGACATTCATCAACATTTTCATAAATCCCCTTTTTTTTCGGTGGCTTTTTAATGCATCTTTAGCTATTGTTTAACTTCGTTATGGGTGAGTCTTGGTTTGCCAGGACTTCTTTTACCCACAACTTTCCCTAGGCTTTCTTTACCTACCGTTTTACGTATTGTCATTACGTATGCAGTCTGTCAAAGTGACGCCGCATATTCATGCAACGACCTGTTCTACTGCATGAACTCTAATCTCATGCGAATTCTGATATATCTACATCTCGCTTTTATACACACTCGTAAGTGTTGGTACCAGCATGGCATTATGTATAGCGAGTCGAGCTTTGTCACTGAAAGCTTTCTATTGATTAAGATTTTGGCAACGCTAATAGTCAAATCCTATATTATTATTTTTTGGTTTCTTATTGAAGTAGGTCACGCTCTACTTCATCAGATTAGTCCAGGAGACAGAGCATATTTATACATAGGAAAAAGAAATTAATATCAATAAATATTTTTTTTTATTTAATTTTTTTATATATGTTTATTTATATTTCAAGCCCATGGGGACCGTCAGCGAGGCGCTTGGCCAAGGAGTTGTCAAAGCGGCTGACAGAGAGGTCTGGAGACAGGAAGGCTTGCAATTATTTTTGCCAACGTAGTAGCCTCGCTATACAAAGGGAAAATGTTGCCAGTCTCCTTGGGACTATCTTGGATGAGACGTCTCTAGAGGACATTTTTTATTTATAGTTTAGTTTATTTTTAATTTTATTATTTAGGTAGCTTTTAATTTATATTGCTGCCTTTCCAGGACATAATTGTGGATAATTTGGCCTGGGTCTGAAATAAAGTGGAACTGGGTTAACATGCTTTTAGGCACAGTAACAGTGATCTTGTAAATCTATGCACGTATTTGTCATTGAGGCTCAATCCTGCCACATTTTCATTAAAAGACAACATTCTATCTTCATAAATGCTGCCGAATGAAATGTCGATTGGACCGGACGAATTGAGAATGGCCCGTGAGAAAAAACATATCTTGCAACGACCATATGTTGATCTGTAAGTTATTATGACACCAGAATTATACAAGATTATAGTACAGTTGTATGTATTTTTAATATGTCATTTTTATGAGGTATTTTATTATATTATAGTTATAATGTTTTAAAAAGAACTAAGTTAAGAGCGGTGGTGGAACTAAGTGCAACATATATAAATGTTAAGCGTTATTTTATGTTTGCCGTCATTTTAAAATATTTTTGTTATTTTTATTCCCAAATAATGGTTAGCTTATCACTCTTTCAGCTACCCTAATATGTACTATAAAATAATATTGTATTATGTCAATATTGTAAAAAAAAAAATTTAGTACTATGGATATTTGCAAAAAATTAATGAATTAAATTCATTAATAAAATATTGATACAATTTCTTCTTCCCGTCATATTTAATGCAACGTAATAATAATAAATATAAATAATTTAATATCTCACTAGACCTCTTTACAGCTTCAATTAAATTCATTTTCAAAATTTATTATAAAAAATCTTTTCTTTACACTATAATGAAAATTGGGGCCGTTTCTTCTCATACTGTATCACCATTATCTAGACAGGTATTTTCTTTGCACGTTAGTAAAAATTGGCTTATATATATATATAGAATCCTAAGGCGATATATAAATAAAAATAAAATGTCCTTCGCGTCATTTTGCACGGACATGTCAGGTGCATATTTTGGTTTTGTAAATTACTTTACTCTGGATATTGTTAGTCAAAAGTGGTGTTGTTTTGTTTAATAATGTGCTACAATGTCAATAATTATGGAAAGCAATAAATTGGACTTATATGGAGCACAAGTTGCAGTTATGTTTTTGCGGTTTCCCCGCGCTGTGAAGTCCCATATACCCTACGGGTATATTAAAAAAAATACTAAATTCTGAAACATCTGGAATTTGATGATAACCTCATTAACTCATAAAAAAATAATTATATTACGTTAGACTTGGCTGTCATCTCATTTATCATCCATCTGAAGAAGAGAACACAAACAACAACAAAAAAGACAAATGTTATAAAAAAACACACAACAAAAGAGAACTTACCTCGTAAACAAAACAGATAAAAATTCCACCACAATTTACACCCTAAATTCGAACACGTGGCCACAATATCAGTTCGGGTGCGAAAGGTCGTCGCCACACGATTGCTTAGAGCCGACTGAACGAGTCGGGGTTTAAGATAATTTCAGATATTTTTAACCACCCCCCGGTAGACAGGCGTGCCCGGCTGACTCATTTGTCTGGACGTTCAACTGACTGATTCTTGAAAATATTTTGAAAACGATCACAACACGTTATCTAACCCTGTATCACTAATCATTCCTAAAACTGACGACGCCTACCTTGCGCATTTGGTAGCCGTCCACCCCATCCGTTTCTAATACGTTCCTTATTTTAGGTAGGACCTACCCAATCCTGATAGGCACCTTACACGGCCACTTCTGAGCCTGAATAGAGTCAAGCTTCGTACAATGGTGGGGGTGATGAAGGGACACTCTGCCTTAAACACACACTTATACATTGAATATTACAGATAGCCCACTGTGTAGAGAATGCATTGCAGAGGAGGTGACGGGCGCACGTGTACATATCGTATGTAAAGATCGTTTGAAATTCCTTTGCGACTCTCACAGTCTTTTACTTCGTTCTTCCCTTAATAACCTACTGAAAATCCCTCCCCACTCTTCCAGCAGATATTCAGATTCTTTTACAGTAGGTATCTGCAGCTCGCCAGTGAAACAAGCTTCCTTTAATTGTTAGTTTACGTAGGATATTTATTTATAAACTTCTTATTGCACAAAATACACATAGTTCAGCTCATCCGCGGTTTATACGACACAGGAACGGAACCGTCAAAGTTGGCACTGTCACATCAGACCAGTTTAAATTTGAGAGAGGGGTAAGACAAGGATGTGTAATATCGCCGATACTCTTTAATATATATGGCGAACACATCATGCGGAAAACTCTTGAAGACTGGGAGGGCGGTGTAACATTTGGTGGGAAGAAAATCTCTAACCTACGGTATGCCGATGATACAACCTTGTTTGCCTCGTCAGAAAATGAAATGGTGAAGCTTCTGAATCGGTTGGAGGTCGTCAGTGAAAAGTTTGGCCTATTCATTAACAGAGGCAAAACAAAGCTGATGGTAGTCGACAAATCTCACAAATTCACGCGCACAACAGACCTTGATGCCTATGAAACCGTGGACGATTTCCTACCTAATCTCTATTACCGAATCTCTAACCTACGGTATGCCGATGATACAACCTTGTTTGCCTCGTCAGAAAATGAAATGGTGAAGCTTCTGAATCGGTTGGAGGTCGTCAGTGAAAAGTTTGGCCTATTCATTAACAGAGGCAAAACAAAGCTGATGGTAGTCGACAAATCTCACAAATTCACGCGCACAACAGACCTTGATGCCTATGAAACCGTGGACGATTTCCTCGGCTCCACTGTTAGTAATAAAGGAGGCTGCGAAGGTGAAATTCGTCGACGAATTGGAATGTCCAAAACTGCGATGACCCAACTTAACAGAATATGGGGTGACAGCAACATATCCAGAAAGACAAAAATTCACATCGTGAGAACACTTGTCTTCTGTATATTTCTGTACGGTTCGGAGACATGGACCATAAAAGCCGCGGATAGAGCGAGGATTGATGCGTTTGAGATGTGGTGCTGGCGTCGTTTGCTCAGAATTCCTTGGACCGCACGACGTACTAACATCTCTGTGCTCGAAGAGCTTAAGCTGACCAGGGAGCAAAGACTCTCTACCGTCTGCTTTGCCCGAATTCTGCAATACTTTGGCCACATTGCAAGAAGAGAAGACGATAATCTAGAAAAACTTAAAAGAACAAGAGGGAGAAGCCCCAAGCGATGGTCCAGTCAGGTGACTGACCACCTGAACATCCCTGTACACCAGGCCATCCACTACGCCGAGGACCGAAACCGTTGGAGACGGCTGTTGGATGAGCTGCGTCTGCGACGGAGTCACGATCCCCATCAGTGGGGTACCGACTAAGTAGGAGGAGGATTGCACAAAATAACTTAAAAAGTAGTGTACAAGGGCGAACTTAATGCCTTCCGGCATTTTATAACAGCTAACCTTTGGGAGTGTGGCAGAGGATTGCGGGTGCATTAAGATAAATATAATTACTTAAGAATAATTAAATACTACTACATAAATACTTACATGATATATAATTAAAATAATATATATAATAAACATAAATATATATTGTGTAAGAATATATAAACACACTAATAGATAGGTACTTGTATCATATTACATAGGTACAATCATTTTGGATAAAAATTAAGGAAATAGATAAATATTATAATGCATAGGTACTTGTAGTTAGCATGACAAATTATTTTGTTTATTTAAAAAGTGAGGAACAAGTAGATTTTTAAACACATTTATTGTAGGCGCCCGTCTAATGACTAGTGGAAGCTTGTTCCACTCTCGAGCAGCGAAAACAGTAAAAGAATCTGAATATGTATGTATATTATATATTATTTTGTGTATGTATTGGTAATAAATTATTACTAAATTATCAAATGTCTTTGTAACCTATCTGCACCCGCTTATAACAGATCTCAGTCACAAAGGTTAGTTGGTAGAAAATGCATTTACGGCATTAATCTCGCCTAGTGAGTACATACTTACTTATTTTGGTTTTGTACAATAAATAATTTATTAATATTATTATTATTACATATGGAGTGCTCCAGTGTGGCTGCACCCAGACTGAGGTTCCCCCAGACTGCGAGGACTCTTCTGGAGGTCTGCAGGAACGTTACGGGTCTCCTGGCCTTCCTGGAGAGAATTACCTTAATTTCTACCTTGCTTATTAGCATGATTAGTTTACGTTTAGTGTACCCACCATTACTTATTGCGGATGCGCGCTTATTAGAGTGGATTATATCGTGCAATCGTCGAAAAATTTACGAATGGTTTAAAATAACGAAACTTTTTTTTTTCAAAATTGTGCCATTTATTTATCTCTTTTTAGTAATTACTATAATAACATATTATTTTTATGTTATTATAAGACGTCATAATTACTTTTAGATAGAGCACTAACTTCTGCAAGGGCAGCAAAAAAGCGATTTGCCAGGAGCATAATGTTTCTACTTTCAATCATGTAGGTTATTTTTGAATCAGATTAAGTTATTTAGTTAAGAGAAAACTAAGACTATTAACTATGTTCGTTTTGTATGTATGTATGTAATTTTGTAAAATACTTTGTGACATGCAATAAAATTTGAAATAGTTTGCTTTGGAATTAACAGTCGTAAATTATTATTATTGTAAATCAATGTGGAAACGTTCTTAAAATATCAATAATAGAGCCCCTAAGCCACAGTAAGCTTGCAATGTTGCTTTTTAGACCTAATGTAGTCACTGAAAATTAAATTTTAATGTCTACCAAATAAGATTCGTTGTGTCTTTTTGTAGGGATAAACAATAAATTTGTACTTATTTATAGTTAAAAAGCTTTCGGAATACTGTGAAAGGAAGTGGATTCAGGAATTGCAGACTGAAATTTTAATTAGCAAGGATTTTTATTACAGCAATAAACCAATAACAAATAAGGAAAGGCATGCTCCGATGGTTCGGGCATGTCGAAAGGATGAGTGAAGAGAGATTGACGAACCAGATATATAATGCGAAAGTTGTGTGTAAAAGAAGCCCTGGCAGACCAAGACTCACATATTACGACCAAATAAATAAAACAATAGCTGAAGGTGCATTAAAAAGCAATCGAAACAAAAGGGCATGTATGAAGAGGTTGATGAATGTCGAAGAAGCGAAGCTGTTTTCTAAAGTTTTCTAATGATATTGACTAACTGAATCCGTGGTCTAGCGGTTAACTCCCTGGATTAAGACTCGATTCGTGGATTTAGGTCGGGACACAAAAATATTTAATAATTTAAATGAATAAAAAATTGAATAAAATATTATTTAATTTATTTGTGATATTTCTCGAGTTTGGTACGCTGGAGACATCGACGAGCTTGCCACTTATCATGATTGGCCTATAGTACGACGAGCCTGTGACACCGAAATACCTCCAAGAGTTAATTGGCCTATCTCTCTCTAGCCTGCATAGTCTCTTCTCTCTTCTCATAACTCTGTTCTCTCCATTCCCTCTCACCATACTGGATTTATGGCCAACGCATTTGCTGTTGGCGCCGCAAACCTGTGGAATGAACTACCGGTAGAAATCCGACAAATTCCAACCGAAAAATGTTTTAAAAAATGAAGTTATCGCATTATTTAAATGGTTCATAAATTATGTAATGGTATCATATGTAGTATATGTATATAATTGTATTTATATGTATATAGATTTATTTATTATTATTATATAACAATATTTGCACCTACCTTACACCGCCTCCGTGGTCTAGTGGTAAAAAACGTTGCCGTGAACTCGGAAGGCAAGTTGTACATTGTATAATTTGTCTCGGTCTGGGTGTTTATATGTATAATATGTATATATTTACAAAAAAAAAAAAGGATTATATGTAGTTTATCAACCATTTAGTTTCCGTAACACAAGGCTCGTAGCTTACCACGGAAATTAGATGGCGCTGTGTGACCTGTCTGGAAATATTATTATTATTATATTTGAAATGGTCCACATTGTCCCTAAGGTTGGCTGTCAGATAATGTCTCATCATTACAGCCCCTAGGTCACAGTGTCCTAGAACTCCACTGTTGGAGATGGGCCTTCCAGGACATATATCTGGAGAATTTGGCCTACACTCGCCACGCTGGCCAGACGGCTTAGATAATGTCTAGCGGCATTAAATCCGCCCCTTGTAAAACGAGCAATAAAGATTTTAATTTTAAAAAAAAGTAGAATTGCCTAGATGTGAATCCGCTTCTTTATAAGCGTGGTTTCTGTCCATCCCGGTTGTGATGATACTTTACTATGATAATATTGAATTATAATTTTCGTATATAAATAAACAGCTGTCTATTTCATAAGTAAAATTTTAAATAAACTTGTCAGCAATTTGGTCGCTTATAATCGGTGTTTTCTTACTTTTAAAATATCTTGAAGACTTATAATGATGATCTTATTAAGTAAAGTGCTATTGTTAAGCAGTTTTGTAAGCATATTTAAGTATAGGTATACCACATTCCAGTTTTTTTAGAGTTCTGCATGCATAGTTATTTTGCAAATAGGCTGCTAAATTAATAATTCATTATTTTTTTTTGTTAGTTATACGTTTTTAACTCAATAAATCTCTTTATCTCAAATATTAGCGGTCATGCACCTTACAATCCCTGCTCACATCTCCCAAAGGTAGCTGTTAGAAAATGTTTTTAGACATTAAGCTCGCCTATGTACCTACTATATAAAATGTATTATTTTCTGTGCAATAAAGAATTTATCTATCTATCTATTTATTTTAACATAGAATAGGATATTGACAAGGCCCGCTTTATTTTATTTAAAAACTTAATTGCACTATGTACAAAGGCGGACTTAATGCCGCTAGGCATTCTCTGACAGCCAAACCTTTAGGGCATTAGGACAGTATAGATGGTAGGTGCAATCATCAATAAACATATTCTTAACAGTATAAATACATACATATACAAATACATAAATACGCAATATATATAAACATAAAGTACATCACAAATAAACAATAATATAATATAAAACTATTTACATACTTTAATTGATTTAATATTTATTATTTTTGTAATTTTAATTTAAATATGATATGTATAGATATATATATTTTAAAATACAAAGATATTTGCAACAAAACGGCCCAGGTACCGAACTCGAGAAATGACACAAATAAATAATTTTGTCTCGACCGGTATTCGAACCTGGTCCGGGTCTTAATCCACGGACTTAACCGCTGGACTTGTCTTTATTTGTATTTTTTATTATTTTTGGAGGCTCACATACCGTATAATGACATCATAATAGCCTATGTTCGTCTGATTTAGGGTAATACTCGTAATTCTGCCTAATTTAATTAAAATAGTAAATACATACATTCACGCCAAATGCCTAGCAGGGTAGGCAAAGACAAATGAGCGCTACTTGTTAAGATCATGATATATCTCTTTCGCTTCTTCGTCATTTATCAATCTCTTCATACATGCCCTTTTCTTTATATGGCTTTTTAATCCAACTTCATTTCATCCATCATATAGTCATAGTTCATTCATCTTATCTTTCATCCCACCCGGATATCCCAGGTGCCAAGTCAGCACTAAGCTGTCCTCGATCCGCGCTTTTTGGGCCATGCGTGATTGGTTGCGGACCCCATCGCCGCTCCGGCTCATACTAATCAAAATAGGATTACTAATATGCACATCTTTAAAAATCTACGCCATATTGGAGATCCACTTACAATTAAAAATGTATACTATACACTGGTTCAAAGTCTGCTAACATATAGTTCACTAGCTTGGGGTGGAATATACAAATCTTACCTAATCAACCTTGAACGATCCCAGAGAGCATTACTAAAAGTTATGTACTTTAAACCATACAGATATCCCACTGTAAACTTATATACCGACACCAAGGTACTTTCTGTGAGGAAACTATATATTCAAAAACTTATACTTAAACAACACACATCAACTCTAAAAAGAACTGATAACAGTAACAAAAGAAGATACTATGAGGTATTTACTAATCACTACTACAGAACCAGAAGGGCGCAGTGTACAAATTTATTTCAAGGACCTTATATCTATAATCATTTAAATAAAATATTGGACATAAACTTAACTACAAATACAAGACTCAAAAATATTCTTTACTATTACCTAATGACTATGACATATATAGAAACTGAGAATTTATTTGACATCACAAAATAAATCTAATACTTATATAATCTTTCATCAAGTGCATACCTACCGTCTTTCATAATTTACATTCTTGAGATTTCATTTATATGTCTAATTATTTATTTATTTACTATATTTATTCTTTATATTATATATAGTGTATTTATTAACCTTTCATGAATATCTTCAATATTTTATATATATATATATATTTTTAATTTTTAATTATTGTATTTAGAATTTAATTTTTAATTTAATTTTAATTTAATTTTGATTTAATTTGAAGTTATATAAATTATAGATTTAGTGCAATTGAGACCCCACAATACCGGCCTTCCTAGTGTGGGTCTCCAATAGAAAACATGTACATAGGATTTTATTGGAAATAAACGATTTATTATTATTATTATTATAATATAGGCGTGTAGGCAAGAGAAACATATACTCGTACACAAATACACAGACAAAGCTTCTTACATGCATTCTGAACTAATTTATAATTACAAAATCCGTATTATGTTATTTTTTAATATTATTCCTACCCCTTATATCCTTTCATCTTTTATTTTTATTTTTATTATGTGTTGTTTTTTTGCTACTATTATTTTCGTCTTTTATTGTCATACATTGTGTAACCTTAACAAGGAGCACTTGTCTTCTGGAACACACTCTGTTTCATCAGACTTGTTGTGGCCAACATGCGTATACGTCGCGGGGCAGCGCGGCGGGGGCGCGACCTCGGACCGCGGCCGCCACTCCATTCCACGACGGCACGGTGGAGCAACGCTGCTTATAATCGGAACCGCGACCCATACAAATAAATGATACAGTCCACAAACCTAACTTCAATTGAAGGCCATACCCAACAAAGTGGTCCTTCGAGCCGGATGTGAACCAGCGACCTATGGATCCAGGAGACAGAGCACATAGGTAAAAGTAAAAATTGTGTCAATAAAGATTTTTATTATTATTATTATAAGTATGTGTTGTTACAATTAGCATCTTTAAATGTACCACCATCAGGCAGTCTACCACCTATTTGTTGTTCTCCTTAAAAGTATGTACTACACACATCAAAAGTGTCTAGGGATCAACATATATTTTTGCAATAACTTTTCTCCTGATTGATATTCATTAAAATTTTCTTTAAGGATTGATCAAATAAAATGTTTTCGTTTGTCTACAGTAACGATAAACCAAGTCACCTTTGCATTAGTAAAAAAAATTGCCATTTTCCTAATAAAGGGATTTTTGACATTTGAACCACTAACATTAAAGTTCGAAAAAAAGACTGAAATAACAGTTTTTTTTTTAATTTTATTGGGTAACTTAAACAATTAATAATCCGTGTTTCTACCGCGAATACTAACAACACAAGAACATCGGTTTGGCATACTCAAAATGAGTTCATCCAAATCACGCTGTGAAATGGCCGCCCATGTTCGTTGCAACAACAAAAAAAGGTCTTCTTGCGACTGGATACCCTCCATATTCGGCAGAGCTCTTCTCTGAAGAATATCCCATGCATGCTCAATCGGGTTCAAGTCTGGCGACTGAGCAGGCCAGGGCAGGACATTGATGTTAGCTGCGGCGAGAGTCTGTCTTACAACTCTTGCGGTGTGCGGTCGTGCATTATCATGCATTAACTGAAATAAGGGACCGATATGCACTTGTAGAGGAACGATGACGTCTGATACAACCGTCTCAGCATAAATTTGAGCGTTGAGGTTGCCTCTGATCCAAATCAACTCAGTTCTTCCGCCGATCGAAATACACGCCCATACCATGATGGTTCCACCACTATAAGGATGGACTTCCTGGCAGGATTTTAATCGCTGTTGGCGTCCAGGGGTTCTCCAGTGTCGTATACGTCTTGTATCCGGCCTCATACCAAAACGAGACTCATCAGAAAAGCACACGAAACGCCATTGTTCTTCTGTCCAATTTCTGTGTTCAAGAGCCCATTGATATCGAGTCCTACGATTGTGCATTGCTATAGGTGGTACCCGTAGCGGTCTTCGGGAATGAAGGTTCACTTCATGCAAGCGGTTTCTGACTGTTTGGTCGCTAATTAAGTTCCCTGAAGAGCGATGAAGGCTCACGGCTAAATCATGGCGGTTATTGTTGGAGTTCTTCGAGCTGTGATTTGAATGTATCGGTCTTGTCTCCGTGTGGTGCAGCGATACCGTCCTCCATGGCGCTCAGCCACGGTACCAGTGGTTCGGTAACGTGTCCAAAGTCGACTGATAACACTCTGACTTGTATTCAGAGCTAAAGCCACAGTACGTTGCCGGGAACCAGCTTCTATCATTCCCACGGCTCTGATCATTTCTTCCCTGCTTAAATGACGTCGCCGCTCCATAATAACGTTGGTTTTAATCAGTAGTAGGGAAACAGTAGCACTAATAATGTCTTCAATGCGTCTTATGTTTTTATAGGGAAAATATTGACAGCTGATTTTCATCTTTTACTCGAATTTGATTGACAGTTCCTGTTTTAAATTATGAAATGCACCAAAAAGGATCCATATAAATTTATAAAATCATAAATTTATTACAAAGCCACATCTCAATCACAAGAAATCCGCATAAACATGCTTGATCCCTAGACTTTTTTGATGTGTGTATTTGCAATGATATCGTATTCCAATTTTTGCTTTCAAGGAGAACTAATATTGTAAGCTTGCCATAATGATATTAAGACTTACCTAAATTTATCGGTTTAGTATAACCTTCAAACTAAATGTAAAATTTGGTTCCTCGAAAATCTATAGCTGTAATCGCCAAGGCGTATTTAAAACAACATTAGAAAAAAAACATAATGTTGTAGCTAAGTAATTAAACAATGATCCACGCTCGTCTTACTCAAATAAAACGACCGTTTTAATTATAGATTTTAGACGCTTTTTCAATAGCAGACCCCGGCCTCTGTATACCTAATAATTAGTGTGAAGTTTACGTTCGAAATTTAAACAAATAAAAAAAACCTACTGAACCGTCGTCCGTTCCGCGTAAAATGTGTCTTAAAAACTTTTTTTTCTTAATCAATCCTTCTGAGAACGGATGTAACAGCTACCCGTATAATTGTATAAATAAAATAAATAACCGTTTAGACACAAAAAACCTGATTCGCCTTTCAAATTTAACGCAAGGCGATGTTTGGTTATGGTAGTGATACACAAGTTTAAATTCGATAGGTATGAAACGCTATCAAGACTCTCACTGCTCCTGTAGTCCAGAAATATATTATACTTTTAATACAGGGGCTAGTTTCAACAATTTGTTAATTACCTATAATGTATGGTAGATCGTATTCTATTAACTCTTAAGATACCATATGTAACTAGTTATAAGGCAATTTTTGTAAAGAAAATAAATTGCAATTATTATGATTACTCAATCACTGTTAAAATGGTGCTTAAATTATAATTCAATATCCAAAGAATTTTATATAGTCTGAGGTTGTTGTGCAACAAGTAGATGAATTACCATATTTATATCTTAAACAGAAACTATGACACAATGTTGTCATAAAGACGATTGTCATTTTCGTAAAATTTTACAAATGTTTGTGTATTTTTTTTCGCAGTTGTCTAGTGTTATTTGGGTCTTTATTTCTATCTATGGCTATAGGAGTCGTCTTATTTTGCGTGGTCCTGTTTAAAACCCGTTTACTTTGTCATTTGTCGGTTCTACGAGAGACGTATCTGGTCAGCTACCACTTACCATAGCTTTGACCTCTATTCCCTCTTTTTCTTAGACATATTTGTTTGTTTACATTTTGACAACAAATAACAAATTATGTAACAACAGATATAAGACTAGGCTGGAGAATCATCCTAACTAGCTGCCTATTGACGTTACCATCCCTCAATAAGGCAGGTGTTTAAAAAGACGCAAAGTGCTAGAAACCGACAGCTATCGAGATTCAAGCTACTGAGTAAATAAGGTGATATCTGAATGGGGAATATGATCCAAATGAAATACTTCTCAACTCATCTGCCTAAAGTTTAGGATTGATTGCACGATCAACAATGAAATAATAATAAATAAATAAATAGTGAGTGTCTAAAAATTGTGACAGATTCCTGAGAGCTGTTTCAATTTGCACCCCACGAAATGCGACTTATTTGTTTCGTTCATGTTTTTAGGCCTGTCAAAACGTAAACAAATAAATATGACATATACAGTATAAAAATGCGAGTCAAACTGTCGGCCGCATCAATTTTTCATTATATTTTTTACCTTGAATTTGTAGACCAAACCCACTGTCAGTATTCACATTTCTGTTTCGTGCGACATTATAGGAAAAAACAATGCAAGTTGAAGACTTATGCATTTAAACATAACTTGTTTTTAATAATTTTAGAGTTTCAGAAACATTCATTTAGTCGCGATATAGTTGCAATCGAGTATCATTCGCGTCGCTTTGTGAGTGACAATTTTTTTCTTCACGCCATTGTCGCTTTTGCAAATAGTTACGGAGTCAATTAAAAAAGTGTTTGATGTAATGCAAATTTTAGCTTATCCGTGAAGATTATTGTTTAATTTAAAGCGATTACACTTCGTAGTGTGAAATTTGTAATCTATCGACATTAATTTATGAATATTTAAAATTTAATTACGAATTTACGACAGATTTTATGATTTTATATGTATATAAAATGTATTGTCAGTACATTTTTGGAACGACATTATCAGAATCATACATGGGTAGAGAAAGAAGTCAAGAATAAAGTGAATGTATCATTGCGCAAAAAAGAGGCCCCTAAATCCAGCCTATGTTCGTCACAATCCTGAAGCCCTTTTTCTCCTTGATCCGCAACACATGATGGATCTTTTGCCCGTACGGTGAATCCATTGTTAGCTAAGAAATTCATTCATATAACAACACGTAGTCGAAATAATAGTTTTTATGCCATACCACGCTTGGTGATGACGTCATATTGCCTGTGCTATTCTGATCTATTCCATTGAGCGCCCTGTAGTTCAGGGAAAAGTCGATGGCATGAGGATGCGTGGTAGGTCTCCGATAAGATAGACTGATCTGGTTAAAGCAGCAATGGATCATCCCCTACATGAGTGCGCTAGGAAACCACGCTTATAAATAAGCGGATTCACATTTAGCCAACTTTACTATAGGCCAATCGTGACAAGTGGCAAGCTCATCGATGTCTCTAGCGTACCAAACTCGAGAAATATCACAAATAAATTAAATAATTTAAAAAAAATCGAACCCGGTACCTCCGAGTCTAAATCCACAGACTTAACCGCTAAATCACGGAGGCAGTTTAGGTAAATTATTATTATTACATATATATAGAAGTATTCAAAGAAAAGTATTTTTATATTTTCCTAACAGTAATAATCATTGCGGTAATAATTGAGCACTCTATCATACAAAATATTTACATATTAATTTGAGTGTGGCTACTTGCTGTCAATCGAGTAAGATAAAAAATGTTAACCTATGTACGTTAAATGGATAACCATTTTGAGATGAATGTATGATCATTAACATCTCGTTTGTGATGTACCCAATAAGGAATACCTTGTCCTCATATATATAGACATTACTTTCAGTTTTAACTGGTTATATGTTATTTTTCTTCAATCATGTTTTTTTTTTATTGGAGATAATTTTTTTCATTATTTATAATATTTTTTACGTCTACAAAATAGACAACAAAAATAGCTATACAATTTACATCCTATTCTTTGCATGACTTACTAAAATAATTGGGCCTAAGCAGGTCTGCCGTCAATACATTTATGGAACGAGCTTCCAAGACGGCATTAACGGAATCATACAGTATTTGGTTGGGTAGGGAGAGGAGTAGAATGGTGGATCGCGCAATAAAATAAAAAAGGGAGGCCTCCTTTTCTTAAACCAGCCTATTGTCGGTCTCAAACCCGAGCTTCTCGTCTCTTACCCACACACGATGGGCCCGGCACCCGTGCGGTGAATTCATGGAATGCTTAGAAATTTGTCTTCTTCTTTCAATATTACATATTCATATTCATTACAGCCCATAGAACACAACGTCATAGTCCTCCACTGTAGGAGATAGGCCTTCCACTTCCAGAACATATATCTGGAGATATATACTGCCTCCGTGGTCTAGCGGTTAAGTCCGTCGATTAAGACTCGGAGGTACCGGGTTTGATTCCTCGTCGGGACACAAAAATATTTAATAATGTAAATAAATACATTTAAATAATATTTAATTTATTTGTGATATCTCTCGAGTTTGGTACACTGGAGTTTGTCATGATTGTCCTATAGTAAAGTTGGCTGAAATGTAAATCCGTATATTTATAAGCGTGGTTTCTGACCACCACGAAAGGGAAACGGTCGTGATGATACTTTACTTTTTTAACGATATATATGCCACGCTGGCCAGACAGGTTAGCGAGGATTTGATTTCAATTTTTAATGACATATTATTAATAATAAAATCAATTAAATAATATAAATAATACAAAACAATAAATATAAGAATAAAAAGTGATTAAGTATATAAATAAATTTAATCGTAATATGTGAGTCTTGGTCTGCCAGGGCCTCTTTTACCCACAACTTATATGAGTATATCTGGTTTGTCAATCTCTCTTCACTTACTTATCCTTTCAACATGCCCGAACCATCGGAGCATGCCTTTCCCTATTTTTGTCCCTATGCTTTCTGTCATACCTTTTTTGCGTATTTTGTCATTACGTAGTTATGCGGTCCGTCAAAGTGACGCGGCATATCCGACCTCATTTCTACTGCAATAACTCTACTCTCATGCGTATTCTGGCATATTATAAGTCTCGCTTCCATACATAAGTGTTGGTAGAGATTAATAATAATAAATATGTACGAATCAAAATCAATGTTTTTATTCTCGTTCTTTACCACTGTGTCGAGTCCGTATAATTATTTCCACGTCTATGGGTCAATGTTCTAAAGAAGCTACCGGATTTTCGAATTGATTACGTTCGTTCGTTTGTCGAATGTGAAGTTGGTTTTAATGCCCGTTTAAATCACACTGTGCTGTGTTTGCGTGGATGGAGTTTTAATTGAGCGGGGCGATAAGCGGTGAGCGATTAATAACGAACGAGACCTACTTAATAAAAAGTCTCGAACCTGGGGCCTAATTCTTGTGCTTTCAACTTGCGTGTCGGTTCGAAATATTCGAATGAAAAGAGAACAGATCTTCATAGAAAACTGTAAGTTTTATTCGTGCAAATCGAGCGGACATGCATGTCGAAGGCGCGAGAATTGGGGCCCAGGTTATTATAAATATACATATGTTGCAAAGTTGGTACGTAGAGCTGTTAAAAATACTTGTATTTTTGTTTACTAGAATTTTTTTCATATATTTAAGCATGATGAGGGGCGGATACCTGAAACTGATGGGGCTAAGGCCCTTTATAGGATGATTCGTGGTACCTACTCTGGCTGGACTAGAATGATGAAAATGAACTGTAATCTTGGTTTGATTTCTGAAGGCAGTAACAGATGTTACTTCCAGAGGCGCGAATGGATCCGGTTCTAAGAACGATGATCTGGCCAAGGCCTATTGTAGGATGATTTGGTGTACCCTAAAGTGTAAAAAGATCTCGTTATAGAAGCGCTAGTCTCTTCTAAGAGTGTAAACTTCTTGATATTCGACAAACTTATATCTTACAACTGGCAATTTATTACCACAATAATAATAAATCCCTACAAAAATCCTTAAAACATCGAACAAGATACGCAAATAGACCTCAAAGACCAAATTAAGACAAAATTCGCACAAAGGTAGGCATATATATTTAGTTTATATATACATTTCATATCCTCACCTAATTAATTAGTTTGTTATTATATTTATGTATGTATTTAGTAAACTTATATCTTATTTTATGCTTTAATATTATATTTACTGACGTTATTGACTTGTATATCTTATAATAACCGTAATGAGCCTCAACGGAGTCAACCAATGCGCGGGCCCAGTCCCTTATTGGTGACCCAACCATACACCACCCAGCAGAGATGTACCTCTGTAAACAATATATCTCTCATATTTTGTACCACTAAAATTCTCTGCAATTCATGAAAACTTTGGTCAATAAATGATTTGTATTTGTAAATACAATTTTGTACCTACCTTTTAACTAGCCGCTCTAAGCTTGGCTAGGAAAGAAGGCATTATAAGTCCACTTTCGTCTGTGTGCAATAAAGATTTGAATAAATACATATCCGGCACTGAACACAAAACTGAATACCAAGGGCTATCTCTATATCCGCTATATCGCTGCGCTAATACCAAACTGATTATTTTTTTAAAATTTGAACAAACAACTTGTTTTGGAAATGGATGTCGTCCATCGAAGATACAGTTTCCTGGAAACTTATATTCACTGCACATACGATATTAACTCCTATAGCTAAGTAATAAATGTCATAGTCGTATAATAGTAAATGTAGTGGTAGCATACAATAACTCTACATTTTAATTAGTATTTTAGCACTAAAACGTAATTAACGAAGATAAAAAGAGAAGTAATCGATTAAGTTACGGAAACTGAGCGATATATTCTCTCAAATGAACTATTAAAATGTGGAACTTTGTGGGAACTTAGTTTAGTAATGGGTATTAATATTATACTTGTAAAGAATCTATAACGTAGTTATTTTTTTAAAACTCTTCAGTGTGCATGGGGTCACATGTCTTGATTAGATAATGACGGCATATAGCATATGTCTGTCCATGGGTTCGAAAGAACATTTATACTAAATTTGATTAAAATTAGTTTAGTAGTTGTTCGAAATGTATTTGTTGACCGCAGCTTTAATTATTTTATATTATTTTTGAATGCACCTTGGCAGAATGAAAATTGTGGTCCTCGGCCTAGGTGCTTTAAAAAATGTTAGGTTGGCAAGTTTTTTTTTGACACTTTTGCTTTGTGGGGAAAAATAAATTCATGTGGAAGACGAGTTTTGAGGAAGTCAATACCAATTTAGTGCCGCGTGGTAGCCGCTTTTGGACTTGTGAGCTAGGATTAACCATTCCCGGAGGAAAAGTGCTCATCCAGGTCATAACACTCGTTTTACTCATCACATACACCTACACACACTCAATTACACTGCTGGTTGAGCATAAACTGGTTGGATATGCGGTCATATCCCTGCCAAGGTGAGTATTATAGTTGTAATTAATAAGTTTTCTACATTCTGTAGGCAACTCCCCTAGACCCGCGTTTCTTGCGGGCGTGGCGAGCGCAGGACCCTCTAGTCGGAAGCGGGTAGTAAAATTGCGCATCGCCAACAGTAGTTTAGGCCTGAAAGCTATATAAACACTCCGACAGACAATGCATGACGCACAGATCACGTAATGATTGTCTCGTTATTTCTCTTTGACGCTTATATTACTGAACTGATTGAAATAAAATTTGGCAAACATGATAATTAGAACCCGAGAATAAACATTGGCTATATACAGTCAACGTATAAGCATAACATTTGACTCTACAACCATCTTTAGTTTTTACGTGGAGAAAAAGTATTTTTTTAACTTTTGGTAGGTGTAAAAAAATATTAGTAGTGTTTATATGAATTTTAAAATCACATAAATTACTTTCTAAATTTTAAATTTTAAAGATCGAAATCATGTCAAAATATGTTTCAAGGCAAGGGCACACCACCAACGTGGCACGTTTACGCCAAGCAAGCAATATTTCGTAGTTAAAAGTTTCGTTTTTATTATATATGTACATGTTTATACTTTATATAGACTAATTTAAATGAGTGTGCCTTTATATTGTTGTATGTAGGAATGAAATAAAATATTAAAAAACTAAAAACTTACATTTTAAAACATAAATGACTATTAATAAAAATAAATCTAATTTATAAATAAAAATATAACTAAAAACTAAAATGAAAAATAAAAAAAATAAAAAAAACTTGCTCCAAATCGCTGCCAATGGGCAAAGTACCAAGGATACTGGCAGCATTGCCACGTTGAATGGCAATGCTGATCTTATGGCCCAAATATTGCCCAGGCCTTTCTTTTGTCGTTGACGAGCTGTTTTGACAACGCCTTGAAAATTGCATGTGCACTTGGTCCCCACGGCCCGAGTGTTTCAACTCCAAACACTATTTAATAAACTGGTCTATGCGCACTATTTAAATTTTCCATAAGCTTAATACACTCTCTGCTATATTTATTTCTCTCATTATAGTCATCATATTATAGTAGGTATTTTATATTTATGTATATTCATAGAACGTATGTATGTAGTTTTATTTGTATGTATTTGTGTATGTATTAGTATGTAAATAAGTATTTATTCACTAGTATATATTGAAGTCTAATATTTTTCTATTAGTTTTGATAGCACCTGCCTTATCTCGTCGTAACTGCTTTAGTTGTCCCAAAGGTTTGACCAGTATAGAATGTCTAGCGGCATTAGGTCCGCCTTTGTACTTTGTGCAATAAAGTTTATAATAAATAAATAAATAAGGTTGCAATGGATCATCCCCTACATGAGTGCACTAGGAAAGCCGGGGCCGAGAGGAGCGGCGACGGCTTGTTAAGCGTGCCACTAGCACTTCAATGGCGACCACGACCACTCTGCCAAGAGTGTAGCGACTAAGAAGAAAAGACTATAGGCCAATCATGACAAGTGGCAAGTTCATCGATGTCTCATGTATTTATATACAATAATCCAAGTCTAAATCCACGGACTTAACCGCTAGACCACGGAGGCAGTAAACAAAAAAATAAAAATAAAAAATGTATCTCGTGTGCCCAGGCCATTAAACGGATTCAATTAAAAGTTTAATTAATAAGACGTAGGTAGGCATAGTGAAAAGTGGAATAGTTAAATGCCACGGATAAGGAATTAGTAAACACTTATTAATTATCACAAAATAGATTAAAGATAAAAAAGTCATCTTTCCCGCACTTTTTACATTCCTGTTTTAATAACGGGAAATTATAAGAAGTAGGTATAAAAAACTACCTATTTGTTTGACCCGGCTTCACTCGCTCAGTCCCACCTATAGCCCAGCCCTAAAACTTAGTCGCAAACGTTATTAGTGGATTTCATTATTTACGTCAGAGATTGCGTCATAAATACAAAATATTATTCAATTCTCAACTCTATACTCAACCTTGACAGCGGCCGTGCAAATATCAACTTTAATAAATAGCGTGATATTATCATCAAATTCCAGATGCTGCAGAATTTGATGCTTTTCTTGAAGTCACTCGCGGTACCATAGCTCAAACACGTCGGGTAAAATATGAGAGTTGACGGCGCGGGAAAACCGCAAAAAATAAACTGCAACTTGTGCCCCATATTTAAAGTCCAATTTATCGTTTTCCATAATTATTCACATTGTAGCACATTATTAAACAAAACAACACCACTTTTGACCAATAATATCCGCAGTAAATTAATTTACAAAACAAAAACTTGCACTTGACATGTCCACGCAAAATGAACTGCGCGGAGTGGCCAAGTTTTTGACATATCTGACAGACGTAATCTTAGACGATACGTTGCACCCCGCTCACCCCGAAGTGGTGGCTCGGTTGTAATAACGCTTTTCTTAACATCTTAAAAAGGTGGGTTTGAAGCATATACCCATAAGAAAAGATGTGCCACTATTAACCATCTGTTGGAGATTGGCGATCCAGATTTTTTTTTGGAGAATTTGGCTTTGACGGGTTGAAATGTAATACAAATTCTAGATTGTTATACCTCGTAAGATAGCTTATGATACGTAGATATTTTAAAATACATCTGCCGAACAACTTTTTTTTAGATATCCCTTAGAGAAAAAAAAACTTGCTAATTATTTTTGTAATTTCTTAACTTTCACTTGTCTACTACGGCCTATTCAATTAACTTATGCACTATTTTAATGATTGACGTCCTAAAGCATCTTATTACACATGTAAAAATGCAATATTAATAATAATAAGGCACACAAAATAAACAAAATTAATTTTAGTAGCCCAAAAATCGGCAATTTTCAATAAAAAAATTAAAAGTCGAAAATCTCGAAAAGGGTTCAATTTAGGGTAGGGTGTTTCATAGAGAAATAAGTCAGAACTGATGGGTACTCCACGCCCTGAACGGATCTAGCACGACTTTTTCTGTAACCCTGTATATATATCTCATTCATCATCATTACAGCCCCTAGAACACAGCGTCCTAGACCTCCACTGCTGGAGATGGGCCTTCCAGAACATACATCTGGAGAATCTGGCCTACACTCGTCACGGCTTGGCGAGGATATGATGTAATTTTTTATGACAATTTATGAACGATTCCACAAGTTGGTATTAGTGGAACCTGGACCGACGGCTTAACGTGCTTTCCGAGGCACGGGAACGGTGGTGTTGTAAATCTACGACAAATGTACGTAAGAAAATTGTATTTCTCATTGGTACATGTCGGGTGGGTTTGAACCGACGTTTGTAGGATTTAAGGATCGCGTTTTCTATATGTAAGTACAACCGAGCCACCACTGCACACTATATATATAAACCCAAAAACAATAATAATAGTTGTAGTAATAATAAGTATTCTTAATAATCAAACAATAATATCAGCATATTTATTGGTTCAGTTTGTGTAGGTATCTTTCGAGGAGATTGTCTGCTATTTGTTCTAAATAAATCCAATTTAATAATAATCGAACGTTAGCGTTTGAAAAAATAGACTACGGCCGCTGGATAGAAGCTGTTAACATTTATAATGATTCATATTATTATTTAAATTTATTGTAGAATTTTGATACTTCAATGTAGCGGTTTGGCGCCGGATTATATAAATATTTTATTTAAATGTTTCACCCGGCTTTGCTCGTGTAATATCACCGGCGTGTAGTTAGCCGTCGAGATCCTCCGGGGAAAACGGGAGATTATCCCATCCCCAACCCAGGCCCATTGACATCCGGGCCTGGATGACTCCGCTGTCTGTGACCCATTAAAAACCGAGACAGGTTCAAATCTTCCCAACAATGGGTCCCGATTATTAAAAGTTGCTTTTACTTTTTTACAGCTTCCTTACAGCCACGAATTAAGTTCTTATTGTTATTACTTATAAATAATATCATGACATTTATATTATTATGAATTTAATTTTAATTTGACTCGGCCACTGTACAGCCACGAAATTAATTTAAGTTAATTTGATTTTATTATAATTACACATTATATTATAATTATTTTAGATTATAAGTTGACACGGCCTCTATACAGCCACGAAATTGTTATTGTATTTTTTTTTTATAATTTGACATAAAATTATCATTATTTAGATTATAAGTTAACACGGCACTTATAAAGCCACAAATTTAAGTTAAGCTACAGTACTTGTTTATGGCACCAATGTCACTTACTTATTTCGGTCCATCCATAATTTAATTTTTAATTAATTTTAATAATATTGTTTTATTTGTAAAAATTTACAATATCCGAGTGTTACCTGTGAACCAAATGGAAAAATTAATTTGAATTTGAATTCATATGAATTTTATTACACGTAGATAAGACTTACATTGACATTTAAAATGATAATGGTTGGACCAACTTTAAATCGTTATAAATCCTAAATCGTCACTTTAAATAAAAAATAATAAAAAAAACTCAACATGATTTTTAAATACCTATTCGATGATACCCCACTCAATGTAGTTCGTCAACTTTATTTCTTTTATCTTCTACAATATTGCGTCTAGTTGTCGCCTTAATGAAATTCGATTAATGCTATATCTTCAGTAACACTCGCGTGATGAAGACGAATCGATTGACGTAAGAATGATCAAAATCGGCCAACGCGTTTGGTCTCCAGTGTGCCACAAAGGAACAAATATACATACATAGGCTGATTAACACATTTAACCCTTCTTTGCGTCTAGCGAGATGTAGCTTCTCTGAGCGTGTTCTACCGGCTTTGCTCTGAAGAGCTCTATAACCTAATTCCTCCCTCTCCATCCGCAACCGAACCACACGCACAGGTCAGAATATGCACCCACATACCGTAGTCACCATCCCTTCGCGTACCTATAAATTTGGTGACTCATACATCTGTCGCACAATAAAGATGTGGAATGCTCTTCCAGCCTCTGTGTTTCCACTTTCCTATAACCTGGAGTCCTTCAACGTGTGAAAAGGCATCTAGTCAAGCCGGCATAGTGTTAGGGACTGATTTCGGACATAGTGTCTAATTCCAGTTGCTAACTTTCATGGACCATGCGCGCCACTTACCATCAGGTGGGCACAAGGTCACATGCCGTGCTGGTATAAAAAAAATAAAAATAGAAGTCGGGAAAAGAAAAAGGGAAAGGAACATACATACAGAAAGCGCTTCTGATACATTTATAATATTCATATTGATAACCTGTAACAGCTCATAGTAATGACATTCCGTATTTGAATGCTAATGGGTGTCAGGGACCGAACTAAAGATCAAAGAGCAGTATCTCATTATATGAAATCTAGTATTAAAGTTTTCCTTTTATAGGAGCTGTGTCACCATTCATTAGCATTTATTCTTTGTCATTATAACCTAAAATACACTTTAATTGTTTTATGACAACGCTTTGAGGTATTTAAAATATTTTATTGTAACATTTATTGGTTTAATTAACTTAAAAAGATTGTTTATATCGCTCTTGCCTATCTTTGTTTAGATCTTTATATTTAGTGTTAGCTATACACCTAAAATATCGTTTCCAATTTCTGTGCGATACACACAGTTGTTCTCTTCGCTCTTCCTCTAATAATCAATTAAAAATCCTGCTACATTCGTCCATCAATGTTCAGATTTCCAGTGGAACCGACTCCCTCTTCATATTCGTAAAGCACCATCACTGATATGTTATAAAAATTTGCTCACTAAACACTTTCACAAAAAGCAAGACGAGTCTATATAACTTGACTAAATCGGTATATTATTGTATGTATATACACACATCAAAAAAGTCTAGGGATCAAGCATGTTTATGCGGATTTCTTGTGATTGAGATGTGGCTTTGTAATAAATTTATGATTTTATAAATTTATATGGATCCTTTTTGGTGCATTTCATAATTTAAAACAGGAACTGTCAATCAAATTCGAGTAAAAGATGAAAATCAGCTGTCAATATTTTCCCTATAAAAACATAAGACGCATTGAAGACATTATTAGTGCTACTGTTTCCCTACTACTGATTAAAACCAACGTTATTATGGAGCGGCGACGTCATTTAAGCAGGGAAGAAATGATCAGAGCCGTGGGAATGATAGAAGCTGGTTCCCGGCAACGTACTGTGGCTTTAGCTCTAAATACAAGTCAGAGTGTTATCAGTCGACTTTGGACACGTTACCGAACCACTGGTACCGTGGCTGAGCGCCTTGGAGGACGGTATCGCTGCACCACACGGAGACAAGACCGATACATTCAAATCACAGCTCGAAGAACTCCAACAATAACCGCCATGATGTTAGCCGTGAGCCTTCATCGCTCTTCAGGGAACTTAATTAGCGACCAAACAGTCAGAAACCGCTTGCATGAAGTGAACCTTCATTCCCGAAGACCGCTACGGGTACCACCTATAGCAATGCACAATCGTAGGACTCGATATCAATGGGCTCTTGAACACAGAAATTGGACAGAAGAACAATGGCGTTTCGTGTGCTTTTCTGATGAGTCTCGTTTTGGTATGAGGCCGGATACAAGACGTATACGACACTGGAGAACCCCTGGATGCCAACAGGGATTAAAATCCTGCCAGGAAGTCCATCCTTATAGTGGTGGAACCATCATGGTATGGGCGGGTATTTCGATCGGCGGAAGAACTGAGTTGATTTGGATCAGAGGCAACCTCAACGCTCAAATTTATGCTGAGACGGTTGTATCAGACGTCATCGTTCCTCTACAAGTGCATATCGGTCCCTTATTTCAGTTAATGCATGATAATGCACGACCGCACACCGCAAGAGTTGTAAGACAGACTCTCGCCGCAGCTAACATCAATGTCCTGCCCTGGCCTGCTCAGTCGCCAGACTTGAACCCGATTGAGCATGCATGGGATATTCTTCAGAGAAGAGCTCTGCCGAATATGGAGGGTATCCAGTCGCAAGAAGACCTTTTTTTGTTGTTGCAACGAACATGGGCGGCCATTCCACAGCGTGATTTGGATGAACTCATTTTGAGTATGCCAAACCGATGTTCTTGTGTTGTTAGTGTTCGCGGTAGAAACACGGATTATTAATTGTTTAAGTTACCCAATAAAATTAAAAAAAAAACTGTTATTTCAGTCTTTTTTTCGAACTTTAATGTTAGTGGTTCAAATGTCAAAAATCCCTTTATTAGGAAAATGGCAATTTTTTTTACTAATGCAAAGGTGACTTGGTTTATCGTTACTGTAGACAAACGAAAACATTTTATTTGATCAATCCTTAAAGAAAATTTTAATGAATATCAATCAGGAGAAAAGTTATTGCAAAAATATATGTTGATCCCTAGACACTTTTGATGTGTGTATATAGTATGTAACCAGTATATGTATGTGTGTTATCTGTGTATTGTATGTATTTATATTATAGAATTATTATCGTTTTTTTTGTTAGTTATAAGTTTTTAACTCAATAAATCTCTTTATCTCAAATATTAGCGGTCATGCACCTTACAATCCCTGCTCACATCTCCCAAAGGTAGCTGTTAAAAAATGTTTTTAGACATTAAGCTCGCCTATGTACCGTAAAATGTATTATTTTCTGTGCAATAAAGAATTTATCTATCTATCTATACACACTTCATACAAATCTTGGTCACATATAGTTGGTAAAAAATGTATTCTTTAAATAAGCCTCCCAATTTATGTTTTTTATATTATTATTTATTATAACAGCCCCTAGAACACAGCGTCCTAGATCTCCACTGTTGGAGATGGGCCTTCCAGAACATATATCTGGAGAATTTGGCCTACACTCGCCACGCTGGCCAGACGGCTTGGCGAGGATATGATGTCAATTTTTTATGACAATTTATTAACGATTCCACAAGTTAGTATTAGTGGAACCAAGACCGATGGCTTAACGTGCTCTCCGGTCTTGTAAATCTATGACAACTGTACCTAAGAAAAGTGTATTTCTCATTGGTACATGCCGGGTGGGTTTGAACCGACTTTTGTAAGATTTAGGGAACGCGTTCTTACAACCGAGTCAACACCGCGCCTTTTTTTTATACTAGCACAAATAGTGACCTTTCGTCCACCTGAAGTGGCGCGCAAAGTCCATGAATGTTAGAGACTTTGCCGGCTTGACTGTACATGACGGCAATACGAACCTGATCCCTTAACGTCTTTATACAATCTAGAGGGTTTATCGTCACGAACGGTGGATACTTCTCCGCCCCGGCAGACTGGGCAAATTACCACCATCAGTCCGCCTACCACCTATTATGTCCGCGTAGCAATAGTGGCTACGGTATGGAAGTGCATATTGTACCGCGTTCAGGGAAGCCGTAATCCAGCGAAGCTACAACGATTCAGGAGTTTTAAACACTGTAGTGTCATCCACTCTCCGAATCGCTGACAACTGCAGGACATTGAGAGCATCTGTAAGGTACTTAGCGGAACCATCTCAGAGGTATTTCACAGTATTCCCGGATGACCTTATTAGTGTTTTATAAAGCAATAAGTCTGAGTGAGAGCGTGATGACCGTTTTATCTTTTTTAGTATCCCCATTTTTTGACGCTGTTTTAATAAAGCTCCCAATGTAGTTTCGGTGGATGTGGTTATGTGCTCGACAGCCACTATTTAACTTCCATAAGTGCTGGAACCTCCGAGCACCCGCTGAGTCGCACGCCTCTGCGCAGTTGGATAGATTTTGTATGCTGACTCTGTGACTGTACTTGTAGAGACATCTCAGCATCTCAACGTATCGATAGTCTAAAATTATATTAGTTTAACCCGAAAAAAGTATAATCTAATATAAAATTATCGTATATAAAGCGAAGTATAATGTTCGACAAAAAAGCATCTTGCTAGAAAGTTTCAAATTGAGAAGCAATCAGGGAAAAGCGGAAGCTTATTCTCCGCTTTTGTGAAAATAAAAGTTATTCAAATTATTCGCATTGTGGGTCTTACAGACCAGTGACTCGCTAATGGAAGGTTAAAGCCGTTTAGTATTTTACATAGCTCGCTTTACAACTTTAACTCGAGTTTCAGGTTAATAAAAATTGTATTATGTTCAAAGGTCAAAGTTTTTTTTACTTTTAATTTTGTTGAAACAGGTGATTCTAGTCAACATAGAACTGTCAAATTCAAAGTCTAAATATCTTTAGTCACGAAAACCTATGATAGGCGACAGCGACGCCCTTCATTCAGTTTGTGATAATTAGGCGACAGTCGCTTTTCGAGACGTTATCATAATATTTATCATCTCTTGGCAAATAGACTTTAGGCTACTTCTCGACTCGAAAAATATCAAAAAAAAATTACCCATTCTGTCTGTGTCGACACGATCCCGAACCCTGTATCTCCGTTTCCGATTATTATTATTATTTTTTTAAAACAAAATAGTATTTAACACAAAGACATCAAATAAGATAGAGCGAAAATGAATTGTTATTTTCATGCAAAAAGTTTGTTACAATATTTTTTTCCTTCCGACAATGTACTGTCATAGACTAATTTATTCTGAGGCGAGTGTATCTCCATCCAAAGCCCTTAATCGTTCCTACACACAGGGTTACTACATCCACGCCGCCGCGCCCTCTGGCAAATATGGCGACCGTAAAAAAGTGAATACACTTTAGTAATAGAAAATCTTCTTTACCTAGAACCGTAAATAGTAAAAACTAAGTGGTATAATCTTGGTGAGTGCTCTCCTCCTTTGTACTATTTACATAGCGTTTGTCCACGTGGCTTACACACTCCACGTTGGCCAGACGGGTTGGCGAGAGTTTTATGTCAATTTTTAATGACAATTAACCAGTTTACAAGTTGGTATTAGTGAAACCGGGACCGACGCGACGGCTTAACTTGCTTTCCGAGTCACGGGAACGTTGATGAGAGAGGATAAATTTCTAAGCATTCCATGGATTCACCGTGCGAGTGCCGGGTCCATAGTGTGTGGGTAAGAGATGAGAAGAATGGTATCTCGGGCTTGCGACCGACAATAGGTTGGGTTGAAAAGGAGGCCTCATTCTTTACTTTATTGCTCACTATACATTCAACTCCTCTCCTTACCCAAGCAAATACAGTATGGTTCTGTTAATGCCTTCTTGGAAGCTATTTCCATAAATGAATAGACGGCTTAGGTTTGAAACCACCTTTTTAGGAATATTTGTTAAGCATTCTTACAACCGAGCCAACATATCGCTCTCATGAGAAACCTCGGCTTGAAATTGGTGGTCTAGCATCTAAACCCAAAACATCTATTATAACATATACCGTTTGGCTTCTTGCCCCGTCTTTTATATATTTAATCCCAGAGAAATTAACATAATATAATATTACAAATCGTTAATCTGTCGTCGGTCATGTCGCGTTCCATTTATTTCGTTCAATAATATGATTAAATAATTCGCATTGAATGAATTAATTTGCCAAATTGTATTAATAAAATCAGTTGGTATTTCCAATCATTTGATCACAATATTCAATTTGGCTTTTCATTAAAACAACATCTGCGACAAATCTTGTTATTTGTAAAACAACTCAAACTTAGGTAAAATTAATTTTATTTTATTTTTATTTATTTAGGCAACAAACAGTCATTATACACAAACAATATTACAGATAAACAAAATTGCTACTGTCGCTTGTAAAATACTATATTGAAAACTATACTGAATATGAACCACTAAGGTTTTGCCGGTACGTGACAAGTTTGAACATCTGCGTAATAAATTAATAACAATAAGAAGACATTGAGAGCCAAAAATATTTTTATACATAAACGCAACCATTGTTATCATTTGCCTTCGCAAAACCCGCAAAATGTGTGTTAAGAGCAATTTATAAATGCTGGTAACGGGGACATCAGGTACATACATACATACATACATATCTTCACGCCAAATCCCTTGCGGGGTAGGCAGAGACAATTGAGCGCCACTTGTCACGATCACGACATACCTCTTTCGCTTCTTCGACATTCATCAACCTCTTCAAACATGCCCTCTTGTTTCGATGGCTTTTTAATTCACCTTCAGCTAATGTTTTATTTATTTGATCATGATAGGCAAGTCTTGGTCTGCCAGGGCCTCTTTTACCCACAACTTTCGCATTATATATCTGGTTCGTCAATCTCTCTTCGCTCATCCTTTCGACATGCCCGAACCATCAGGTGAGTTCCTTTACTAGTTTCCTTTCTTGTTTGTTGATTTATTTATAATAGGGTAGCCAACATTGCTAACATCACACACTTATTTGTACTTAACACTAAATCAGAAGTTAGATGTTGCACCTATTATAGGCGACCGCCACATTACCACAGTAGCCTTTATTGCCTATAAAATTATAAAATAAAAAATAAAATAAATATTTCCAGACAGGTCACACCATCTAATTTCCGTGGTAAGCTACGAGGCTTGTGTTACGGAAACTAGATGGTTGATAAACTACATATTATACATTATTTTTTTTGTAAATATATACATATTATACATATAAACACCCAGACCGAGACAAATTATACAATGTACAACTTGCCCCCGGTGGGAATCGAACACACGACCTCCCGAGTTCACTGCAACGTTTGTTACCACTAGACCACGGAGGCGGTCAAAAATAACAATATTATATTTTTTTCAATAAGTATACAAAAACTAAATAGTTTTCAAAAAACTAAAGCTGAAACAATTAAATATATATATATATATATATATATATAATAAACCTACAATTCCTTTTAGAAATAAAAAAAGTAACTAAAATAACTACTTCAAGTAATAAAGTTAAAATATATTAAATTAAAATTATTAAAAAAAAAAAAAAAAATTGACTTATAAATTTTGGGCAAGTTGATTGCACCGATTATTTATTATGATGATTGATTATTATGTATCTAATATGATCACCGCAACCCCGCACCTAGATACAGTTATACAGCGGCACCAGCTTGAAACATCCATCCCTCCTTACAAACCTCTGAACACCCTGCACTTCTGGTCACAAACAATATTACAAAAAATACCTAATAATACAAATTATATAAAAAGAGAAGGTTAAAATGTGTTTAGTGTGTGTATGAGTGTGGTAGTGGTTTGTGTGTATAAGTACATGTGTTTTGTTTTTTTATTATTAAAGGGCGGGTCAAACCAGATGCGTGTGCATCACAAAACATCACGTTGCAGCGCAGCGCGTTGCGTAACAATGTCACACCGTCAGTCTGTCGTAATGTGCTGTACCACAACGCAATTCGCTGCAACGCTTTGCGCTGTACGCTTTGGACATCTATCAATTTTGTTTGAGAAATGGAAGACAGTCATTAAAGCGTTAGCATTTCGAAGTTTTCTGACGAAGAATGGTTGGATAGAATCCATCAGACCGAGAGAAAAAAAAGACTATGGGTGCATGACATAAATAAAAGAATGAACAAACACTTGTATTTCCTAACTAAATCTGTTATTTTTTCTTTAATTTAGGCACCTATTTTATATCACCGTCTTCCTGGTGCAATGTGTCGCACGGCGCTGCACGTCTATGCGCGTAGTCGTCCGCGGTGTGACGTAAACTAAAGAAAGCCATAAATATACAACGTCATTATAGCAAGAAGACGCGCGACGTTGCCACATTTCCTGCAACGTTCGCGCGCTTGGTTTGTCTCTGCGTATATGCAGAAACGCGTGCAGCTGCGCAACGCTGTAAAGCATTTATTTATTTATTTAAATTCTTTAATGCACTTAAAAATAGTACAGAGGCGAGCTATAATGCCAGTAGGCATTCTTTACCAGCTAACCTTGGGGATCGAGTAAGGTGATAGGCAGTATGAAAAAAATAAGAAATTTTAATGATACAGTTAATAAGTTTCTTAACTAATTCTAATATACTACACATTATACCTAAATACATAAACATACATAAACCATACATACAATTATACATACAAGTACATTATAACTTAAATAAATACACGGTTATTTAAATAGTGTTTTATTCTGTTTCTCCAGGAACGATGTGGTTATTAAACGTTTAAAGACGCTGACAGACGGTGCACGTCTAATAGCCAAGGGCAGCTTATTCCACTGGCGAGCCGCAGATACTGTAAAGGAATCAGTGTATCTGGTTGAGGAATGAGAAGGAATCTTAAGTTGGTTGTTGTAAGAGGAGCGAAGGGCACAGTTGTGCGTATTACAAAGAAATTCGAAGCGGGATTTAAGATATGCGGGAGTATTGGGATTATTAAGAATATTATAAAGTAAGGTGAGAACATGGACAGACCTACGAAAGCGGATATTGAGCCACTTTAACTGAACGCGAAATTGAGAGACATGATCATACTTACGCAAGCCAAACACATAGCGAATGCATAAGTTGAGCAGACGATCGATTTTGTTCAGTAGCTCTTCGGTGACGTCAGGATAGCAGGTATCAGCATAATCTATGATGGGAAGAAGCAGCGAACTGACTAACGTAAGCTTTGTTTTAAGTGGTATGAAATTCTGGGAGCGCTTTAACAAATGCATACTGGCGTGGATTTTCCTGCTGATTTCCACAATGTGATGATCCCAAGAGAGATCGCAGCTTATATGGAGGCCAAGATTTTTTACATGTTGGCAGAAAGGAAGTGGAATGTTGTTAAACAATAATGGGGAGAGAGATCCCACGTCCAATCTGCTCAACATCTGTCTAGACCCGACGATCATGACCTGAGTTTTTCCGGGGTTAACTAAAAGCCCTAGACTCTCAGAGCGTACCCGAATGGCTTCTAGGTCACTGTTCATCCTAACTATCGCGCTATCTATATCTGCGGCATCAAAAGCCAGGGAAAGTTGCAAGTCGTCAGCAAAAAGATGATAGGAACTGAAGTGTATAATTTGAACGATCGAGTTAATAAAAATCGAGAAGAGCAATGGAGATAATACGCCGCCCTGCGGGACACCAGCTGTCACCGGACACCACTCCGAGTAGACATCATTCAACCGAATTCGTTGCTGGCGCCCGCGAAGATAGGATTCAAACCATTGTCCAACATTCTGTGAAATATTAAGAGAAAGCAAAGTGGCCATAAGGATGTCGTGATCGACGCAGTTAAAAGCGTTACTGAAGTCTAAAAGGGTGAGAAGTGTAAGCTTTTTACTATCCATAGCACATCTGATGTCGTCAGTCACATTTATAAGAGCAGTAGTTGTACTATGGGATGTTCGGAAGCCCGATTGGTAAGGGTTGAAAAGATTATTATGATTAAGGAATGCGGCCAACTGCCGATAAACAACACGTTCTAAGACTTTAGATAGAAATGGAAGAATAGAAATAGGTCGTAAATTATTAAAATCAGTAGAGGGAGATTTTTTCGGAATAGGGATTATATGGGCATTTTTCCATGACGTGGGAAATTGCCCAGTTGAAAGGGAGAAATTAATAATGTAGGTAATATATGGAATAACTATGTCTATAACTGGAGTGAGAAGGGCGCGACCTACATTATCGTACCCTACGGCCTTACTCGTAACAGATAAAATAATCTTTTTTATTTCACAGCTGGACATAGGTTCGAATTGAAAGGTATTACCAGTGGAAGAAAATGAAGCGTTTATTTGTGAGATTGTATGAGCCTTTAACATAGGATCCATGAAAATAGGGGGAGAAGAGAAGTGATTGTTGAGGCTGTTAACATCCATAGATGGCAGCGCATCAGCCTTAGACTTGCCAAAACCTAAAGTTTGAAGAAATTTCCAGATATTTAAAGGTGTACTGGTTTCAATGGAGTCATGAATGTATCGGCGTTTTGCGTTCCTACACATCTGGTTGACTTGATTTCTTGCACGTCTAAATTTATCCCAACTGTCATCACAAGGCAATCTTTTGTGTTTTCTTCTCAAAGAATCCCTCCACCTCATAGCTTTCCGAATGGAGTCATCCAGCCAAGGGGCGGGGGGCTTCCTCATGCGTACCGGTTTTATAGGCGCATGCTTGTCGAACAACTCTATTAGTAACCGTGTAAATTCTGTCACCATATCATCAACAGATTGTTGAAGTGTGACATTTATCCAACCCATGCCAGCAGCATCCGCCAACAGCAACTCCAGATTCATTTTTGCAAAGTTACGCTGAAGATAGATGCAAGGTTTAAAACGGGGAGACTTAACTTTGTAGGAAGCATAGATGAGATCATGATGAGAAAAACCTGGGGCCAGGTACTGTCCATAGGCAGATAGCTTGTCAGGGCTTGTCGTGAGAATTAAATCGAGCAAGCTGCTAGAGTTATTTAAATGATAAGTGGAGTTAGATGGTATAATAGAAAGGTTAACAGAGGAAGTGATAAGTTTGAGTTTTCTACTGCGCGAGTCGTTTTTTATTAAACATGTATTAAAATCTCCCATGATTAAATTATAATCATAAGAAGGTATGTGTGTCTCGAGCAGTAGTTCTAAGGTAGGGAAGTAATCTATAGTAGGAGGAGCATACACTACACCAAGAAGGAATTTGACAGAATTCAAATCTATTTCCAGAAATATATGTTCAGAAGAACCAGAATAAGAAGAAGAGGATTGGGAAACGATTTTAAAGGAGAGGTTAGATCTGAGATAGATAGCCACACCACCACCCCCCTTGCCAGTTCGGTCATTACGTATCAGAATAAAGCCAGGAAGTGAATATGATGTAGAAGGAAGAGTGGGTTTAAGAAATGACTCTGAAACAAGAATAGCGTGGATATGTATACTTTCAAACGTGGCAAGGAGATCCGAGTAATGACTCGGAATACTTTGAGCATTGATGTGGCAAACATTTAGGTTTTTAGAAAAAGGCGAGAAAGTAGTATGCAAATCATCACTCAGGTGAACAGCACCCAGGCTGACATCACACTCGTCATCCGAATTCGTCGAACCACAGGAAAAAAACTCATCAGAAGAAGAGGAGTCTGACATAGTGTAAGTTTTGTTATAAATGTACAATATAATTATAATAAATATATATTCTTTAATTTTACTTTTATGATAGGCCTATCAGTAGTGAGCCTCATTCCTCACTCACCTGCCAGCCAGCTGGTTTACAAAAGAAACAACAAACTGAAATACCAAACAACAAAACAAACAATAAAGGCCAGGTACCCACTATGTTAGGTGATGCTATTCCGAAAATCATAGGTTATAAACATAACTAATTAAAACGAGCTACGATGTTTATAGAATTAAAATATTATATATACTGTGCATGACTAGGTAGGTACTATTGGGATGTATCACGCAATTTGTAGATGACGCTAGCGGCAATGGTAACTTGTTTATGTAGTTTTTTTATTTATTTTATTTTTATAACAGAAGAATGTATTTTAAGTTAACGTCAGCTACCCTAAAAGACAATTTAAGAAATAGAACACCGTCTTTAAAAAGAAAAAAGGTTAAATTAATAAAATGGCAAGCTTAAGATCTCCATATCTTTGGTATCGCTTGGAGATCCAGATTTGTACACTTGAAAGCTGCACACTTAGGCAAATATCCAGAAAATAATAAATTTCGTAATACAATACAAGTTTTCCAAGCAATTGACAGTTATATTAGGTGCCGTCAGAAAGTCAGTAATAAACCCCACTGAAAATATATTTTTATTATTTAAAAGAAATGGTATGGATTTAAATGGCTGAAGGACTTGTGTCCAATGCCATGCCACATAAGAAAATATTAATTTAAAAACAAAAAATAAAATTAAAAATTTTGCGTCATTGCATGATTTGCCCAATATAATTATATTGTTTTAAAATTAAGAAAGTACCTAGCCTATTTACTAAATAATGAAGGAATTTTTGAGAATTATGTACTTTGCACAACATAGTAAGTACCTAGTGCCTCAGACTTAATGTTTTTGCTTTGTACACAATCTTGCAGGTCTGACTTTCCGATTTCTGCTTTCAGGTAGTGTCGGGGGGTGTTTAGCAGCAAACTCTTGTAGCTGGGCTTCAGACAATAAACGAAACTTTGCACCATCAGGAAGCTTGACATACACATGATTATCCTGACTCCAGCAATGGTGCATTCCATACAGTCGTCGTCCCTCTATCAGAATACGTCTACGTACAGGTGTCAAGAACTCGGCAATAGATACACTGCTGCCCTTTAAAGCCTTCTTCGCAAACCAAAGCCTTGAACGTACTCCAGAGTCCCGGAATTTGACCAGTATTGGCCGGTGTTTGTCTGGGTCACTCTTTGCACCAAGCCTATAGCTGAAACTAATGTCCTGAGAAGAGAGGGACTCGCCAAGCTTGCCCGTACCCAACTCACAAATAAGTTGAGATGTATTCTCCCCTGCACATTCTTTTACTCCCCGGAATAACAAAAAGCTATGCCGGCTTCTGTTCTCCAAATCATCAGTTCCGATTGCAACCTGTGATATTTCAGCTCGAATTAATGATAAGGTGTCCTTCACAAACTCCTTAAATAACTGGAAATCTTCAAAAAGTTGCTGCAGAGTGATTGTGGATGACGTCGCCCTTGTAATCCTGCTTTCAAATGACTCCATCATTTTATAGAACTTTTCTTCAAAATTTAGCAGTGAAGAGATGTTATCTTGTTGAGTAGTCATTTTAGTGAGTGTTTGATGTGAGTTGTACCTTGTGATGGTGAGAGGTGTGATGAAAGTTGATGGCGGTGAAGAGGAGATGAGGTATGTCAAAACATAACTTTATAACACCAGTATTTAGTTGTTTCTTTTATTGGTACCAGTAAACTAATAAAGCTTATTTGTGTTAAACACTATAAATACTTATTAAATAGTTTTATTAAACAAAAATAAATAAACAAAATAGGTCTGCTTTTATTTACAACTACCCACGAAAAAAAAAAAAAAAAAAAAAAAAAAAAAAAAAATTTGCGTGCGTTTGGTTTGTCATTTCTCATTTAAGAGGATGAAATATAGTGTATAGATTCCAGATGTTCACTCATTTTCTTGTTTATATTTTTGTTTTGATTTTATATATTTTTAGATAGTAGTATAGTACGTAGTATAAAATTTAATAATTTTTGTTTGCATTTTAATAATTCTGTATTGTTTTTTTTTTTTAATATTTTTTGGTTTATTCAATGTTTAATTTAATCATTAATTTTATTGTCTATATGAATTTAAATTGAATATCAGTGTTAGGTTTAGTATTAATGGGTTGCATTCATTTCATGCCTATGTTATTTGTTAATTTTAAGAATGTAAAAAAAAATTAAAAAAAATTGCGCTGTGCTGCGTTGCATGCGGTTTAACCTGCCCTTTAAATCGCGTTTCAATTATTAGTAGAATTGTACAACAATATAAATATACGAAAAACAACAGCAGCCACGAACAGATTAATAAAAAGGATCGTAAACAAAAATAACAGGTGCTACAATTTCTAATTTTCTTTCCCACAAGTAGGTGGTATTTAAAGACGGCTATACACTCTCGTCGAACGATGAGGGCGAGCATTTCACCTAGGATGCGCGAATTTATATACTTCAAAAGTAAAGTATCATCTCGACAGTATCCCTTGTGTGGTGGTCAGAAACCACGCTTTTGTAAGCGAGTTCACATTTAGCCAACTTTACTATAGGCACATCATGATATGTGGCAAGCTCGTCGTTGTCTCTAGCGTACCAAATATGAGAAATATAACTTTTTTTACTAACGACCAGGAATCGGCTATATCGCCAACTTATTTAAAAAAATATTATTGGCCAAAAATGTAAATAAAAATAGCGGTAATTTGCCCAGTCTGCCGGGGCAGGGAAGTATCCACCGTTCGTGCTGATAAACCCAGTAAAGTGTATTCACATGTTTCAGGATCAGGTTCGAATTGCCGTCATGCCCAGTCAAGCCGGCCTATTGTTAGGGACTAATGTCTGATTCCAGTTGCATTATATATTCATGGACCTTTCGCGCCACTTACCATCAGGTGGGGGCAAGGACACATGTCATGCTAGTATATAAAAAAATAACAGATTTTTTCTTAATAAGTCAGCCTATTCTAAGGATCTTAATATTAAGTGTGTACAGCCAGCTTTAGAAGGAAAAAAACACATTTCCATCTTAGCATCAAGATTCTCTCGAGGACTGGTCTCATTAAATCGGGAGTGCGAGCGGGACGGAATGATCTTAATTTATTGATCACCACCGGTAGAAGTGCGTTCGATGTACAGAGTGTTCTGTTTACTACGATTGGTTCTACGATAAATTATAATTTAAAACACAGCTAATGCCTAAGATAATATTTTTTCGGACACGTGTCACGGCGTGGAGAAACATCCTTTGAGCGCCTGGTAGTCCAGGGGAAATTCAATGGCATAAGGATGCGTGGTAGGTTTTCGATAAGATGAACTGATCAGGTGAAGGCTGCAATAGATCATCTCTTAGGAAAGCTGCGGTCCGAGGAGGGGCGACGTCTTGTTAAGCGTGCCACTAGCACTCAAATGGCGACCACGACCACTCTACCAAGAGTATAGCGACCAAGAAGAATAAAAACTAATAACATTCATTAGTTGGTGGGATGTTTTAATTTTGACAAAGACTCAGGAACTAAAAAACTAAAACATAGTTCCTAAGAGACTACCACATCAGCTGCAGAGGATTATTAATGTATATAGTGCAGTACTACCATAAAGTGAATCGCTTGTAAACTGTACAGATGAAATAGGATAAAACTACGAAAGGTTAATTGCAAGAATTATTAAACTATAATTTCATAATAAAAAATATAAATAAGTTACTGCCTCCGTGGTCTAGAGGTTAAGGCCGTGGATTCAGACGCAGAGGTCCGCGGGGTGCGGTTTCTGGTCAGGGCGCAATAATTTATTTATTTTATCTGTGATATTTTTCAAGTTTGGTACGCTATAGACATCGACGAGTGTCCTACTTGGCATGATGGGCCTATTTTTTGGAATTTAAAAATAAATAAAGAAATAAAATACTTTTAAAAAAATGTATGGTTTTCCAGAACTAAAACTTCTATTTATTTTATTTATTTAAAATTGTTATAGATAAAATAATATTTACCAAAGCTTTTTTAAATATTTGATTTCAATTCAGCAACAGTTTCGATGACAGTACAAAAGGGACAGCCTGTTTATTTGCGGTCGACAAGAGCCCAGCATCCGCGCTTCCACCTGCCATCGTCCGCCAATGGGGCGCCGCAGTCATAAGGCAGAGACGTAGTGTTTGGATATAATAACGGACCAACTCATAGGGCAGTACTGGTCCAACTGTTTTTTTTTTTGTTTTGTTTATGGCATTATTCAATTTTACAGTCTAGATAAGGTACATTGTTATCTATAGATAATTATTATTATAGAATGGTGCTTGTTTATGTTTTTCTGTTTGCTTTCAACCATAGATTTGTTTTTTTTTTTTTAATAATTTTGGAAAACGAACAGTTGACAATTTCATATAAATAAATAAGATTAAAATTTTTATGAACTATTGAAGGTTTTCACAAATAGTTTGTAAAATTGGTCAATAGCGAAAAATTAAAAACGCATCACTGTATTACAAAACAACTCGCTAAATAATAAGAAATTTGTTATGTAGGTAATAAATTCCAAACAAACAGTACTCACAGGTTAAAAACTATCATAAAAATCACTATAACATGTTTTATTTTAAAATATCTTTAACAGTAAAAAAAAATCAACTGGTTCAAAGAAGTAATTAAGGAGGTTATAGGAAAGAACTACTGGGACGTTAAAGCCTGTACAACGAATGCTCGAATTGGCCAAGGATAAGCGCCAGCGGAAACGGGCTCGCCCGCCACCCCGCGCGCTATTCAAGCTTGCCCTCATAGAACACGTCTCATACTTAGTTACAAGAAATAATTGCGCGTGAATTCTATCCATATGTGGGGGGATGTTATGTAGGTAATGTCACATAGGCATAATGCCGAAATAAATGCTTCAGTACACAGTAGCTTGTCGTTTGATTTGCATGGGTCACGCTCCGATACATAACAAAATAAGAAATTGTTGCAAATACTTTAAACCGTTATTTTTAAGGTGGGCAAAATGTTATGGTACAAGTGAATCAATTACCATATTTATATTTAAATCTTTAAAAGACGTAAACAATATTGAAGCTTTGGCAACATTAAAATGTTTGGTATTTTAATATAAAATATATTACCACGGTATTATAGTGTATTTTTAGTCGTCTATAGAGGACATTTTTTACTTATAGTTTATTTTTAAAGTTTTAGTTTATATTTATTTATTTACTTTTTAAAATATCTTTTGTTTTTTTTAGTGTATTAAAATAATATTGTGCCCGTATTATAATTAGCTGACTGGGCGACCGTCTTTTTGTTGCACTTAATTCCTAATACACGACATCGGTAAAAAAAATCGGACAGGTCTCTATATTATTGTCTCTGAGCGTCGCTTTGGTGAAGTTATTTTATTTTTATTTTATTTAGTCAGTACGTGTAAATAAAAAGACGCGTTTCGGCTGCTGCGTGATTTGATATCTTGATTCTTTGATTGTACGGGTATGAATGACGTCAGCAGTAAATTAATTCTGGAAGCTAAATTCTTAATGGATAATGTACTAGCTGTTGCACACGGCTTCATACGTATAAAGCGTGCTCTTTTTATATTGAATACGACATGTCATATATAAACGAGCCATCTTCAGAAATTTGGTAGTATAATATAATCTTTTATTTATTTATTTATTTCAATGCACCTATAATTTCTAATTTGTCCCTAAGGTTTGGCTGTCAGAAAATGTCTACGGGCATTAAGTCCGCCTTTGTACTTTGTGCATTAAAGTTTTCAATAAATAAATAAAAATAAATCTTGTTAACCTCTTAGCTTCTATATTTTAATTAATATATACCAACATGTTATGTAATAGTAAGTAAATATTGGTATAATATGGAATGTATATATATATATATACATACATACATACATTCATATCTTTACGCCAGATCCCTTGCGGGGACAATAGAGCGCCACCTTACACGGTCACGACATATCTCTTTGGCTTCGTCGCTAGTGATAAATAAATTGCACGCCTAAAAATCCAGCTGTGCAGATAGACTGCTAACTGTATTGTAAATGAAATTTCTAAACTTTCAATTGTATCTTTATAGAATTCTGAATAGAAACAAATTAAATTTCATTTCTGGAACAATATTGAGCGTTTCGGAATTTTAGCCCAACCGTGTCGCCGGTCAACTTAATGTCAGATTACACGAACCGGATGTCAAACCGGTATTAACTTTGGAATACCTATTAGGAATATTCGAAATCCTGTCATTTTTTATTAAATTCATTGCGAGAATATTTGCAGGAAGTCTCTACAAAATACCTAGCGATTATTTTAACAAGATGTTTTTTCTCACTTTACCTATTTACAAAGAGTAACACACATATATGTATATAATTACATTTAAATAAACAATTTGCTAAGTATGTTACCAACGACGTAAACCACAGATTATATAAATAGGTAACGTCAACGAGTGAAGTTAAAAAAAAAAAAAACAATTGGTAAAAAAAAAAAAGTTCTTCGCGCCCTTTTGCGTGGAAATGTCAAGTGCAAGTTTTTGTTTTGTAAATTAATTTACTGTGGATATTATTGGTCAAAAGTGGTGTTGTTTTGTTTAATAATGTGCTACAATGTGAATAATTATGGAAAACGATAAATTGGACTTTAAATATGGGGCCGAAGTTGCAGTTTATTTTTTGCGGTTTCCCGCGCTGTCAACTCCCATATTTTACCCGACGTGTTTGAGCTATGGTGCCGCGAGTGACTCCAAGAAAAGCATCAAATTCTGCAGCATCTGGAATTTGATGATGACCTCATTAACTCATGAAAAAGAAAGATATATTACGTCACACTTGGCTGTATGGGCTAGACCCTTTGCCTTCCCTATCATCTCATTCATCATCCATCGGGAGAAGATAACCAAAAAAAAAAAAGAATAAAAGTCTTGGTTGAACTGAATAAATAAGGGAGTTCTTCGCGCCATTTTGCGTGGACATGTCAAGTGCAAGTTTTTGTTTTGTAAATTAATTTACTGTGGATATTATTGGTCAAAAGTGGTGTTGTTTTGTTTAATAATGTGCTACAATGTGAATAATTATGGAAAACGTTAAATTGGACTTTAAATATGGGGCACAAGTTGCAGTTTATTTTTTGCGGTTTTCCCGCGCTGTCAACTCCCATATTTTACTCGACGTGTTTGAGCAGTGGATGGTTCCGCGAGTGACTTCAAGAAAAGCATCAAATTCTGCAGCATCTGGAATTTGATGATGACCTCATTAACTCATGAAAAAGAAAGATATATTACGTCAGACTTGGCTGTATGGGCTAGACCCTTTGCCTTCCCTATCACCTCATTCATCATCCATCGGGAGAAGATAACCAAAAAAAAAAGAATAAAAGTCTTGGTTGAACTGAATAAATACGGTTAGACATCTGGTGTTGTTGGTTTACCACATAAAGTGGATGTTTTATTTAAAACTGGCAACATAACTAAATAAACAAGCAATCTTTAAATCTAAAATTTTTCACGACATAAACATTAATGGAACCGTATCCACGAAGCTGGAGATTCAAAGCAAATAAATACACAAGTTACAGTCAATGTTTTCGTATCTCTTAGCGAAACACGATCGCCAGGGATAAACATAAAAATATCTACATTTGTAAAAGGAAACGGCAGAACAAAAACGAGAAAACAGAATGCACGAAACCAGTTGCAGAGTTGTTAGTACCTTACGCGTGGCACAAGCTTGCCCAAAACCAAAGCGACGTAGCTCAACGACAATCTTCAAAGGAGTTTGCGCTTTATGGTGATTAAAACAGACAAGGTTTTAATATCAAAATCGCGTGAGTACATTGCGCGTGGCACTGGTTTTTCTGGATGAAAAGGACTGACGACTTTTGTATTTGCGTTCAAACAATTATCACTCTTCTTCAGTATGAGTTTAAGGTCAGAATTCCGTGTAGTTTTATTCATAAGTGTTATTTTGCAATTTCAACTTGACTCATCGCGAAAGAAATGAGATGCCACTGTTTTTATGTTAAGACCAAAGGAAACCCACTAATACAAGCCAGTTCTTTTCATACAGTAATCTTAAAATTTGTGTGAAGAGTTGAGTTAATTTAAAGGCTGGTGAGGGGGGTGAATTATGTTAAAACCTCAACCAGTGAAAGACAATTTCCCAAAGGTTTATTTATAGAAAAATAAATAAATTATATAGTACACTCATTACGTCTAATGGAATAGTTTTTTTTTTTTTTTTTTTTTTTCATATTTGTATTGACTTGTTTTATTTAGTTTTTTTTTTCATTTATCAACATTTGTTTATTATTATTAGCTGTAAAGTTTATTCAATTATAATTATGTGGTTAACGTGGGGGGAATTGCGTGATTTAATGTAAATTATTATTGTTAAATTATAAAAACCTGTGCAATGCTTATTGTTGACCCTAATAAAGAAAATAAAAATATAATATTTTATCACACACAAAACATAATAGGTATTATAGATATTTAAAAGATATTTTTTTATCTGTTATATATTATTATTATTTTTTTATTATTAATAGAAGTAAAATATCATCACGACCGCTTTTTCGGTGTAGTGATAAACCACGTTTATAAGCGGACGACTGCCGTGTCCCCAGATTCACATTTAGCCAACTTTACTATATATACGAGTTAGTCCATCATAACAAGTGGCAAGCTCGTCGATGTCTCCAGCATACCAAACTCGAGAAATATCAGAAATAAATTAAATATTTATTAGATTTATTCCAAATTCGCAGACTTAACCGCTAGACCACAGATGCAGAATTAATGAATTATTTCAATAATTGAAATATATATACTGGTATAACTTAAGAGTATCTAGTAATATACATATGTACCAATAGAGTGTATCAGGCAAAGCTTTTTGTAGATGTCGCTAGCGGCAATGGTACCTTGTTAACCTCTATGATGCATATTTTTTTTAATATGTCGCGCGGATACGATTTATATTTAAATTAAACGTCGGGTAAAATATGGGAGTTGACAGCGCGGGAAAAACCGCAAAAAATAAACTGCAACTTAAACATATTTAAAGTCCAATTTATCGTTTTCCATAATTATTCACATTGTAGCACATTATTAAACAAAACAACACCACTTTTGACCAATAATATCCACAGTAAATTAATTTACAAAACAAAAACTTGCACTTGACATGTCCACGCAAAAAGGCGCGAAGAACTTCTTTTTTTTTTTTTCTACTAATTGTTTTTTTTTTTTTTTTTTTGTAATAATTTTTATTTTTTTATTTAATAAGTAAATAATCGTTAAAATATACTAAAAATGAAAAATGTCATGTTAACGGTCATGAAAATTGTCTATATGATTATTAGAATTGTAGAATTCTTAATTTTATTATTATAATACTAGGTTGTGCGAGCGGATAAGATTACAAAAAGGCGGATAAAGTTTAACGGTGCCTTAAATATCTCGTCGAACGTACAATTAAGTAATTTACAACTTTTTTACGACTGGCCAAATTTGGGCCGTAAACGGTTATAACTTACTGGCAGTTTGAACTAAAATAAAACATATATTTTGAAAAAAACCTAATTGAGAAAAACATTATTTACACAACTTATTTTAAAATACAGCAAATGCGAATAAATATTATGATCTCACAGAAGAAATGATCAGGAACGGGTTCAAGAAGTTGGTGCGAGAGGAGTTCCAGCAAATTCTTTGCATCACTTACTGAAAGAATTGGGCCTAAGCAGGTCTGCCGTCAATACATTTATGAAACGAGCTTCCAATACGGCATTTTGGAATCATACAGTATTTGGTTGGGTAGGGAGAGGAGTAGAATGGTGCATGGTGACCATGGAGACCTTTTCTTAAACCAGACTTTTGTCGGTCGCAAGTCTGAGACACCATTCTCATCTCTTACCCACACACGATGGACCCGGCACCTTCACGGTAAGCACTGCTTAGAAATTTGTCTTCATGGTCAAAAAGCTGGTCTATTCACATTTTCTAAATAGATCCTAACAAAATTTGTAAGTTTTATATGTATGTTTATTATTGTGTATGTATTAGTATTTAGTATATTTATATGTATAAGTAGATTATATATAAGTAAGTTTATTATATAAGTATTTATATCTAATTGATGTGTCAATTATACTTTCCTTTCACCTACAGTTGTTCTAATTAGTCCCAAAGGTTTGGCTGTCAGAGAATGTCTACGGGCATTAAGTCCGCCTTTTAAACTTTGTGCATTAAAGTTTTTAAATAAAAAAATAAATAAAAATAAATGTTTTACAAATAAATATTTTTATTTATATCGCTGTCTCCAGAAATCCTACTTTCTGGAGACAGCGAGCCCATCACTCCCAAAATTGTAATGTATTTTTTTAGAATTACTTAAAATTTACAATAAAATCTATTTAAATATTTATTACTGTTTTACTTTTGAATCAATTTGAATGTACGAATCTTCGATGTCACTGACACAGCCATAAGTTCAAACCTGTGCTGTATAGTTTGTTATTTTTATATGATATCCCATTATTATATCATTTATCTATTTATTTTTATATTTATCCCATTTGTATTATTCCTATTTAAAATACTGTCCTAATTACGCATCAAGTTGTATATGTCTAATAAACGTTTTATGATCTCCGAATAGATTTATTTCTAAAGCCATTAGCCGCAAACACGGTGAAGTGAGGAGAATTCATATCATGTCTCTTTGGATTTAAACCGCAACGTGTAGGTGTGCTTTATAAATCAATGATATTGAAATTTAATAGATGTAGCTTTAGCAGGCGAACAGTTTTTTTTTTAATTTTAATACTAGTACGACATATGACCTTGCGCCTACCTGATGGTAAATAACGCGTAAGGTCCATGAATGTTTGCAACTGGAATCAGACTCTCATGACTAACATCACTCAAATGACGGCAATTCGAGCCTGATCCTGAAACCTGTGGAGACACTTAACAGGGTTTATCGGCACGAACGGTGGATACTACCGGCTGACTGGGCAAATCACCACCATCAGTCCGCCTACCACCTATTTCTTGTTGTCGTTAAAAGTATGTGCCATTTGTAATGATGCCAAATGCCAATTTTTACTTTTAGGGATAAATAGTTTTGTAAGCTTGCCATGGTGATATTTATACAAAAATAACATCGCTTGAAACAAGACTTATTTAACATTCCGACAAATCGACAGTAAGCTTGGTGTGTGGTAAATCCTTAACAGAGAGAATACTTTAATCACGGCAAGATTTTACCTAATTAAAAATATATAGCTATTAATTTTGCGATAGTGTTATAATATTAATTAAGAATGCAACGAGTCTGATGCAATTAGTCGGAGACTACTTATGCGTCATCTTTCCTTTAGATGCAAAACGTTTGACACTGACGACGTCAGTAGATGTAGAAGACATCACATACTCCCCTTGGAGCTACGTAGAAGCATAGCAGACATTACTTACCTCTTTAAAACTGCGCAATCGAATCTAGTTTCCAGTGAACTGCTAGGATTACTCGGATTTGGTATACCTAGCTAATTAATAATAATAATTTCCAATTAATAATATTTGTGGAAACTTTTAATTGACATCTAGTTTTTTATATAAGTAATCATTTGTTATAAGCTGTAAGTTTTCCTTGAAGATAAATAAATAAATAACTACAACTCTACCTACTCTATGGGACATCACTACGTCTGGTAAATAGCCAGCTTGTCCTTTAACTTGGTGTTTGCGAATTCCTGAATTTAATCAGTAATGTAGTTTTACTTTAACAATTGGTATATTGTTTTAGTAAAGTTATAGGTTTTACTCAAAAATGCCGGTAATGTGGACATTATTTTAGCAGAAATTTCCTTTAAAAAAACCCACTACTATCGAGATTTGCTTTTAAAAATACCTATTATCTGGTTGTATTAATAAATCCTTTACAATAGTTTATTTTAGTTTGGTTTTAATTACGCGCATCGTTTTAGTAAAACAGTATACAAGCAGTGGACATGCTATGATGGGCTACGCTCTTTGTCTTCAAGCTTGGTCATTAGTTGCAAGACGCCTGCGTTTTCGGCCATTAATGTACAAAATTTTGTACTTAACGCGGCATCTAAAATTGGATGATCAATGTTTGTACGTTTCTTCGGATTTAAAACCGCAGGGTGTAGGTGTGCTGTAAATTATAATACTTAAGATAGATGTAAAGCTTTGGAACGGCTTTTAGGTTGAAATCTATGAAGAGTTCTTGGTTTTTGCCTAATACATACGAGTATATGCTTCATCAACATCATTACAGCCCCTAGAACTAGCGGAGTACTTAACCTTTACTGTTGGAGCTGGAGCTACGAGAACATATATATATATAGTATGTAGTATTGTGTACATATTAGTATGTATCTGTCTATATAGATATAATACTTAGATTTAATTTGAATTACCTTTTAATCTATTTAATGGTTGCACCTACCTCACAACACAAATCGTTTCATTGTCCCAAAGGTTGGTTGCTAGAGAATGCCTAGCGGCATTAAGCCCGCCTCTTGTACATAGTGCAATAAAGTTAAAAAAATAAAAAATAATAATAACATACCGCGTGATTTTGTATGGTCTTGGTAGAACCAAACAAATTTTCCTAAGTTTTTTACTCAATAAATCTCGAACTAAAACAACACAACCTAACTGTATCCCATCTCGTGGATTAGAGGATCTGAACCATATCTTTTTTTGTTGTCCTTTAATAATCGTACTTCACTGATTTCCTCCCTAATATTCATTCGAGTTCCGTTCCCTACCAATAATCCAAGTTCACTTAAAATATAACTGTAAATATTTAGTAGGTTTTTATTTTTTATATTTTTGTATATACCTAATATGTATTTTGATATTAACTTTGATTTTGCTCCTTATACCTATACTTCTCTGATCCTATTCGTAATTCGAATCCTATTCATTTAACCCTTCTTTTCCAAACTTTGACACTGGCAAACTGTTACTAATGCCATACACAAAAAAAAAACACATCCTAAAATTAAGCTGATCTAACTATTTAAGATACCACATGTTGGAAGTGATGAACATTTTTGTCTTCTCCATACAAACTATTTAATTTTAAATAGCCACGTTATACATACGGTTTCTTAGAATAACTTGTTTGTTTCTATCAATAGAATAACGTATTAGTCTAGATATATATAAAGTTTACATACATACATACATCTGGAGAATATGGACTACACTCACCACGTTGGCCAGTCGGGTATATATGTATATATGCCTACGTTAAATACATTATCAAATCAGCATCGATGTATATAGCATAGATATATAAGCCTATTCAATACAAAACGCACTCTTAAAAACGTGCCGCTTGCTTTGTGTACCTACCAACTTTGGGGGGCAATTCTCAAGCAAGGATAATGCCACATGCTTTATTCATCGGAAATTATATCACAATGCATAGAAAAAGACTAGTTTTACTCGATATAAATGTTAATATTAGGCGCTCTCGCGCTTGCTATCTCGCGACTGTTGGTGCAGCTACATGACTTCGATTGGTTTTACTGGAACGTTTTTATATCAGTGAGGGCCCATCTATATACATCGATGGCAGCGGGGTAATGCTGCGAGTGTTCTTGGCACACTGCCACATAATCAAGTCATGGGTGAATATTTTTGTATATAGTTTAGATTTTAGTTTTATTTTTAATTTAGTTTTATTTTTAATTTAAATCATTGTACTGTTTTTTATTCTTAATAAAGTTGATCTCTGGAGACATAAAGGGTCTATTAGAAATTGCAGCAAATGGATTTTTTTCAATAAAAATGTGTTTGTTAGCGGCTGCGGTTAATAAAACAGACTATGTTTGTGTAATGAAATAAAAATCAAATAACAACGCAATTATATCTGTTCAATTAGAAAAACACACGCTTTAATAGCGAAGGATACTAAATTTAAAAAGGCGTAAAATTGTTATTTTAATATTCGACAATAAATCTCAATCAGCCATTGTATTCAGTGGTTAGAAAAAAAACCGGACAAACTGGATACGAAGAAGAATCGCCTATGCTAATTTTTTAAATCAATAATACAGCTTTCCACCCAATAGGGCAAACGGGCGCCACTCGCCAGAATGTGTCGCGTCCACGACGACAGACTTGCCTCGGTCGACATGTTCACACAAAGCTGCAGCAGTTACAAGGCCAATATCACTAGGGTGCTTATTGATGATCAGCAAGATTGTTGATTGAATGGTTTATTAGTGCAACTGGTAAAAAAATAAAAAAATAAAAATAATTAGGTCCGTGTTGTACTCAAACCATCAAACTATCTTCCTATATGATCTTAGTGAGAAATATCAAAGGAAGTGATTCGAATGTAACTTATGATTTTTGTATCCTTTGCCTATTTGTATATATTATTTCTGTTTTTTTCTCTGAATAATTAAATAAATATGTGCGAGTAAACTGAGCAGTGTGCGAGGAAATTTTGGACATTTTCACTATCATATACCAGCTTATGAAACTGACGTCGTCACTGGTGGCGGCGCAACGCTAACTAAACTATTGAGCGATTGTATGCTTCGATGGTTAATCAAAAATACAGTTATTTTGCAATTTATTTTTTATCTTCCTAACATTGTGAATCCGCTAAAAAAACACCTGTCGATAAAGTGTCAAAAAAGTTACTTTACCGTATTGTTTTTTTTTTGTGAGTCCAAAGTGTCTATTATTTTTATGAATGACAACAAGTACAGAATCATACAGTATTTGGTTGGGTAGGGAGAGAAGTAGAATGGTGGGTGGTGAGCGTATTATCGCGCAATAGAAAAAAAAGGAGGCCTCCTTTTCTTTAACCAGCCTATTGTCAATCGCAAGCCCGATACACCATTCTCCTGATCTCTTACCCACACACGATGGACCCGGCACCCGCACGGTGAATCCATGGAATGCTTAGAAATTAGTCTTCTCTTCAGTATCTGTCCGCAAACTACTCTCTCGACAACTACTGTTCTGATTTACTTGAAATTTTAATTACATACATACATATCTTCACGCGAGATCCCTTGTCGGGTAAGCAGAGACAATTGAGCGCGATCACGATCACGACATACCTCTTTCGCTTCGTCGACATTCATCAACCTCTTCATACATGCCCTTTTGTTACGAAAGCTCAGCCAGTGTTTTATTTATTTGATCGTGATATGTGAGTCTCGGTCTGCCAGGTCCTCTTTCGCTCACAACTTTCGCATTATATATCTGGTTCAAATTTTATTTAGTTATTTATTAAGTTATTACCTGTGCCTCCAGTGGTCTGGCGGTTAACTCCGTGGATTTACACGTACCTAAATACATCGATGTAGGTATATACCTAACTAAACGCATAACGAGATTTAGTATTCCTGGGGCACGGTGTGACTTTGTACCTAAATACCTAATATTTCAAATACCTATGCGTACTTTGTTTTCTCTCAGATGCAATTACAATTTATTAAAAAACAATCGACTGAAACGTCGGGAGAAATATGTCTCCAAGGTAAATCACGTAACGACCCGTTAAAATTATAAAAATCATATCAGTGGTCTCGTTCTTGGTTGGGCAACACTAGTTTTGCGCTACTCGCGGAATATAGTTGCCAGCGAAAAATATTCACGTATATTTTAGTTTAATCATGTATTTATTTATACTACTTTCACAAAGTACAAATAAATAAATAAAAAATATGTATTATTTTCGATTACGTTTTTGATGGTGGTAAAATGCCCAGTCTGCCAGTTCGCGGAAGTATCCACCGTTCGTGCCGATAAACCCAGTAAGTGTATCCACGTTTCGGGATCAGGCTCGAATCGCTGTCATGCCCAGTCAAGCCGGCATAGTGTTGGGGAGTGATGTGAGACATGAGTGTCTGATTCCAGTTGCTAACATTCATGGACCTTGCGCGCCACTTACCATCAGGTGGGCGCAAAAAAGTGAATATTATTATTGTTAATGATAAATCACATATGCTGGGTGCCTGTCTGATTTCAACAGGAAGGCTTTGCAATGCTCATATATTTATACTGTGGGCCTAGGTTGGGGATGGGGATATTCCCCCGTTTTCGCCGGCAGGATCTCAACGGGCAACTGTCTATATCAAAGACTACGTGTTGGTGCCGTTTGCTGTAGAGAATTTAGGCCCGTGAGGTCCAAGCGCTAAAACATTTTTAAATAACATCAACCTTCGTCTAATTGTCTGCTTTGGGGACAAGAGGGCTGATTTTTTCCTGGCCCAGAGAATTAGCATAGCGATTAAGCGAGGAAATGCGGCTAGCGTTCTTGCCATTTTTTTCTATTTAATTAATATAGCTTTTTAACTCGTATCTAGGTTCGAATACTTCACGAGAACTTCTCTAGGAAGTGGTCTCCCGTTAGCCGATAACATATTTATACCTCTTGGAGACAGTCACAATCTTCCTCTTCGGTCTACTGAAAACAATCAACTCAAGATCCCTCCTCACACTTCCAGCAGATATTCAGATTCTTTTACAGTCTCCGGTGCTCGTGAGTCATCAGACGGGCGCCATCAATAAATATATTTAAAAATCTCCTCATTGCCCATTTCTTAAATAAATAAAATAATCTGACTACCTGATATCTACGAGTATTTCTGTCTCTTTTTATTTGTTGTGTAAATTATACGTGTATTCTTTCCTTCATTTTGTTATGTATTTCTTACATAAATTTAGTTAAATGTATATACATATTATTATTATATATTTTTATTGGTATTTGTGTATTAGTATGTAAATTATTGTTATGTATGTTTAAGTATTTGTTTTTATTTCTAATGCACCCGCAATCGTCTACCACACCCCCAAAGGTTAGCTAGTAAAAAAATGCCGAGAGGCATTAAGTTCGCCCTTGTACTCAACTGTTAAGCTTTTAAGTGCAATAAAGAATTTATAAATAAGTACCGATGAAACTGATAATCAAGTAACAATTTTACGTTAAAGAAACATACTCGTACCTTGGCTGTAGCGATCATAATGCGTGCCGTTATCTACATTCATAATACCATTACAAACATGCGATAGATTTATTATTCGATGGCATTATTTTTATGTTTGCGGCCCGTGTAGGTATGTCTGATAGATAGTTTAAGGAAACTTTGACAGTTATGGCCCGTATAAATGAGTTATAGCCCCACCTCCCATTTCGGGCCAAACTACAAGAGTGCGTATAGGAAATTTAGGAATTTATGGTTCACGCGCCGAGACTATTTTTTCATTGGTTTATCCTACATAGGTCAGTAAATTGATATTACTAGAAGCGACATCACGATTCGCGAACCAGATGTTTGCGCCATGCTTTGATGCCGCGGCATCTATAACATAATTACTAGCTTACACTCGATTTGAGTGTTAAAAACATGTAAAAATCATTCAGGTATATATGTATATATATTAATTTATATTGACTGCCTCCGTGGTCTAGCGGTTAAGTCCGTAGATTTAGACTCGGAGGTACCAGGTTCGATTCCTGGTGGGGACACAAAAATATTTATTAATGTAAATAAATACATTTAATTAATATTTAATTTACTTAATAAATACGCCAACCTCAGTACACGTTACGAATTTGCACCGTTTGGGGTCGAGACAATGGGACCATGGGGACACTCAGCCAAGCGTCTGGCCAAGGAGTTGTCCAAACGGTTAACGGAAAAGTCTGGAGACAGGAAGGCTGGCAATTATTTCTGCCCACGTATTAGCTTAGCTATACAGAGGGGAAATGTTGCCAGTCTTCTTGGGACTATCACTGAAGGGTCGTCTCTAGAGGACATTGTTTACTTATAGTTAATTTTTTATTAGGTTTAGTTTATATTTATTTTAATTTTTACTTTTAAGTAGTTTTAATTTATATTGTAATTATTTTATATTTTTTGTATATTACTTCAATTTTCAAGAGTTTGGTACGCTGGAGACATCGACGAGCTTGCCACTTATCATGATTGGCCTATAGTAAAGTTGGCGAATGCGAATCCGCTTTTTTATAAGCGTGGATTCTGACCATTCCGGAAGGGAAACGGTCGTGATGATACTTTAGTACACTTTACAAACATAAATGTATGCACGCAAAACGTGAACAAAATACAAGAATTAACCTTCAAACGTAACGCTGTAACGATCGTATTACATGCGGCCAAGGAATAAATATTGTTGGCTGCAATCGACATCCTTTGCCTTGCGTTTATTTAAGACGTCACCTGTCAGTGTAGATTTTGACACACTCCACTTTTTTAAAACCAACTGCGAGCAATGTGCTGCTTTTTTAATTTATAATAGTTTTACTTACTAGAATTAAATATTTCTTAATAATTAAACACCCTTATAAACCTACTGGATATTGTCGCCCCCGTAGCTTGGGGTTTTTCCAGTAGGACTATAAAGCTGGGGCCCAGCTTGAGAAGATAACCCCGCTGCCCAGGATCCCCGTGACGCCTCGTTGTCCGCTTGGGATCGGCAGCGCTCTCCGGGTCCCCATCTTCAGGCTCTCCGAGGGAAGGTACCCCTACGTACGGTCAACGGATGCATAAAGAGTGATAGGGCTAAGTTTTGGCTTACGACCCTCCCTTTATATAATTGTAGATTCTCTTGCTTTGTTAACTTCATCTTACTTAATATATTAACTTCCTTGCTTAAATTCCTAGTTTTATTTGAATGTCCCGCTTAACGTGACAACGCAAGCATTAATTATTCTTGTCTTAAATATTTTTAACAAAGAATATTACTATAGCGTGGGTGCATTTTAAAAACGTTATAAATAACACTTAAAATATTACAAAACAGTTATCTGTACGGATAATAGGAATGGTTAATATTTATTACTTGCAATTAATTATTTTAGTTTTTAAACGAATTCCATAGTAAAGAAGACCAACCGCTAGTTTCATATTATTTTATTCTATAAAGAAATTGTTCCAAGGCTCATTGACGTCTCTGGTGACAATAGGGCTGGCAGATTTTTCTCCCAAAAATTTAGTATCCTAATTCAAAGGGGAAATGCTGCTAGTGTATTGGGCACCATGCCACAAGACAGCGATTTGGAAAAGCTATTTTTTTGTAAGTATTTATTTTTTATTTTCTTTGTATTATTATTATTTTTGGGTTAAATTTAGATTTTGTTGTAATATAGTTTATTTAATTTAAGGTTTTGGATGAAATAAATAAAATGTTTACTAATATTATAATTGAAAGGAAGGTTAGCTTAGTCTGTATGATGTTCGTCTGTCTGTTCCTTACTTTTTTATTTATTTTTTTATTCCTAAAAGGAATTGTATGTTTATTTATTGTAAAATTGTATCAGCTTTAGTTTTTTGAATAATATTTTTATTTTGTATACTTATTGAAAATTTTATAATATTGTTATTTTTTATAGGCAGTAAAGGCTACTGTGGTAATGTGGTGATCGCCTATAATAGGTGCAACATCTAACTTCTGATTTAGTGTTAAGTACAAATAAGTGTGTGATGTTAGCACTGTTGGCTACCCTATTATAAATAAATAAATGATGTATGTCTGTACGTCCGTCTTCCAGGTCTAATTAAAAAAAAGTAAAGTAAAAAATAAAATAAAATATCATCACGACCGTTTTCTTTCGGGGTGGTCAGAAACCACGCTTAGAAATAAGCGGATTCGCATTTAGCCAACTTTACTATAGGCCAATCATGACAAGTGGGAAGCTCGTCGATGTCTCCAGTGTGCCTAACTCGAGAAATATCACAAATAAATTAAAAAATATTTTTGTCCAGGAATCGATTAACGTGCTCTTCGAGGCACGGGAACGGTGGTGTTGTAAATCTATGACTAATGTATTTCTCATTGGTACATGCCGGGAATTTGTAGGATTAAGGAAAAGCGTTCTTACAACCGAGCCACCACCGCGCCTTTGCGTTGCTTTACGCAACATTAATCATCGGTGTCCTGGATAACACTTTTGGGTCTACTCCTCTTTCAGAAGGACTTGGGGACGTAAGAGCTCTACTATGAGATAGATAGATAGATAAATTCTTTATTGCACAATAAACAAAACACATTTAAATGTACATAGGCGAACTTAATGTCTAGTGACATTTTCTACCAGCTTACCTTTGAGATAGTGAGCAATGATTGTGGGTGCATTAAATCATTAATTTAAAATCGAGATTAATAATAATAAAAATAATAAAAATCTTAAACTATTACTAGCAACTAAAGCTAAAATACTTATACACTAATATATAAATATATAATAACACAAGTACATATAAATACATAATAAATATATATAAAATACATACAATATTATACCAATTTTGGAGAGGGTTAGAATGGGATAATGTTTTTTTTAAGTAGCACTGGGACGCCCTTCTCAGCCATTCGGTGATCGGCTCGATGTGACGTTACTTATAGGCATTCGCTAAAATATGTTAAAAGATAATTAGCTTTTTTGTATTTATTTATTTATTTATTTAACAGTGACAGCAACAATACATATATGGATTTCCACTTATATCTAAGACCTAAACTAGATGCTACACCAGTTACAGGCAACCACCACATGCTATTAAAAGGATAATAAAGTGCCGGGAATCCTTTAGTTAGGCGTATGATTATAGAATGGGGATCAGATGACGACGTCATTTAATCTATGTTCGTCCCTGGTTTCCAAGAAACATTTCTACCAAAAATCATTTAAATCAGTCCATTAAATTAGGCCGAGTCTAAATCCACGGACTTAACCGCTAGACCACGGAGGCAGTTTTTCACTTTTTTTTAATAATCTTGAGAAATGTTGTATTGTGCGAGCGAGACGCAGAGCATTAAACGCTCCTAATTCAATTTCTGTAAGACTTAAGAGAGTTGTCTATATTGAATTCGTTACATTTGATGTACATGATTAGTAATAAAATATACGTTGGGTAATCCAATTTTGTCTCGACCACAAAAATACATTCGTTTACGACATATTTCTATCAAATTGAAGTCTTCAATAGACCACTGACCACGGACGGATGGATTTCTATTAGAAAAACTAAGAATAATATTTCTACTGTATCTATTGAATATATGTTTATCCCTTTCAAAACTGCCTCTGTGCTCTAGCGGTGAAGTCCGTGGATTTAGACTCGGAGGTACCGGGTTCGATTCCTGGTCGGGACACAAAAATATTAATTGATGTAAATAAATACATTTAATTAATATTTAATTTATTTGTGGTATTCCTCGAGTTTGGTACGCTGTGATTGGCCTTTAGTAAAGTTGGCTAAATGTTTTATAAGCGTAGTTTTTGACCACCCCGAAAGGGAAACGGTCGTGATGATGATGATACCTTTCAACAAGACAAAAAATATTTAGGATATTTAATTTTTTTTTTTAAATATATATCTTTATTATTTTCTTTACTTTGATTATATTAACTTTGAGGTTAGGTTCAAAAAAAAAAACGAAAAAATATTGTCAAAAATCCCTAGTGAATTCCACAAAACCTCCACACATTCGTGCGTTGTCGTTTTCTCTTGTGCTAGCGTTGGGTAATATAATGGAAATTAAATTCAGTTATGCATGTGTTTTTTTCTACTAGCCCTAAAATATAATTACGAAGTAGGTAGATGAGTGCACAAACTTTTTTTTTGCATTTTAGCACAACTTGTGACGCCCGTCATACCATAGCAACTGGAATCAGACACTTATGACTAACATCAGTATATGTAATATTAGTATATAAGTCTATTATAATAAATTCGTTGTTACCTCTCCACACTCCCAAAGGTTGGTTGTTAGAAAATGCTTAGTCATTAAGCCCGCCTATGTACAATATTTTTTTAGAGCAAAAAATTTTTTTTTTTTTATCAGTCCCTAAAACTATGCCGGCTTGACTGGGCATCGTTTCGAAACGGCAAAACAGTATTTGTCGACCGTCATTTTTTTTGTAACAACGCACGCTTGGTATTTGTCCGTGCTGAAAGGATTATTATTATTATTTATTATAAAAAAAATGTATGATTTTATAAATCCTTAACAAAAAGTAATATTTAAATTTAAAATAATAAATAACATTTATAGTTTTTTGTCTTAATAATTAATGAAAAACGTTTTTTTTTCATTCATTACACCCCTAGAACACAGCGTCCTAGACCTCCACTGTTGGAGATGGGCCTTCCAAAACATATGTATATCTGAAGAATTTGGCCTACACTCGCCACGCCAGATGGGTTGACGAGGATCTAATGTCAATTTTTAATAAATAATAATAATAATAAATAAATATTTCCAGACAGGTCACACAGCGCCATCTAATTTCCGTGGTAAGCTACGAGGCTTGTGTTACGGAAACTAGATGGTCGATAAACTACATATTATACTTTTTTTTTTTTGTAAATATATACATATTATACATATAAACACCCAGACCGAGACAAATTATACAATGTACAACTTGCCCCCGGTGGGAATCGAACCCACGACCTTCCGAGTTCACGGCAACGTTTGTTACCACTAGACCACGGAGGCGGTCAATGTAATGACAATTTATTAACGATTCAACAAGTTGGTATTAATGGAACATTAAGTTAAAAAGTGGAACGTCGGTCCAGAGGGCTTAACGTGCTCTCCCAGGCACGGGAACGGTGGTGTTGTAAATTTATTATCTATATTTCTCGAGTTTGGTGCATTGTCAAGCTTGCCACTTGTCATGCTATGCCTTTAGTAAAGTTGGCGAAATGTAAATCCGCTTCTTTAAATGTGTGGTTTCTGACCACCCCGAAAGCGATAGGTCGTGATGATGATGGTGATTAATAATAATAATAATAAAATTCTTTATCGCACACAAAATATACAAAATAAAAATATGTACATAGGCGAGCATAATACCATGAAGGTATTCTCTACCAGCTAACCTTTGGGAGACTGATAGATTACATAAATTACATTTATGTAATATATAACATTAGATTATACATACGATTACAGATAGATAGACAAAGCTTTCAATCCTATTATAAAATTTGTATGGATATATGAATTCGTTATGGCTCGCCTCAACCCTGAGGTTCGCTTCACCTCTGCGTGGGCGGACGAGCTCCGTGGGTTTCTCTTCGACATACCGAAACCTAACGGCTAAATGTGTTACTTTCGCAACTACAACCGAATCTCGAATACAGATTGCCACTTTTGCTTCGCTTTTGTCTGTTAAGGTAACATCATACTGACGCGTCCGGCTGCGACATAATTTATAAATTACCAAAAGAATAATCAATTGCTTTTCACTGATTTTAATCTAGTATAGGTAATGTGGTCTAGTATAGGTAATTGTGTTTTTAGAACGCTGTCCTTCAATGCTCAGAATACAGTTTTGAATCCAATGAGAGATAGAAAGAAAGAAAGAAAGAAATAAAGAAAGAAATACGTTTATTCATCACAAAACAGATACAACTTACACAATTAAGATATGCAGCACAACGCGCTAAGATACACTTTTCTGACTATTATTTGCCACGAATAGCACCTTAAGCCGTCGCGTCGTGGCATCAGTACCCGGTTCCACTAATACCAACTTTTACTTGTAACCAAGTACAGTTCGGGCTGCCACGCTACTGAAGTGCGTCGGCAATGTTTGCGCAGGCCTATACAGATTGCTTTTTTGCTATAAGACCACTGCATCATTGCTTAACAGAGCAAGAACAAGCACTAACAGTATCCTGAAGATGATATCTGAAAAATATGATTATGATGCGCCGTGCATTGGCTGCTACGTGCGGCTGCTCGTCTGGCGGAAGTGAGGTCGTTCGGGCAGATTGGTTGGGGATGGAGTGGTTACTGCACGGTCATATTGGTTTTATTATTATTATTATTACATTTATTTAAAAACTTTATTGCACTATGTACAAGAGGCGGGCTTAATGCCGCTAGGCATTCTCTAGCAACCAACCTTTGGGACAATGAAACGATTTGTATTGTGAGGTAGGTGAAACCATTAAATAGATTAATAGGTAATTCAAATTAAATCTAAATATTATGTCTATATAGACAAATACATACTAATATGTACACAATACTACATATACTACATGTATATATATTATATACACTACATATAATACCTACTTATGGTTTTGAAAAGGGTCTGTTGGGCACTTGACGATTTTCTACCGGAAAATTGTTCCACAGATTTGCGGCCACTACTGCAAAAGAGTTAGACTGAAAGCCAGAGTGATGAGAAGGGATAGATAGTACAGAATTATGGGACGAACGAAGAGATATATATTTACTTTGAATTTAGTTTTTTTGAACTAACATTAGTTCTAACAAGTGAGGCTAGTTGCTTGGAATGAACGTATATTATTATTATTATCTACTACAGGGGTCAGGACATCCAATCTAAATTTTAAGTGTAAAAAACACACTTGTTATATAGTGTCAATAAACGAAAAAAAAATATATATATAAAAAGGTAAATTGTAGCGACAAAAATAAACTGTCACATTTTCTGTTTACGGATTTGTGTGTGGGCTCCTTAAGGTTGATGTAATCATGCTGTGTTGATCGTGTTGATTTTCATTTTGATGTCTCAGTTGCAACATTGTTTTTAAACTGATTCTATTTTCTTTAACAAACAAGAGTTGCAAGAAGCAAGATACATCGTAGTATTCTCACGATTGGGTATTCTACGACGAGCATAATTAGATCATGCAAACACAATTTTGGCCTAATAGTACACTAATTACAGACGACCACAGCATGCAATATGTGGTGTCGGTGGTGTCTCGGTTGTAAGAACGCCAATGAGAAATACACTTTTCTTACGTACGTTTGTCATAGATTTACAACATCACCGTTCCCGTGCCTCGGAGAGCACGTTGAGCCATCGGTCCCGGTTTCATTAATTCCAACTTGTGGAATTCCATCCATCTGATGATGAAGGCTCTGATGATGAAGATGACACTACATACAGTATCTACTTATATTACATTTTTTTGTCATCATCACATTCCCTAGAACAGAGGAGTCCTAGTCGTCCACTGTTAAAGTTGGGATTCTGCTATCTGGAGATTTTGCTGTCCAGGCGAGTTGTTGAGGCTTTGATATATGTAAAAAAAACTATTTTTTTTTATGAAATAACAGCCAATGCTTCCTCTAATATTACTGTTAGATTACTGTGAGATTGGACAACAGTAAAAACATTACGAAAAAAAATGGGTATTACGTTCCATAAATTTTAAATATGGGTTAACATTAATACTATTGTAATGGAGGTTATCAATTTATTCTCCGGAGACGAATATTTGATCACATTTGTCAGGGCTCAAGCGGCTGAGGACTCGGCTGAAAAGACCAAATGTCACAAATATGAGTATGTTGCTTATGACTACGTGTTTGTACCTTTTGGTCTTGAGACAATGCGAAGAAGACCAGCAGCTAAGAAGTTATTTAAAGAACTGGTTAACGCTGTATGTGACAGTAGGGCAGTTTTTTCGCGCAGCAAATCAGCATCGCTGTGCAGTGGGGGAATGCTGCGAGTGCACACTGCCACATGATCAAGTGGTGGGGGAATGCTGCGAGTGCACACTGCCACATGATCAAGTGGTGGGGGAATGCTGCGAGTGCACACTGCCACATGATCAAGTGATGGGTGAATATTTTTATATATTGTTTAGATTTTAGTTTTATTTTTAATTTTGGCTTATTTTCTTCGTTTGTAACCTTTTTCTTTAGCCACTTCTTCACATGACTGGTTTTATTTTGTATACTGTTATTATATTATATTATATATATATATATATATATATAATCCATAATGAATAATTTATATATGTACTTGTTTATGTATTAGAATTTAATTATTAAGTATTATTAGTATGTATTTGTTGTTATGTGTACATAAATTGTTATTGTATATATATATATATTTATAATTTGATATAAAATTATCATTATTTAGATTATAAGTTAACACGGCCTTTATAAAGCCACAAATTTAGGTTAAGCTGCAGTACTTGTTTATGGCACCAATGTCACTTACTTATTTCGGTCCATCCATAATTTAATTTTTAATTAATTTAAATAATATTGTATTTTATTTGTAAAAATTGACAATATCCGAGTATTACCTGTGAACCAAATGGAAATAAATAATTTGAATTTGAATACGCGTATATCTTAGAAATTGTCATTTAATAATATAGCACCTACTCACCATTGATACTGTCTAAATGTCCTAAAGGTTTGGCTGTCAGAGAATGTCTAACGGCATTAAGTCCGCCTTTGTACAATGTGCAATTAAGTTTTTTTTTTTTTTTTTTTAATATATCTATATAAATATAGGTATCTCTTTCTGTGGAGTACCTACAGATCTACGTATGATACAGCAATTTCCACAGCTTTCTTCCTGTTCTCTGTATAATTCTGTATGAAAGTGCAAAATGAAAGCAATTTCACCTCGCCTGTATACTCTTTTAACAATGTACTTACAAGGGTTTATATTTTCATTACCTTGAAATGTGCCGTTCGCAGCAACCGTTCAAATATTACACGTTCGCCCTATAAATTATTCTCCCCGTAAAATGTTTCTGTTTTGGCCGTATTTTGTAGGTAAATATTTTTATTAATGAGATTTTATTTTGTGTATTAATTCAAATTAAAATAATTTATCTCCATTCGGTTCACAGGTAACACTTGGATATTGTCAATTTTTACAAATAAAATACAATATTATTAAAATTAAATTATGGATGGACCGAAATAAGTAAGTGACATTGCTGCCATAAGCAAGTACTGTAGCTTAACCTAAATTCGAGGCATTATAGCCGTGTCAACTTACAATCTAAATAATTATAATTTAATGTCAAATTATAAAAAATAAAATAAAAATCGTAGCTGTCTAAGGGCTGTGTCAGCTTATAATCTAAAATAATAATAATATAATGTCTAATTATAATGAAATTTAATTAATTTCGTGTATAACCTGGAGTCCTGAAGGCGAAGTGCAAAAAGGCATCTAGTCAAGTTAGGAACTGATTTGAGTCATGAGTGTCTGATTCCAATTGCTAACATTCATGGACCGTGCGCGCCTTTTACCATCAGGTGGGCGTAAGGTCCTATGTCGTGTTGTTATATATAAAAAAATTGAGCCGGTCTCGATTTTTTATGAAATTGTATATTTCTTATAAAGGCATAACCCTTCTTTGCGTCGTGCAGTCGGGTACATGAAAAAATAGGGTGAAACTAGAAAAAAATAAATGAAAATAAGGGGTGAAATGGGAATTTTTCCACTACGTTACAGTCCACACAGACAGCTTTATAGTGCCTGGCTTAGGTAAGCAAGTTATTGTACTTAGTTTTATATTTTACCTGCAGTTTAGAGGGACCACAAACTATTTAAAAACTGGAATTTTATTAAAAAAAAACTATTGCACAAATGAACAAAATGTTATGGGGAAAATCGTTGAGGTGGTATTTTTTTGCAATTTTTCTTCATTATTTTATTTGTATATATATTTGATATATGTGTATATATATATCGTATGTTAATTTGTTATGTACGTAATAATAAAAAATCTTTATTGCACACAAAATATACAATGTAAAGACATGTACATGCGCGAGCATATACCATGAAGTTATTTTCTACCAGCTAACCTTTGGGAGAGGGACAGAAGATAATATAATACAGCAGAGTAAGAAAAAATAACACAAAAGATTAAGATATAATTATTAAACATAAGAGACGGTGCCTGTCGGATAAATAAAGGCAGCCTATTTCATTAACAAGCTGCAGAAACAGTTAGTGCACCTGAAAGTGCACGAGTTTAATATTAAATAAAATTGCATCCCATACATAACTTTTCACACTTCTAAAGGTTGGTTGTAAGAAAATGCAATATAAATTATAAAGTGCAATAAATAAATTCATTTATTACGGACTCTAGAATACAGCGTCTCTCACTGTTGAAGATAGGTCTTCCAGAACATATATCTGCAGACTTGGCGTTCCTCTATGATTTTCATACAATTTAAGAAAAAATCGGTAAAAATAGCAAGATTTGTTTTGCTTTGCTTTCAAGTCAAACATAGCATTTATAAATAAAGAACATCACATGCTGAATAAAACATATTTAACAGTATACCTAGTACAGTATTTAGCCAACTTTACTAAGGTCAATCATGGCAAGTGGCAAGCATGTCGATGTCTTTAGCTTAGCAAACTTGAGAAATATCACAAAATCTTAAATAATAATTAAATTAAATTAATAAATATCCCTACCGAGTAATCGAACCCGGTACCTTCGAGTCTAAATCCACAGACTTAACCGCTAGATCATGGAGGCAGTTAAACTATAAACTAGAGATAGTTCCAAGGAGACTGGCAACATTTCCCCTATGTATAACGAGGCTAATACGTTGGCAGAAATAATCTTCAGACCTTTCCGTCAGCCGCTTTGACAACTTCTGGCCAGGCGTTTGGCTGAGGGTCCCCATGGGCCCATCATCGTCTCGACCCCAAACGGCGCAAATTTGTAACCGGTACCAAGGTTGGCGTATTTGCGCAACTTGAGATTCTCAGCAGAAAACACCGCACTACCCGCGCCTGATGAGGACGCCTGGATGTGATATGGAGCTAAACCTTTAATTATCAGACAGGCACCATCTCTTAAAATATTTAAAGATAAATTATACAAATACTTACTTCACAAACAGAATAAGTCGCTATAAGTTACTTGAAGACAAATTTCTAAGCATTCCATGGATTCACCGTGCGGGTGCCGGGTCCATCGTGTGTGGGTAAGAGATGAGAAGAATGGTGTCTCGGGCTTGCGACCGACAATTGGCTGGTTTAAGAAAAGGAGGCCTCCTTTTTTTTCTATTGCGCGATAATACGCTCACCATCCACCATTCTACTTCTCTCCCTACCCAACCAAATACTGTATGATTCCGTTAATGCCGTCTTGGAAGCTCGTTCCATAAATGTATTGACGGCAGACCTGCTTAGGCCCAATTCTTTCAGTAAGTGATGCAAAGATTTTGCTGGAACTCCTCTTGCACCAACTTCCACTGCGTAAAGCTGAGTCTTGAACCCGTTCCTGATCATTTCTTCTGTGAGATCATAATATTTATTCGACTTCATGTTGTGGTCTTTTGGAATATTTGATTCCCACGGAACGGTATATATATACGAGTATATATGTATTTTATATTTAGGTATATATTTATTTGTTTATTTGGGATGGTTATCTATGTATATTGTATTGCATATAATAAGTACTATATGTACCTACATACATACATACATATCTTCACGCCAGATCCCTTGCGGGGTAGGCAGAGACAATTGAGCGTCATTTGACACGATCACGACATACTTCTTTCGCTTCGTCGACATTCATCAACCTCTTCATACATGCCCTTTTGTTACGAAAGCTTTTTAATGTGCCTTCAGCCAGTGTTTTATTTATTTGATCGTGATATGTGAGTCTGCCAGGGCCTCTTTCACCCACAACTTTCGCATTATATCGTAGCACGCCTTTCCTTATTTTTGTCCCTATGCTTTCTTTTATACCCACCATTTTCCGTATTTCGACGTTACGTATGCGGTCCGCCAAAGTGACACCGCATATCCGACGCAACGACCTCATTTCTACTGCATTAACCCTACTCTCATGCGTATTCTGACATATCCACATATGTACCTATGTAATTAATTTGTGTTTTATATAGTAATAAATAATTTCAACTATAATTTTTTTTCGTAACCTTCTGCACCCGTTTATTATAGCACTCAGTCACAAAGGTTAGTTGGTAGAAAATGCATTTACGGCATTAAGCTCGCCTATGTACCTGCACTTGTTGTGGTTTTGTACAATAAATAATTTATTATTATTATTAATGTAATAAACTATTAAATATCAACATTAAATAAATATTCTGCTCAGATTAAATGAAACCACTTTCACTAATAACAATAAATTATATAATTTTGCGGAATTTCAGTTTGAAACAGATGGTCGAATGTAAAATTAATTAGTTTTAGAACAAACATGCTATTGGAATGATTTTGTGGTTTTTAGCAATACGATTAAATTTGGAGTTAGAATCAGTTTTCGTAAATTGGTTTGAAATGTAACTTGGTGTGGGATCACTAACGAGATAATTAACAAAATATTGGTAATTCAAACATATTAGAATACCATAGATTATAGTGCTAATTTGTTATTCAATTGTACGAATAATTTACTACTAACGAACGTATTATAATAAAGTATGTAAAGTAATTTGTTTTGTGTTGGTATTCTCTGACAGTACACGATAGGAAAAATATATTGCCTTACAAATAGGTTTCATTTCATTCATTCATATACATATATGAATGAAATGAAACCTATTACTAGCACGATGAGGGGATGGTGAGTAGCGCGCATGGTCCATGAATGTTAGCAACTGGAATCAGACACTTACGTCCGACATCAGTCCCTAACACTATGCCGGCTTGACTAGATGCCTTTTCACACTTCGCTTGAAAAACTCCAGATTAAAGGAAAGTGGTAACACAGAGGCTGGAAGAGCATTCCACATCTTTATTGTACGACAGAAGTATGTCCGGTGAGCGACAGTCACCAAATTTATAGGTACGCGAAGGGATGGTGACTACGGAATGTGGGTGCATGTTCTGACCTGTGCGTGTGGTTCGGTTGCGGAATGGAGAGAAAGGAATTAGGTTATAGAGCTCTTCAGAGCACTCACCATAGTATAGCGGGTAGAACACGGTCAGAGAAGCTACATTCGAGAGTTCCAGATATAGTGGCATTGTCCACAATTCGAACAGCTCGCCTCTGTAGGACATTAAAAGCAACTGTGAGGTACTTGGCTGAACCATCCCAAAGTTGTGAACAGTATTCCACGCATGATCTGGTCTGTGCTATGTACAGTAACAGTCTGATTGAAGGCGGGAAAAATCGCTTCACCTTGTTCAGTATTCCGAGCTTTTTTGACGCTGTTTTGGTGATGCTCTCAATGTAGTTCCGGTGGTTAAGGTCTGAGCGTATTTCCACCCCGAGAATGCTGAAGGGGGGCTGTAGATCCAGCGTGATGCCCCGAAGAGTAGGGGGAGGAGAGAAGTATATGTTCTTAGTGTCTGTTTGTATTTCTCTTGTTTACATATTTCTGTTTTTTTTTCTGATTAAACAAATAATCAGGGACAGTCCTAATAATTATAGAAATGATAGTCACAATAGCCTTTTAACACAACTAAGGCCAGCGCTATTAAAAACTAGAGCAAAACTGAATTCTCATCAATTCTAGTTCACACAATGTTTCATACAATCGCACCTTTGTCTTGAGTTTATTTATCAAAAATAGTATTAAAATAACGGAACCACATTCTTAAGTATAATTGTTTTATAATTGGATCAGTGGGGTCACGTAATTATGGGTTTTTACAACGTCTTTAAAAATGTATACTTTTGCTCTACTTTTTGTGATTTGAGCTTTAATTTTATTCTTGTCATCTTTTGTAGGTCGTTCGAGTTACGGATTTCGGCTAGGACGTGATCAATTAATGTTTTTTTGAGAATTGTTCTTTTTCGATAAATATTGTTTTTTTTTTTTTAAAGAATAACGGTTGTTATTGCACGTTTTATATCGGCTTTCATACTACCGTAACTTGTTTCAAAAATTACATGTAACAAATGATGATCCAAACCCGAAATTAAATGAAATTGTAGGAAGTGGAAAAACAGGTAGTCCCGAATACCTAAATGAATTACTAATAAAAAAATATATAAATATTTACCCGGCTTTGCCCGTGTAAACGGCGACACGAATTTAATTTCGTAGCGCATTATTTAGATTTTGCTATATCTCCTAAGGTATTAATTTAATTTGCATAGTGTAAAAGGAAAAAATATTCTTCAAGGAATGCTCAAGCAAACTAAAGTATTTAAAAGTGTAAAAGGCATCTAGTCAAGCCGGCATAGTGTTAGGAACTGATGTCGGACATAAGTGTCTGATTCCAGTTGCTAACATTCATGGACCATGAGCGCCATTTACCATCAGGTGGGCGTAGGGTCACATGTCGTGCTAGTGAAAAAAATAAATAAAAAAATATATAGAAAAGTAAAAAAATATATTTATTTGTTGCCAAACCATATACATAAATAATAAATAAATATTTTCCAGACAGGCACATAGCGCCATCTAGTTTCCGTGGTAAGCTACGAGGCTTGTGTTACGGAAACTAGATGGTTGATAAACTACATATTATACTTTTTTTTTTGTAAATATATACATATTATACATATAAACACCCAGATCGAGACAAATTATACAATGTACAACTTGCCCCCGGTGGGAATCGAACCCACGACCACCCGAGTTCACGGCAACGTTTGTTACCACTAGACCACGGAGGCGGTCTAACATAGAACAAATTAAAAACTTAAAATAAAAAAAATAGTACCTATGCGAAAAATGTCCAGAATTTAATTCTTTATCAAACCACTAAACTGAAATCATTAACTTGTTAATTACAGATCACATCTCTAATCACAAATAAACTTATAACCTAAGTTAAAGTTATTGATTGGAACAGTTAATAACTAATTAACAATTATTGATAAGTACTTTAACAAAACAGAAATGTCCAAACTTTGAACACATGTCTGTATATTTTTTACTATAAAAGCTACAAGGAAGTTTTAATACTTTACTTAAACGCACCACTTGTTAGCGCATTCATGGACCATGCGTGCCACTTACCATCAGGTGGGCGCAAGGTCACATGTCCTGAAGTCTTTAAAAAAAAAAAAAAAAAAAAAAAACCAGTTATAATGATTCTTCCAATGCCGTCTTGGAGGCTCGATCCAAAAATATAGTGACGGTAGAATTGCTTAGTGTGCCTTAGCCAAATTCTTTTAGTAAATGGTACTTAAGTAATATAATACTAAATCGATGAACAGAAACTGGAGCACCTGTTTCACTAGTAGCAATATTCAAATACATAAAAAAACTTTGGTTATTCGAACATTGGATAACTTTTTACTCCCATTCCATTAGTCTTTGTGAAAACATCGGCGCCATGAGCCACAGTTTCAGCTGCTGTTCATAGAATAATAACCCCAAGCAACATTGTTATAAAGGTCATTATTGTATTGGCAGATTTGTGGTCCAGATATAGAACTAAAAAAATACTAGATATGTTACTGAGCCATTTTTTTAAACTGTGTCAACTGTGGTATGTCAAAACGAATTACACTGGAATGATAAACGTACAGGTCGCGCGATAAAAGATGTTCATGACAACACATTGTCAAATTATTTATGTGTGAAGCGTGCACACGCTGATTCAAATAAAGCAGTCGCGATAACTAGATTCATCTCCCTCTAGCTCGAATAGCCTTATTGTCAGGATAGAGATAGCAAAACTGGTGGATTGATTTTGGTATTATAAACAGGCTGTTCTCTCTATTGTTGATTTTATTTTCTTTAACTCATTTAGTTACACAAAATTTAATAATTATTTATTTTCTTATACAATAATACATTCCCACCGGAATACGCTTAAGTCAATATTTATATGAGATGGGCCTTCCAGAACTTTAGAATTTGGCCTACACTCGCCACGCTGGCCAGACGGCTTGGCGAGGATATGATGTCAATTTTTAATGACAATTTATGAACGATTCCACAAGTTGGTATTAGTGGAACCGGGACCGACGGCTTAACGTGCTCTCCGAGGCACGGGAACGGTGGTGTTGGAAATCTATGACAAATGTACGTAAGAAAAGTGTATTTCTCATTGGTACATGCCGGGTGGGTTTGAACCGCTACACCTTAAAATTGTTTAGTTATCCAAGCAGTACAACTAAATTTCAGTCCTGCTTTTTCCAAGCAGGATAACTAAGTTGTTATGAAACAGAACTAGAGGTTAATGTAGTGTTAGAACTTGTTGTTCAAAACAAAATAGTACAATTTAAATTATAAATTAGTACTTTACTATAAAATAAATTAATTATAACGTAAGCAGCTGTAAAAAGGTCTTGTAAAATTTCAAATTAACTAATTATGTTTGGTTTTAGAACTAGAAAAATATAAATAAATTTAGTTTAAATAGCAGCTGTGATAATAAAACTATTTACTCTTTTATTTTATAATTATTAACATACAAAAACTATGAATCGATGAGTACTATAGACGTTGACACAACACGCGTTTCATATTTTAAATACACTCTCTATAATTACTTTGCACTAGTGTGTGTACTGTAACCTGCCTTTGCTGTCTTAAGGATTATCCAACGCCTGTGCGATTGGATGTAGTTGCTTTTTTTACAGAGAGAATGCTACGGAACTCCTTTGTATTGGAAATGTACTCTACTTTATTATCTTTTATACTTTAAACATAAATTACATATTTATAAAAAAATACACACTTTACTACGCAGGACTCTTTTACGCGATTGAATCTCTCTATGCACTGGTATTATGTTTGTAATCCTCATACGTATAAAAATACTGTCTTTTGATCCGAGCTCGCGGTTATCTTTTTTATTCTTGAAAACAAAAACCCTCGACTATTGCATTGTCATTTTCATGACAATCCTATTTCCAATTAAAATTTAATTTAATTGTGCTGTTAAAATATCCCTATTTAACACATACTGTCAGTCTCTGTACACACCGCAGTTGTGGTGCAACTACACATAAAAGTCGTACAGAAGACTAAAGGTGCAATACAAGGTTGCTTTCAGAATTCTGTTTTGGCTCCCCAGGTGGTGTAGTGCATCCAGCACGTCTGCCGGTATGAGACGCGGTGATCCGACATCGTATGGCCTCATTTAGAAAGTCAAAGTCAAAGTCAAATCATTTATTACAATTTGGCCTTCTCGGGCTCTTTTGTATTGTCACATCACATTGTTATAATTATTTAAATAAATTATATTAAATTTATTACAATACAATTGAATTGACCTAAATATAAACATACACCAACAGTAACAGGTGTCCAAAATATATTAATAATATACATTTGCACATCTACCAGGCATTTTTGTCACTAATAAAATCATTTATCTTATAATAGGCCTTGCCTATAAGTCGACGTTTGACATGAATTTTTAGTTTATCGAAACACAAGCTAGTTAGTTCCTTTGGGAGTGTGTTATAAAAACGAACACCAAGTCCCAAAAAAGACTTACTAGTTTTACTGAGGCGTAGGTGAGGCAAAGCTAATTTGTGATTATTGCGTGTGTTGCGAGAATGCAAGTCACAATTCCTTTTAAATTGTTTTATATTCTTATGGACATACATAATATTCTCTAGAATATACTGAGATGCCACTGTAAGAATATCATACTCCTTAAACTTATCTCTTAGCGAAGTGCGAGCGGTCAAGTTATAAATATATCGAATAGCCCGCTTTTGTAAAATAAAGATAGTTTCAATGTCAGTAGCATTTCCCCACAGTAAAATTCCATAAGACATAATACTATGGAAATAGCTAAAATAAACTAATCTAGCAGTATCAACATCTGTCACACGCCTCACCTGTCTAATGGCATACGCCGCTGAGCTCAGCCTTTTGGATAGTGCTGCAATATGAGCACCCCACTGGAGTTTGGAATCTATTGTTATACCTAAGAATACTGTACTTTCCATGATCTCCAATTGCTCACCATTTAATATTATATTTGGAGAAATGTTTCTTACATTAGGAAGAGCAAATCTTAGACATTTAGTTTTTCTAGCATTAAGCAGCAAATTGTTAGCTGTAAACCAGTTGTAAACACGATCAAGCGCATTGTTTACTACGTCAAAATTATTAAGCTTCCTGTCTATTTTAAATATTAGAGAAGTATCATCAGCAAACAAAACAATATCGTGTAAGTTTTTAATACAATATGGTAGGTCGTTGATATAAACTAGAAACAAGAATGGACCAAGAATAGAGCCCTGTGGGACACCGATCCTTACTGGAGATCCAGAAGAAGTGATATTACCAATAGCCACCCTCTGCGTTCTATCAGAAAGATACGACATAACCAATTCTAGAGCTGAATCTTTTATGCCATAGTAACTTAGTTTAAGAAGCAGTGTACCATGATCTACACAATCAAAAGCCTTTGATAAGTCACAGAACACTCCAATAGCGTCCTGGGACTTCTCCCATGCTTCAAATATAACCTTAATTAACGACATACCCGCGTCAGTAGTCGACCTTCCCTTAGTGAAACCAAATTGTTTGTTGTGGAGAAGTTTATTAACATTAAAATGTAATAGTAGTTGATTTAAGATTATTTTTTCAAAAATTTTACTTAGTGCTGGAAGAACTGAGATAGGCCTAAAATTTGTAGGATCAGATTTACAACCAGACTTAAATAAAGGTATAATTTTACTATGCTTCATTAAATCTGGAAAAACTCCCGAGTCAATGCTACTATTAAAAATAACAGCTAGATAATGAGCCAACGAGTCAATGATTGAACTTAATACGTTGACTGATATTCCCCAAAGATCCTCGGTCTTCTTGATATTAAGAGACTTAAATGTCTTTACTATAGTATGTGCATTGACATGAAAAAAATTAAATGTAACTAAGCATTGATTCACATTAGCTTTCAAAAGTGTTTCCGATAGAACTGGTGATGAATTTAAGGATCTGGTGGTTTCAATAGGTATATTAGAGAAAAAACTCTCAAACTCCTTAGCCACTTCTAAGTCCGATTTTATTAACTTATTTCCTATCTGAAGACTGAAATGATTATCACGAGGCTTAACCTTACCAGTCTCGCAATTAATTACATTCCAGACGGCTTTAATCTTGTTATCCGACCGTTTGAGCTTTCTGGCAATAAACATTGATTTTGCTGCAATGCAAACCATTTTAAATGTCTTAGAGTACTTTCGAACGTAATCAACAAAATGAGGATCATGGTTATAACTTTTTTCATAATAAAGGTCGTATAACCTCTGTCTACTCTTGTGAATGCCTACTGTTGCCCAATCACCAAATTTATTTTGACCCAATTTAACCCTCCTTAATTTAAAAACTTTGTTATATTCAGTTTTTATAGCATTGAATAAGGATGAGTAGAGTATGTTGGGTTCATGATTAATGTAAGGCAGCAACGGTAGGTTATAATCTATATTGTATTTAAACTTTTCAACTCGTGAAGTTGTTATAGGTCTACAAGTAATTATCTCACAATTATTTACTAATTTATGTAAAAATTTAGCTCTCTGACCCGAATGGTCTGAATTAAAGCAATTAAAAATGACCTTTTCGACAGGGTCGATATTACAATAGATATTATCTAAACATGTAGCAGTTGTGGCTGTAATTCTGGTCGGCTCCATAAATAAGTTATTTAAGTTATAACATTTAAATAAGTTAAGTAACCTACAGCTGATGGCTGAAGATTCCAATAAATTTACATTAAAATCACCACAGACAATAATAATTTTCTTACTTTTACAAAGCAAGCTTAATATATCCTCCAATGATGATTCAAAAATTGATAAATTTCCTAAGGGGGGCCTATAAATACATGTAATGATAAATTCCTCAAGCTCAGTGCATGATACCTCTATTATTCGCTCGATTGAAACTGCATAATATACACTAAAATATAATTAAATAAAAAAAACCATGAGCATAAATTATTGACAAATAAATTAATTTGTAAATTATAGATTAATTGATTTTTATAATTTTAACGGGTCTTTACGCGATTTACCTTAGAGACATATTTCTCCCGACGTTTCAGCCAAGTTGCATTGGCCGTGGCACGGGTCGACTGAAGCTATGCGGTGTAGTCTCGTACATACTGGGCGGCAGATGTAAACCTACCCACTTATCACTTTAAAAGTTTTTAGAAATCACGACACACGACACTTACAATATCCTTGGCGACACCGGGCGATTTTTCCCGGCGTCGAAACCTATTGATTACTGGATTCCACGATGAAGATAGCTTATAACCCCCCTCTCGATTGAAATTTTTGTGTTTCTTTATTTCTATCGCTTCACGTACTATTCTAGGGTAATAGTGACCTAATTAATAGTATTCTAAGGTAAATCGCGTAAAGACCCGTTAAAATTATAAAAATCTATTATGAGTGTGCGCGAAAGTTTAAAAAGTTTATAGATTAATTATCAACATAGTTTTCTTTAAGTTATTATTGTTACTAACACGATATGCTTTTTGTACCGAGATAAATAATAATAATTATATTACTATTAAATAAAAATCTGTAACCTTCACGCACCAGTTACAGCACTGTGTGGTGCTCATCTTTCACCGCGCCACCTGTATGTGTAAACAGCGAAACTGTCCAAATGATATGTGACATTTTTAGGTGGAAACTTTACTGGGTTTAGTAACTTTAAATCAAATACCTTATTTTTATTTTATACTAAGCTGAGTTGGGGTAAGCGTGGCATATACGTAAATGAAAAGAAAAAAAGTTGCTTATTGTAACGAGTTTTATGCAAATTGCGATAACCTCAACTCGAATCAAAGCTTGCAAAACTTCCGAGATGCTTTTTGCCCTTTCTGGTTAATTTGTAATCTGGTATTTGTAGGTCTCTTTAATTATTTAAGTTAATTTTTTGCTAACTCGCCTCAATCAATGTGTATAAATTATAGTTCTTGATGAGGACTTTACATGGCTTCTGGCTCACGTATTGTTAATAACAAACTTGTGAGATGCTTTTTGCCCTTTCTGGTTGATTTGTAACTATGTGGTCTTTTTAAGTATGTTTAATTATTTTAGTTAAAATTTTGTTCTCGCCCCAATCAATGTGCATACATTATTTATTTTTGGTGAATACTTTTTATGGCATTTAGCTCACATATTGGTTATAATTACTGTTACATGCTTACTTTAGCCACGACCTCCGTTTTTATTCAGATTGTTAAATAAACAAACTTGTAAGATGCTTTTTGTCCCTTCTGGTTAATTTGTAATTCTGTGGCTCCAGAGTACACCTGTTCTACATCCGGTCGCGTTTTCGAGATACTGGTCAAGCGGGTTGCTTCGAGCGAGTTTTTGTGGATCCCAAAGGTTCATCCCAGGTATAGGGATAATTGACCAACAGGTGCGTGACTACCGGTTGGATACCCATTAGTAAGACATCTCGCCTAAAATGTGCGAGTTTGTAGTACCTACAGTCATCATCAGCCTGTGTCTCTCCACTGCTGGATATAGGCCTCCCCCAAGGCTCGCCACTTCACACGATCTCCCCCCACCCTCATCCAACCCCCACCAGCGACCTTCCTCAGGTCATCCGTCCATCTAGCGGGGGGTCGACCCACTCTGCGTCTTCCCGTACGTGGTCTCCATTCTAGAACTCGTCTACTCAATCGTTCATCGGTTCTACGACAGACATGTCCAGCCCATTGCCACTTCAGCTTACTAATTTTGAAGGCTATATCGGTAACTTTGGTTCTCCGACGGATTTCCTCGTTTCGGACTTTATCCATCAGAGAAATACCGAGCATAGCTCTCTCCATTAAATTTGTGGACCAGACCCACTGTTAGTGTCCACGTTTTTGCTCCGTACGACAGCACTGGAAGAACGCACTGGTTGAAAACTCTCGTCTTTAGGAATCGAACCCGGTACCCCCGAGTCTAAATCCACGGACTTAACCGCTAGACCACGGAGGCAGTTAGTTTATAGTTATTTCATTCTCTTATTTTCATTTATGTAGTTTGTAATTATTATTTTATATTTATTTATATTATGTAAATATTTTTACGAATAAATAATATCCCTAATAATAATTATGTATATAATAATAATAATAATAATTCTTTATTTCGGTACAAAAACCATATCGTGTTAGTAACAATAATAACTTAAAGAAAACTATGTTAGTAATTAATCTAAAATGTACATACTAATTTATTTGTCCATAATTTTTGAAGCATAAAGCAATGCTCATAGATATTCTTTATATATGTATATGCTTGTATGTAACTTCATATACCTAATTTAAATTTATTATAATTATACATTATGTTATAATTATTTAGATTATAAGTTGACACGAATTTAGGTTAGGCTACAGTACTTGCTTATGGCAGCAATGTCACTTACTTATTTCGGTCTATCCATAATTTAATTTAATCTTTTAATTTATTATTTTAATAATATTGTAAAAATTGACAATATCCGAGTGTTACATGTGAACCATATGGAAATAAATATTTTAAATTTAATTGAACTGATATGTGTTGAATAAATAAATATACAGTCATTGGTGCTGTTATTTTATTTCACTTAAAATAAAACAATCACTGCTTTTTGAATTAGATCAAGGCTCCGTAGCATGACGTCGACATCGATCGGTTCAAATTAATACGAATCCTTCATTAATCTTCAATTTCTATGAAATCTAACCCCGTATTCACACTGTTGGTAATTAATAGCTTATTTACGTTCGAAGCCATTGTGTACGAGCCCTATTGTGAATTGACGTCTAATCAGAGACATTAAGTCTGTACGATGTACCTATAAAGTTAAAAATAGACTCAATTGTTGTTGCCGACCGTCGAAATAAAACTGATACATTCGACGCCATTTTTAACTTTAATCGTTACATTTAGTAGGACATTTTATTTTTGTAACTGCCTCCGTGGTCTAGCGGTAAAGTCCGTGGATGTTCGATTCCTGGTCGAGACACAAAAATATTTATTATTGTAAATAAATACATTCAATTAATATTTAATTTATTTGGTGATATTTCTCGAGTTTCGTACGCTGCGCGCTGGAGACATCGACGAGCTTGCCACTTGTCATGATTGGCCTATAGTAGAGTTGGCTAAATGTGAATCCACTTATTTATAAGCGTGGTTTCTGACCACCCCGAAAGGGAAACGGTCGTAATGATACTTTACTTTTTTTTGTTTTTATTTTATTTTATTATTTTGACATTAATTTATATAATATAAGATTGACATATGTAATGAACCTATATAAGATTAATATATGTAAATAAATTATTTGTTTTAACCGTAGTTTTAGAATAATTGTTAATTAGTGTTAGGACTCAAATTAATATTTCTACGCCTCTTAAGGTAGATTGTTGCAGAGAAAATATATTGTTCATCTTGATTTGTAACCATACAATCACAAATAATTATTTTATTTCATTTTATTTACAGTGACTTCATTGTGGTACATCTCAGCCTAAATATATAATTTAAAAAACCCGACTGTGTAAAAAAATAATTTTAATTATAAACTGAAAAGAAATAAATAAAAAGTCTAATTTTTTAATGAACTCCTTATTATGTAAGTAGATGTTGTATGTAGTGTATATATGTATGTATGTATATAGTGTGTAGTGTATGTATTTATTTTTATTTAATATTTGAATGTATGTGTATTTGTAGTTGTATGTATTGTTGTATATATAAGAACGATTTAATTTATTATGTAAATGTTTCATATAGCCAGTTGCACCTACTTTTCAACTTAAATGCTCTGTATTGTCACAAAGGTTGGCTGCTAGAAAATTTATTATTTCACACTTACACTTATTATTTTATATATCACACTTATTATTTTACACTATTTTATACATTTTATTACATAGCGACTTTAACAGTCGGAACCCATAAAAAACAGAGACAGGCTCAAATCTTTCCAAGATTGGTTTCCGACTGTCCGACTGACTGTGTTATGTAATATAATATATAAAAAATTCTTTTGAGTTTTAAATTAGTTATTTACGCAGTCGGTTTTTTTTTAAATATACTTTTTAGGTTTCGCTGCCTGTTATAAGATGGTAAATTTTGCAATCCTATACTATACGATAGCGATCGCGCGTAAATATAATTCGAATGAAACTATACAAAATATTTTATATAATACATGATATACATTAAATAGTTTTTGGATTAATCCACACTAACTATTATACGATTATATAAACTTAATTACATCTTTATTGTAGGTACTTATGTATAGGTAGAAGTACATTGAAGTTTTATTTTGCCAACTTTAAATCCTTATAGATCCTAAATCGTCATTCGAAATGAAAAATGATAAGAAAAACCTCAACATGATTTTAAAATACCTATTTAAAGATACCCCACACAATATAGTTCGTCGACTTTAATTTTTTTATTTTTCACAATATGGAGCCTGGTTGTCGCCTTACTAAAATATGCTTAATGTCATATCTTTAGTGACACTCGCGCGATCACAACTATTCGATTGACGTGAGAATCATCAAAATCGGACCAAGCATTTGGTCTCCAGTGTGCAACAAAGGAATAAACATATATAGGCTGATAAACACATGACCCTTCTTTGCGTCGCCCTGTCAGGTAAAAAGAAGCCAAATGGTAATAGAATTAAAGCTAGGACATTTGTTTCATTTATTAATTACAAATACATTTTTTTTTAAATAATAATAATAATAATATTTCCAGACAGGTCACACAGCGCCATCTAGTTTCCGTGGTAAGCTACGAGGCTTGTGTTACGAAAACTAGATGGTTGATAAACTACATATTATACTTTTTTATTTGTAAATATACACATATTATACATATAAACACCCAGACCGTGACAAATTATACAATGTACAACTTGCCCCCGGTGGAAATCGAACCCACGACCTCTCGAGTTCACGGCAACGTTTGTTACCACTAGACCACGGATTAATACAAATATTTATTGTTCATAAAAGTACAATTGACAAATTGATTTACACACTGACTCCTAAACTAATCTAACTAATTTAGACCTGTCATTTAAGATCTCAGTTACTTCCATTAGTTGTACAAAAAAAGATACAATGCGTAGTGAAAACAGTTAACAATAAATATATTTACAATAAATAAATTAATTAATCTAAATATATATAATTAGAAACTACTTAAATTAAATATGTATAATCTATACATAACTAAACTATAATAAAAAAATGACATTTAGAGATGACCCTTCAGGGATAGTCTCAAGGAGACTGGTAACATTTCCCCTCTGTATAGCATTAGCAGAAATAATTGCCAGCTATAACAATAATAAATGTTTATATTAACATGTTACTTGTTTACTTTAGTTTTGAAGTCAAAGTCAAAATATCTTTATTCACGTAAACCTATTACAGGCATTTGTAACATGTCATTAATTAAACAATTTGGAATGATTCTTTCCTCTAATGGAAGGCTAAGCAGCAAGGGGGTTCAAAGTGTCAGCTGTTAGCAGAAGACTAGCTTAGCAGATTCCAGTAAGCTGTTAATGTTTAATCTGACTAAGACAGGAATCTGCTAAGAAAACTCAGCTATATTAAATCATTACATCAGAAAATTAATACGTCTTCTTTGTTAATACTTAGACTATGATTAAATAATAATACATCATTACGACCGTATCCCTTTTGGGGTCGTCATAAACTACGCTTTTAATGAAGCGGATTCAGTTTAGGCGAATTTATTATCTTTATGCCAATTGGTAACGTCGTCGATATATCTAGCGTACTAAACTCGAGAAATGTCGCAAATGAATTGAATATTTTTTTGTATCCCAAACAGGTTTTAAAGCAGCGGATTTAGTTTAGGCGAATTTATTATCTTCATGACGATTGGCAAGGTCGTCGATATATCTAGCGTACTAAACTCGAGAAATGTCGCAAATAAATTGAATATTTTTTTGTATCCCAAACAGGTTTTTAGCCAGTATCTTAGCGTGTAAATCTACGGTCTTAACCACCAGACTATGGAGGCAGAAATTCTGATAATCTAACCCAGCTCTCAGTTCTCAAACTTTTTTGGTGACGGAACCCTTTTGGAAAGCAAAATACTTGATCGAACCCTACAATAAAACAATAGTTTTTAAAAGTGTATTCTTTATTAATAAGCATAACAAAAAGAACAATGTAACAGTTACTAATTATTAATTACACCAGAGAGAGGTGTTTTGTTTTTTTTTTCTAAATTCTTGCGGAACCCCTACAGGGGTATCGTGGAACCCTAGGGTTCCGCGGAATACACTTAGAGTATAGCTTATCTAACCAATGGAAAATGGTACAAAAATTTGTTAGTAATAGAGTTTTATAAATACAAAACGAAGTAGAATTAGACGTATGTATGTATGTATATTTGTATGAACCTGTAGGTAGATAGAAAATCGATCTTTAGTTACTGAGCGAAAATAGAACAACAATAATGTAGCTAAATTCTGGAGATGCCTACTGTCGAGTCATTTGTTGTCGGCCTAGCTAAACGTATGTTTTACCGGGCTGACAACGGATCCTACTAGCAACTTCAGGATATAGCTCCTACTTTAGCACGGCCCCCGGAGGGGAGGCCACTACCTAGGGAGGCGCTTTTGGAGAAGAACTAAAGTAGACAAATCTAGAAGACTAGATTCGTGAGCCACACTGGCGGTGTTGTAGTAGGAACAGCGCCCATCACCAAAGGTGCGTTGAATCACCGGCGGGTAGTTAGCCGGGGAGAACGGGAGATTATTCCACCCAGGCCCATTGAACATTCGGGACTGGATGACTCCGTTGTCTGTCAGCTAATTTCTCATTATAAGATAAAAAAGTAAAAAAAAAAGTATCATCACGACCGTATCCCTTTCAGGGTCAGAAACCACGCTTATAAAGAAGCGGATTCACATTTAGCCAACACTACTATAGGAAATCTCGGATTTACTCGGAAAATATCACAAATAAATTAAACATTAATTATATTTAAATTACTAAATATGATTGTGTCACGACCAGGAATCGAACCCAGTAGTCTCCAGGTCTTAACCGCTAGACCACAGAAGCACTTAATTAATAAGAGAAAATGAAAAATTTGTCACGAAAAAGCTGACTCACCTCGCACACTGGGCAAAGTCACGAAAACCACAGGAATAAAATATTAATTACTCTATTCGCACACTGTGTCAGTAATCAATCACTAGACAAAAAAAGAAAACCAGCTTTTTACACCAAAGCCTTTTCACCACTAAAAAAAGGTATATTCAAAAAAAATTAACACTATAATTCGTACACAGCACTAATAATAGCCAAATCCAAAGCGCTAATTGTTCTTTATTCGATAATCCTTTTATTTAGATACACAATTAACGTCTAAAAAAATATTCGAACGCGTGTATACTGGTTGCATACAAGAACGACATGCGACGTTCACGGTATGGCGCCCGATTGCCAACTAAAAGGTGGCTGTAAGCTCGAGCCCGGGACAGGCAAAGTATTTCTAAGTGAACGTAGGCCGCAGACGTGACATTCCTTTGATAAATAAAGACTATAAAATGATTTTTTAAATATTTTAAGGAATTTTGTGATTACAAATGTTGAGAAATGACAAAATGTATTATTATTATAATGTTATTTTTTTTTTTTTATTTGTTTAGAATAATATCTGAGTAAGTATATGTATGGAAACACAAAACGAAATAGTTTTTTTTTTTTACAAATTTGACTAAATTCATAATTATGACGGTGTCAAGTTGGTTTTACCAATTATTGATATTAGGTATTCTGTGTCAAAAATAAATGTTTTTATTTTATTTAAAACATTTATTAACAAATTTCCGCAGTATTATTCATTTAACAGCTAAGGCGCTTTAGATCAGTAAAAAAATATTAATACAAAATATTTATAAAAAAAATAATATCAATAAATAAAGAAATAAAATAATAATAATTTGTACTTATATTATATTTTTGACACTGCATTCGTGGTCTAGCGGTTAGGTTCGTAGTAGAACCTGATGTACCTGGTTCAATTCCTGTTTGGAGCACATTTTCATTATTTTATGTTTTATTTCAAATCTGGTAGCTACGCTAGAGCTATCGACAAGCTTGCAACTTTACGATATCGTTGTTAACAAACCAATAAACACCATGGACCCGGCACCGGCACGGCGAATCCATGAAACAATAAAAACATGTGTCTTCTTCTTTTATTTATTTATATATTCTTTTTATTTACTATTTTTTTAATGAATTTTTGTTTTTAACTTTTAATCATCTATACAAAATTGACTTCGTTTAGTTTTATTTCTTAAATTTCGCATTATATAAAACATTAAGTACTTTTTTACTTAAATTTCTCAAACTTTACGCATTTATTAAGTTTTAATAATTTAATTAGGTATTATAAATATGTTTCTAAATTATTTATATTTGATTTTTGTTTAAGTAATTAATAATTTATTATTTTTTATTTTTTTGAAAACCATAAATAAATAGTAAATAAAACCTAAGCATATAAAAATGTTTTTATTGCATCTCAGAGGTTTAATATTCAATGAGAAAATGTCTCATCTGCGTATTTTTCGAACAAGCTACTCATTGACTCCACGCCGACCTTAATCTGAAATCCCTTTTCAACTCCTAGCACCTCTCATTATTGATCTCTTTCGCTCCTTACTACCGGTGCAATAATATACTCTTCTCTTTTGCACATGCGCACTTTGGTATACAGCCGTCTCGCTTCCCCATCACTGCAGAGCTTCTAAAACGCTGTGCGGCGGTCGTAGCATTCGGAATGAACGCTCACACTTTCACAACGCTTTGCTGCTAAAGCATATAACGAAGCCTTGAGTTTATAAGCTGCGCGTTTGTTACAACTTTTGTATGGGAGTTCTTAAGGCTGTGGCATTGGGTATTTTTAGGTGTATCGTAGATGTTTTTTTTTATGAATTTCTTTAGAACAAAAACATTGGATACGAAATAGTCGGTGGTTTTTTATTTTTTTATCATACCCTGGAGCTGCACTTAAACTATGATTTTATATTATTTATTATTAGTTTAGTTTAGTTAATATTCCTAATAGGGTTTATTTTTTTAGTTAGGTTAGTTAAAGAGCAGTTGTGGCTCGGTTGTAAGAACCAGGGGGTGGGAACTTAAAACAAGCAAATGTTAAATTTTGATTCATACAGAAAGTGACGCCATCTAGTAGTTGGTAGTAAGAACTAAATTATTGTACTTTGTTTGAACATAATATATTTGTCATTTATTCATTAATTCAATCAATTGGTTGAACTCATTCAAAATCTCAGCCATCTCAGATGGGCCTTCTAGAAAATACTCGAATATCTGGAGAATTTGGCCTGCACTCGCCACGCTGGCCAGTCGGGTTGGCGAGGATCTGATGTCAATTTTTAATGACAATTTATTAAGGATTCCACAAGTTGGTAATAGTGGAAACGGGACCGACAGCTTAACGTGCTCCGAGGCACGGGAACGGTGATGTTGTAAATCTATCAAATGTACATAAGAAAAGTGTATTTCTCATTGGTACATGCCGGGGGGGGGGGGGGGGGGGGGGGAGTTTGAACCGACCTTTGTAGGATATTAAGGAAAGCGTTCTTACAATCGAGCCATCACCGCGCTTATGACTTAAATGCTTAGATATGTCCGAAAGGTTGGCTGTACATAGTGCAATAAAAAAAAATAAAAAAAAGTTATTGGTTCACCAGCCATATTAGAACCCAGTGGCATGGCCCGCGACGATGGCAAGCGGCCCGATGACGTTGGTTCCATGGAGGATAGGTTTGCCTTTAGTGTGGGATGCCACCTGTGTGGACACCCTGGCGCCTTCCCACTTGTCCTTGACCTCTAAGGACCCAGGCGCTGCTGCATTACAAGCAGAGAACCTCAAGCGGCGGAAATACACTCAGCTTATTGGGAGATGACGTGTTTTTGCGCCGTTTGGAGTTGAAACTCTTGGGCCGTGGGAACCATTTGCACATGAAATTTGGGCTGGGCAATATTTGGGCCAAAGGATCAGCATTGCCATTCAACGTGGCAATGCTGCCAGTATCCTTGGTACTTTGCCCATTGGCAGCGATTTGGAGCAAGTTTTTTATTTATAAATATATATTTTTTTGTTTTTTCTTTATTTTAGTTGTATTTTTATTTATTAATTAGGTTTATTTTTATTAATAGTCATGTATGTTTTAAAATGTAAGTTTTTAGTTTATTAATATTTTATTTTATTTTTTTAAATAATAATAATAATATGTTTAATTACCAATATACCTACAAAATACAATCTACACTTATTCCAAACAAATATTTATCAAATAGTAAGTATACTGCAACAAATTATCAATGTGATTAGTAGTGGACCCACACAAGGCACTTTCATGCCTGACCAACTATGGGACCATGCAGTCGAATTACCAATAATAGTTTACAAAAAGGAAAATACAAATAAAAATTAAAAATTAAAATCTAAGTAAAAAAGCATAAGAAACATAAACAAATTGTTGTGTTCTTCAAATCAACGGATGGTTCTTAAAAAATGTTCTGTATCTTGATAGTCCCATGTCAGCAACAGTCCCGAGAGTCTGGACTTAGCTTCGCGGACTCTGGTGTCCTTGAGACGACACATACCAAAAATCATTGTACCTTTATTCCTTCGAATAAAATTATAAATAAAAAGTTAAATAATTTCTATTTATTTTGTTTGTTCTGTATCTGAGTATTAAACAAATCACACTGCACGCGAACAATTACTACCGTTCCACCTGATCCTGCTTTTGAGTCTCGATAAAAATGGAATTTATTATTTTCATGAAAGTTTCGCGAAATTTATTCAGCCCATTAATTCCGTTATGACCCCATAGGTACTAATTGGGCGTCATTTAAAAAACAATAAAAATAAAAAAAAAATATACGGCAGCCATTTCAGTGAAGCGTCTTTCTGCATCGTCCGGCGAAATGTTTGCACGGTAGAAATATTTTGTAAAATCATTATAGAAAATTTATTAAATTAATAAAATTTTGTTTAATATTTTTCTCTGTTTATGACGTTGTATAAACATGACTTAACATTATTATATTTTATCGGATGCAGTGTTAAAGTTATTGGAGCGCTGTTTTTAAACGTTCGCAGTTCGAATTCCTGCATCTGTTACATTTATAATCTTTTTTTCCCTTGCTATCTAATTAATTTCATATTTTTAATAATATAAACTAAAATATATAAATATAAATAATAATAAAAACATGACAATATGTAGGATGTATCTTTCTATATATATTGTGTATGTATATTATAACTATGTTTTTTTTTTATTTTTTATTCTTCTATATATTATTCGAAATAAATTAATAAAAAAAAGTAAAGTATCATCACGGCCGTTTCCCTTTCGGGGTGGTCAGAAACCACGTAACTTTACTGTAGGCCAATCATGACAAGTGGCAAGCTCGTCGATGTCTCCAGCGTACCAAACTCGGGAAATCTCACAAATAATTTAATAATAATTAAATGTATTTATTAACATTAATAAATATTTATGTGTCCCGCCAGGAATCGAACCCGGTACCTCCGAGTCTAAATCTACGGACTTAACCGCTAGACCACGGAGGCAGTTTATTAACATACATGTATATATATTTTTTTTATTCTTCTATCTAATATTCGAAGTGAATAAATATAGGTACATAAATATGAATTAAAAGCTACCTAAATAATAAATTAAAAATAAACTAAACTATAAATAAAAAATGTCCTCTAGAGACGTCCCATCCGAGATAGTCCCAAGGAGACTGGCAACATTTCCCCTCTGTATAGCGAGGCTTGTTGACAGAAATAATTGCCAGCCTTCCTGTCTCCAGACTTTTCCGTCAGCAGCTTTGACAACTCCTAGGCCAGGCGCCTTGCTAAAGGTCCCCATGGGCCCATCGTCTCGACCCCAAACGGCGCAAATGTGACATGGAGTTAATAGTTAAAAAAGTACACACTTCGCATTCCACACCAGATATATGTCAAGTTTCCAGGGCCCAATTCATTTCGTCGGGTCTCTTACCATCGCTCCGCACAATCCCAGAGGGTTCTAAGATTGCGGGTACACCAGCACTACTCTTCGGATGATGTCGTTGAGAGCCACGTGACGAGGAATGCGGCCAGCACTTCCAGCACAAAAAGGCCCGAGGTGTCTGGTATTATTATTTGTATATGTATCTTATTGTTGTACGATATATATTTATTGTTTATTAAGTTGATAGATAGTTTAGTTAGTAATTTTAAAATCATAGCTTCTAAATATACTTACACATTCACCCACTCTCTTCTCACTCTTCCAAAGGTTAGCTGTTAGACATTAAGCTCGCTTATGTATATTTTAATGTTTTTATTTATTCATTTAATAAAGAATTTATCTAAAAAAAAGAAGAAAAAAAATGGTAGGTAGTGTGAGTTTTTATTAGTTCAAGTTTTTTTTTTATGTTTTCTGTTTGTTTACCAATTATTTTGTTAAAAGGCACACAAAAGCGGCTTGTCCTTTGATGTGCGAAAAGCGATACGTGTTGACTTGTAGAATCGATAAAATGATCTGATTCTCTCACATTAAAAAGATCACAATTCTAAATTATTTTTTTTAAGTTTGTTGTAGCGATAAAATAGACAGTGGCGAAGGATGTCTGATGCTATCGACATCCTTTGCCTCACACCATTTTTAAGAAAATAACTGTCAGACTGGAGATCTGCGTTGCAGAGGTGCCAAATCTCTAACAAGTGGGAAATTGGACCTCTTTGCCGGTACGAACATTCCCTTGGCCAGACGACACACGAAGTCTTCCAGTGTTTTCATTCGCATATCGCAGAGTTTGACATCTTATCTAAGGTTGTCTTGCACTTGCAAAAGACCTCGAGGTGCCTTTGACAACAGCGGACGTATGCCTTGTATATGCACAGCTTGGTACTTAGGGCCATTGTTGATGCACAGACTGGACGAAGTTTGGCTCGGGCCAAACGTGCCATGTTCACTGTGATATTAATAATAAGAATTTAACATTGTAACAATCCGAAAACACCCCATTACCTGCGTGATCGTTTCCAATTTCTTCGCGACTCCCACACACGTTCTCTTCGTTCCTCGCACAACAATCAACTTGCGATTCCTCTGCACTCTTCAAGCAGATATTCAGAATCTCTCACTGTTTCTGCAGCTCGTGAATGGAACAAACTTCCATTGTCAATCAGACTGGCACCGTCGTTGAACATATTTAGGCATCTACTAACTTCTTATTTTCTTAAAAAGCAAAATGAGATATAATTTCTAAACTTAACATGGATTGTTATTTATGTAAGTATTGTATATAAGTATATTTATATTTATGTATTATGTGTATGTATTTATAATGTGTATATTTAAGTATATATTTATTGCTATTATTAGTTATTATACATTTTTCCTTTTAACTCTGCATCCCACAATATCTTTTGTCGTTCTCCCAAAGGTTAGCTGTTAGAGAATACCTTGAAGGTATTAAGCTCGCCTATGTACTCTATTTTATTTTAGATATTTATTGTGCAATAAAGAATTTTTTACTTTACTTTACTTTGTAATATTTATCAAAATTTGTGTGCTAGATTTGGCTGGCACTATCCATTTCATTTTACGTGGTCGCAAATGCTTAGACGTGTCTCTATCGTGAGTCGTAGTACTTGACCTTCTGTAACCACAGTCTTTTCGCCAAGCAGCTAAAGTGGGTGAGCTAAGTTCGCCCTTGTACATTACTTTTAAGTTTATTTGTGCAATAAAGAGTTTATAAATAAATAAATAAAAATAAGAGAGCTGCCGTCGCGTCTCTAGATGGAATATAATAGCTTGTGTTTTTCCTACATTCATCAACAACCTCCACTTGTCTAACTATTCAGGGAGAAGATCGAGGCAGCGCTGTATCTTAAAACTGTTGTACTTATGCAATAAACTTATTATTATTAATATCTTGTACTATTATAATAATAATAATAAATTATTTATTACTATATAAAACACAAATTAATTACATACATATAAGAACTATATTTATACATAAATAAACGTCATACCTAAATATAAAATACATATATATAATAAGCATAGCTGGGCATTAACCCGTTAATCCGTTAATCCGTTAATCGTTAATTAACGAAGTTAACATTTTGATTAACGGGTTAACTTTTAAGTTAACTTTTAAAAATGTTAACGGACACGTTAACTTCCGTTAATATGCAGAAGTCCGTTAATCGTTAATCCAATGCCACTATTTACGGCACGGCACCGCGGTGTGGCGCGAAAAACAGGTTCAGACAAGTATGAAACGACAAGTGCCGGGCGCGGCGGCGCGTGAGACAAAAACAAAACTAGATATATTTTGCCGGCGCGTGCGAGTAAGAAAACTGCGAATTACTAGCGCCAGTGCTTAGAGTGACGAGTGGTGTGTTTGTTGTTATTATAAATTACTGTCAGTGATAATTTGCGTGTTAATAAATAAGAGTGCAGTGTAATTAGTTAGATAGAAAAGTGTACTGTGCAGTGTAGTAATTAAAACTATATCATGGAAGACATGGAATCGGATTTCAGCGGTCCTGATGAGAATCCTTGGCCACATTTGACTGAGTATGTGGAATTTGTATCCAGATCGGGCCAGCAAATACTTTTTGCTTGTAAGCGTTGCTTGCCAAAAGACACCAAAATAAAAGTTCATGTATCAAGCCTGAATAATTTGAAACAAACATGTAAGAAGGGTACATGAGTCAATACGTACAGTTTGAAAAGATTAACTAACCGAGGCAAGACAAAAAAGAGAACTCATTCTGACAATATTATATATTAACCTGTTAACTTCCAGAACCTAAACCAACAGGTTTTATAAATAAATGCAATTTTACACATATTAACGGATGAACGATTAACATTAACTTCCGTTAATTCTTCCGAAATGTAACGCTTTAACGTTTAACGAAGCTAACTTTTTTTGTAGCGGATTAACGATTAACGAAGTTAACTATTTGATTAACGGTGCCCAGCTATGATAATAAGTGAGTTATGGCGAATTATTCTGTTTATGAAGTAAGTATTTGTACAACTTATCTTTAAATATTTTAAGAGATGGTGTTTGTCTGATAATTAAAGGAAGTCTGTTCCACTGGCGAGCTACAGATACAGTAAAGGAATCTGAATAACTGCTGGAAGAGTGGGGAGGGATTTTAAGTAGGTTATTATGGAAAGAACGAAGTTAAAGGTTGTGAGAGTCACATAGGAATTGGAAACGTAATAATACCTATTGATGTAAATTGTTTTTGTTCCACAAATAGACTTATACGCTTTTTACTTGGATAACTTTTTTATAATAATGGCGACGTATGTTATAACAAAACATTCTGAGCAAAGAGATTAAATTACCAGATAAAAACATGTTTTGAGTAATCATCATTTAGAGATTACATACAAATTTGTTTCTTTTGCTATAAATATTTTTTTAATTCTTTAGGAAATCGAAGACCAAGAGGCCGAAGCCCGGTACGCTGAGTCAAAGTCAAAATATCTTTATTCACGTAAACCTATTAAAGAGACCATATGTAAAATCGTCAGTCCCTATTGTGCTGCTTACCACGTAGGGATACTGCTGCATGTCTTCGATGGCTTAATTAAAGAGTGTTTAGCGGACTGTATATGGTCTAGCTGTTAAGTCCGTGGATTTAGACTAGGAGGTACCGGGTTCGATTCCTGGTCGGGACACAAAAAAATAATAATTATTAATGTAAATAAATACATTTAATTAATATTTAATTTATTTGTGATATTTCTCGAGTTTGGTACGCTGGAGACATCGACGAGCTTGCCACTTGTCATGATTGGCCTATAGTAAAGTTGGCTAAATGTGAATCCGCTTATTTATAAGCGTGGTTTCAGACCACCCCGAAAGGGAAACGGTCGTGATGATACTTTACTATATGGTTTATTGTAGAAGTAGAAATTCAATTAGTTACTTGAGTAATAAAGACTATGAAATGTGAGAGAAAAAACGTATGACCGCTCGGTGCGCAGATTGATTCCACTTGAAGGCTCGAAGACCATATGTAAGATATGTTTAAACGTAAATGCCTGTAGCATTTATAAAACGTCAATAATTTAATTCTTTTGAATTATTCTACTCCTGCTAGTAGAAGACTAAGCAGGAAAGTGGTCCAATAAGTAAGCTGTCAGCAGAAGACCAGCAGCTTAGCTAGTCCGACCAAATCCGCTCCACAACCAACACTAGCGTCCATGATGCTGAGTATGCCGCCGCAGACAGGAATGGGTGGCGTGCTATGATCAAAACGCACACCAAAAAAAATCCCCCTAAAGACGACCCTTCAGGGATAGTTTGAACTCCTTCTTGGCCAGACGCTTGGCTGAGTGTCCCCAAATTCATAACCTTAAAAGCTTGTAAAATGCAAATTTGTAACCTGAACCGAGGTTCACGTATTTGCGCAGCTTAAGGTTCTTATCAGATACCGCCGCACTTCCCGCACTTGGCGAGGTCGCTTGGATGTGTGATGGGGCTAATGTGTCTACGCATGTACCAATCCGCGTAATTCCAGAGGGTTCTAGAATCGCGGTTACTCCAGCACTGACAAAAGTCCTTTGGATGATGTCGTGGTGTCCGAGATGTTACGCGGACTCTCCACAGTTCCACATCGACACTAATGGGTGGACAGTCGCGGCTCCGAACTTTTTAATTGATTTTTTTTATTTTTTTATAGACGGTCAATCGATAAATCATCAATGATACGCCCCCTGCCTGAAGGGCCAACGCGGGTGGGGGTCGCATGTCCGACTCATCCGTGAAGCCTCCTAAGGAGGCCCCAGGGCGCCTACGGACTAAAACCCTATAAACCGTCTCTCTCTCACTATTGGCCCTGTGTGCCTTTACAGCTAAGTCTGAGTCGTGGCTACGGAGTGAAGGCACTCGTTCGTTCTAATTTTAAGTTGAATTAAACATTGCATTAAAATAAACTAACCGGGTTCGATTCCTGGTCGGGACACAAAAATATTTATTAATGTAAATAAAAATATATTTAATTTATTTGTTATATTTGTCGAGTTTGGTACGCTGGAGACATCGACGAGCTTGCCACTTGTCAAGATTAGCCTATAGTAAATTTAGCTAAATGTGAATCCGCTTCTTCATAAGCGTGGTTTCAGACCACCCCGAAGGGGAAACAGTCGTGATGATACTTTAAACTAACTGATTTATTTGAAATAACTATTTATAATTGTGCCCAGTGGGCGTCAAATATTTACCTTTGTCATCGAATTTGTATAAAATATTCCATTCGCATTTTTATAGAATATTTATTGTATAATTTGAGAAACGTGTGGGTGCTGTTTTGTATAGTACACTGAACGACATAAAAGTTTTTAACTAAATAAGATAGAAAAATAGATACATTTTCGGAAAATGGTAACTAAAAATTAAATAATGTCCAAATAAGTTTTGACATAAGTAAATACTGGTCGGTCAAAAAACTTTTGGAAATAGATCAATAATTACAAAATATTAGTTATTCATCCGAATTTATTTTATCACCTTCAAAGTACCTATGCTCCTTTAGAAACGATACTTATGCCACAAAGTGGTAATTTAAGTTGAGGAAAAATAAAGAAGTTGGCTGGAGCCATATCTGGTGAATAAGGTGGTTTTGGTAACAAATTGGAGGAAGGTCAAATTGTCATGATGCAAAATCCAAGAATTGACTTTTCACAAATGTGGTCTTTTTCGTCGAATTTGCTCTTTAAATCCCGCATAACGCTCTAATAATATTCTTTATTTGCCGTTTGACCTTCCGGCAAGAATTAAAAAAGTGTGGTTTCTGATCACCCTGAAAGGGATACATACGGTTGGGATGATCTTTACTACTAGGCAAGAACCAGCCCTCTTGTGACCGGTGCAAACAAGACAAGGGGTGATCTTTTTAAAAATGTTTTGCGAATAATTTACATAATTGTATTGTTATTGACTGTAGTTTTAAAGAAAGACAGGCTTTACTACCAGTTTTCCAAGTACCTCTTTTATTAATCGGCTACCGAGTAAAGGCGAATTAAATTGTGCACAAAAATAGGTGTCTCGCATTTTTTTACACTTAACAATTCCAACCAGTTTTTTCCTTCATTCCTATTAATAAATGTCTAATACGTAGACTGTCGTCAGAAACCCTTTATTTGACACAAAAGGAGAAGATACGTCACGCGCTATTTTGTTTACTACAGAATGTGGAACAGCCAACGCAGTGACACCCCCGCGAATGAGATAGAAACATTATAATATAGTGAAACGCGTCATAGTGAAAAGCGAGTTAAACAGAATAATAATAATAATAAAATACTGTATTGCACATATTCTATCCATAATATATTCTATCCATCAGAGAAATACCTAGCATAGGTCTCTCTGTAGCTCGCTGATCCACCTTGAATTTGTGAACGAGACCCACTGTCAGTATCCACGTCTATGCTCCGTATGACATTACGGGTAGGAGGCACTGGTTGAAGACTTTTTTCTTCAAACACTGTGGTGACAATTAGAGTTAGAGATTAGAGTCGAACCCATCGTTCCGATACGCGATAATAGTAACCTAAGCACGCTTAAAGGTATTCCGATACTTAAACTGTTTTGCCATAGCTGTGTGACGTCACAAATGACATCATTTCTCGAGCTTAGACTGCTCACGATATCGAGGTAGATCGCTCTGAGCGCTGTCAGTTTTTTATCATTATGTCGCGCGCCATTTTCAAGTTTATTTAATATTAGGTTTACTTTTAAATTATTTAATATTGTAATTCGTTTATACTATTTTTATATTACTTCTAAAACAAATCCATAATTAATATTTAAGTAGGAAGTGAAAAAAAATGTCTGTAACACGGCAAGTTATTTTAAAAGACCAAAATAAGTTAATAATATTAAACTTTACACATATAAAGATGAATAAACCGAGAGATGTATATTTGTTAGTATTCATACTCAAAGATGTGGAATCCGCAATTTATCTTCCATACATTTAAAAAAAAACTAACATTTTATGAATGAAAATGTGATTTAGACCGTTCCGAAATGATATCTCGCTCTGAGCATCCAAATCGCGATATTTGATTCGGAACGACGGTCAGTGTCCTATTCGTTCTAAGCGCTCTAAACGCGCTTCGGAATGAGGGGGAATTCTCTAGCGTACCGGACTTTAAATATATCATAAACAAATTGAACTGTTTTGTGTCTTTTTTTGGTCTAACAAAAAATATTTTTTTTTATAAAAAAATATAAGCGAAATAAAAACATTGGCGGTGTATGCTATAATAAACGTACATTCACCCACCGGTGTGAAGTTAGCGGCCAAAAGTTTTCTGCCAAGATAACCCGCCCAATTTGAAAAGTCAATTAAAAAAAATAATTAATTTATGAAGAGCGATCCAATATTCATGATTAGTAAAAGGCCCAGAGTAATCTCGAGTAAAGTGTATGCCATATATATTTTATTTAAAACTCGAATCCAGTTTTTTAGAAAAACTATTTATAATTTGAGTTTTTTGAAAATTAGACTACCACATCCCCTGTGTAAGCCACGAGGACCTAGTACATTATAAAGAGGGCTTCAGTATTATTTACTGATAAAAGGTACAGGGTGTACTCATGACTAGTTATTGCGATATGATTTTTTGAAATAACACTAATTAAAATTTTAGGAAAAAATACTTTGTTTCAAGTATTTTGGCAATTAGACTAACTTGTCCCCTGTGTAAGCCATATCCACCTAGTACATTATAAAGAGGGCTTTAGTATTATTTACTGATAAAAGGTACAGGGTGTACTCATGGCTAGTTATTGCGATATGATTTTTTGAAATAACACTAATAAAAATTTTAGGAAAAAATACTTTGTTTCAAGTATTTTGGCAATTAGACTAACTTGTCCCCTGTGTAAGCCATATCCACCTAGTACATTATAAAGAGGGCTTTGGTATTATTTACTGATAAAAGATACAGAATGTACTCATGACTAGTTATTGCGAGATGATTTTTTGAAATAACACTAATTAAAATTTTAGGAAAAAATACTTTCTTTCAAGTATTTTGGCAATTAGACTAACTTGTCCCCTGTGTAAGCCATATCCACCTAGTACATTATAAAGAGGGCTTTGGTATTATTTACTGATAAAAGGTACAGGGTGTACTCATGGCTAGTTATTGCGATATGATTTTTTGAAATAACACTTATTAAAATTTTAGGAAAAAATACTTTGTTTCAAGTATTTTGGCAATTAGACTAACTTGTCCCCTGTGTAAGCCATATCTACCTAGTACATTATAAAGAGGGCTTCAGTATTATTTACTGATAAAAGGTACAGGGTGTACTCATGACTAGTTATTGCGATATGATTTTTTGAAATAACACTAATTAAAATTTTAGGAAAAAATACTTTGTTTCATGTATTTTGGCAATTAGACTAACTTGTCCCCTGTGTAAGCCATATCCACCTAGTACATTACAAAGAGGGCTTCAGTATTATTTACTGATAAAAGGTACAGGGTGTACTCATGGCTAGTTATTGCGATATGATTTTCTGAAATAACACTAATTAAAATTTTAGGAAAAAATACTTTTTTTCTAGTATTTTGAAAATTACACTATCTTATCCCCTGTGTAAGCCATATCCACCTAGTACATTATAAAGAGCGCTTCAGTATTATTTACTGATAAAAGGTACAGGGTGTACTCATGGCTAGTTATTGCGATATGATTTTTTGAAATAACACTAATTAAAATTTTAGGAAAAAATACTTTTTTTCTAGTATTTTGAAAATTACACTATCTTATCCCCTGTGTAAGCCATAACCACCTAGTACATTACAAAGAGGGCTTCAGTATTATTTAATGATAAAAGGTCCAGGGTGTACTCATGGCTAGTTATTGCGATATGATTTTTTGAAATAATACTAATTAAAATTTTAGGAAAAAATACTTTGTTTCAAGTATTTTGGCAATTAGACTAACTTGTCCCCTGTGTAAGCCATATCCACCTAGTACATTACAAAGAGGGCTTCAGTATTATTTACTGATAAAAGGTACAGGGTGTACTCATGGCTAGTTATTGCGATATGATTTTTTGAAATAACACTAATTAAAATTTTAGGAAAAAATACTTTGTTTCAAGTATTTTGGCAATTAGACTAACTTGTCCCCTGTGTAAGCCGTATCTACCTAGTACATTATAAAAAGGGGTTTAGTATTATTTATTGATTAAAGGTACAGGGTGTACTCATGGCTAGTTATTGCGATATAATTTATTGAAATAACACTAATTAAAATTTTAGGAAAAAATACTTTGTTTCAAGTATTTTGGCAATTAGACTAACTTGTACCCTGTGTAAGCCATATCCACCTAGTACATTATAAAGAGGGCTTTAGTATTATTTACTGATAAAAGGTACAGGGTGTACTCATGGCTAGTTATTGCGATATGATTTTTTGAAATAACACTAATTAAAATTTTAGGAAAAAATTCTTTGTTTCATGTATTTTGGCAATTAGACTAACTTGTCCCCTGTGTAAGCCATATCCACCTAGTACATTACAAAGAGGGCTTCAGTATTATTTAGTGATAAAAGGTACAGGGTGTACTCATGGCTAGTTATTGCGATATGATTTTCTGAAATAACACTAATTAAAATTTTAGGAAAAAATACTTTTTTTCTAGTATTTTGAAAATTAGAAAGAAAGAAAGAAAGAAAAAATATTTATTTGCACACAACAGCTTATACAATAATAAAAACGTAAAAAATAATATATATAAAATTACCAACAAAAATACAAGATAAATACATAAAAAATAAATGAGTGAGCTGCTGCGACAAATAGGCACTCAGGTCAGCATAGGCTGCAACATTTCTGCTGCAGCGCTGATTTTCACTGAGCCCCATGAATCAAATAAAATTACGTAATATAATAAATCAAATATAATAAAATTATGCTAGGTGCGACAGTTTGCCTAAATTTTTCTTTTAACCATTACCGACACATGTAAAAAATACTACAATGTAATAACCAAAGAAGTAAGAACTGTCAACATAATATAACTACATAATTTATAATAACATACATAAATTATTTATATAATAAATATAATTTTAAAAATAATAATAAAACAGTAAAAAAAACTATAAAATACATATATACATACCCACACATACAATATACATAGCAACAAAATACATACACATAAAATAAAAAATACAGTTATGTCTGCAGCTGCGCAGATAGAAGTATCTTTTTAAGATTAGACTTAAACCCAGTTCGCGACTGCATGTCGCGAAGTGGCGGAGGTAAGTTATTCCAGATCTTCGCAGCTGCGTATCTAAAACTACCACGGAATGCCGATGCCTTGCAGCGCGGAATGCACAGGAGGTTTAAGCTACCACGTGTAACAAATGGTCTAGGAAAGCGCGGCCAGCTAAGTTTATCGTAGAGATAACGAGGCGTAGATTTCCTTATTACTCCAAACAGTAACGTTGCCAGGTGGATGTCTCTTCGAGCGCTCATTTTTAGGCGGCCGTGCTGATTTAAATAGGGGGTGATGTGAGACCTAGGCGGCATGGGGTAGCAGAATCGTGCACACGCATTTTGCACCCGTTGTACAAGACGGCTAGTCCTTGACAACAAACAGGGCCCGTACACGGTGTCAGAATAGTTGAACTTTGACAAGACAACCGCCTCACACAGCTTCTCCCGCACGCTGACGCTTGCATAGCCACGAACCTTGTAAATAACTTTAAGCCTATAAAAACAGTTACGCACAATGTCTGCAATATGCTTCTCGAATCGTAGCTCTCCATCCATCAGAAGACCCAAATTTCTTGCCTCCGTAACGCATTCTATTTGTTGACCCGAAATAAACACTGCTGGAGAGAGGGATTTAACTTTGCTGATGGCCTGTTTGGTTCCTAAAATCATGAACTTTGACTTCGAGGGGTTTAAAACTAAGCAGTTGTCGTTTGTCCAGCTCACCACACGATCGAGGTCCTTATTAATTCTTTCAACACCTGCAGAAGTATCGTGAGGATTAAATGAAGTGTAAATTTGCAGATCGTCTGCATAAAGGTGGTAGGTACAATTTGATATGCATCTAATAATGTCAGCACAGTAAATAACAAAGAGAAGTGGGGCCAATATAGATCCCTGTGGGACTCCTCGATTTACTAGAGCTAGTGGTGATGAGGATGAGCCACTTGTTCGATCCTTTACCTCTACGAACTGTGACCTGCCTGATAAGTAGCTGTTAAACCATTTAACTGTTGAAACATTAGCGCCGTAGTAAGACAGCTTGGAGAGCAACAAATCAGTACTAACACAATCGAAGGCGCGCGAAAAATCAAGCAGAACAAGTAAAGTGGCCTCACCTATGTTACGGGCAGAAAGAATGTTGTCCGTCACATCAATAAGAGCTGTAGATGTGCTGCGGTTCCCACGAAACCCCGACTGTTTATCTGGTAGGATATTGTTAGCCTCAGTAAACACGGTTAGCTGCTCCCGTACGACAGACTCTGTTACCTTAGAAAGGCACGACAGCAAACTTATTGGACGTAGATCTTTAAGGTCTAGAGGGCCACTTTTCTTTGGCAGAGGCTTAATTACTGCTACTTTCCATATGTCGGGAAATGTAGAAGTTGTGATTGATTTGTTCACAATTGCAGTGATCGCACCCAACGACTCCGGTAAGGTAAGCTGTAACATATCTCGCGAAACTCCGTCTATTCCATGCGCGTTAGATTTCAGTCCTTGGATAATTTTAAGCACTCTTGATTCGGAGACTGGCTGAAGCTGAAATATGTTAGAGTGTTTCCTGTGAAATTCAAGGTAAGACATCTGCGATATACTTACTTCGTCTTTCCCAGGAACGTCCAAAAAGTGCCTATTAATAATGGCAGGGTCGCTAAGATGATGAGGGAGATCAGTGTGTGCTTTCTGTGATGGTAGAACCGAAGACTTTAGATTGCGCCATAGCTTTTGAGAATTATGTGTGTGACAGTTGACATTTTGTTGAAAATACGCTTGTTTTTCGCTAGTGATAGCTGATTCCACAAGTCTCTTATACCTCTTGTAATCCGCCCGATCAGCCTCTGATTTCGATTTGTGATATTTATTAAATGCATTATTACGAAGGCGCATCATGAGGCGTACATTAGCAGTGATCCAAGGGGTCGGTCGGTCTTTAAATAAAGTGGTCTTTAAGGGGGCATGCAAGTCAAAAAGGCGGATTAAATAGGCATTAAAAGTGTGAACCATATCATTTACGTTATCCATGGAAACAATGTAGTTCCAGTCTATTCGACATAAGTCATTTTGGTACAATTCGGGTATAATGTCTTGAAGAGGGCGGTACGACATTAATCTAGGTGTAGGCTTCGTTTTCTTTAATTTGAAATCGGCCTTTATATAAGCGTGACTGCCCAGAGCAGGAATATGAAAAACACTGACACTATGGGCTCTTATATCTGTGCACACAACGTCTATTAATGTCTCACTAGTGTCGGTGAAATGAGTTGGTTCGGTTACGATTTGATTAAGATTAAAACAGTTAAGAAAAGATAGGAAGTCTTTAGTTTTATTGTCCGAAATTAATAAGTTAATATTGAAATCCCCTAGAATGATAATTCTGTCATAATTGGAAAATGAGCTGACAGAGTCTGTGAGTGCGTCAAAAAATGATTTTATATTTTGCCACGGCGGACGATATGCTGTTCCGATCACCACCTTGCATCCGCTCACATTAGTGCTGATCCACATTTGCTCCACAGTACTCATAGGGTGAGGTCGTGTCCTCGCTCTTAGCCCACACCTCACGTAAAAGCCGACACCGCCGCCGCGCGAGCGAACCTCAGAGGGCCGTGGAACGTGCCTCAGTCGATAGCCTGGCACGACAGGCGCGCGTCCATCCTCGCCCTCCCGCAGCCAGGTCTCATTCACAGCCACAATATCATCACCGTGCTGAGAGAAAGAAGCTATAATTTCGTCATGGCGAGTTCCCAAAGATCCCGCATTAAGTAATCCAACACTAAAATATTTATTAGTAATCATTGCGAATTATTATAGTCCATAATAATATTGCATAATCTATTGTAAAATAACTGTTAGCTTCTATATAGTTTGGCATAAGGTTTAGCATAGTTAGTTCAGGTAGGTAAGTAACAAAAAATCTATATTTAATAACTAAAACAAAACGGTGGTACTGGAGGTGTGTTCGAAAATAGTTAAATATAAATAAAATAATATCATATAGTCTAAAATAATATAAAATAAAAAATAAATAATAATAAAATGTAATGTACATATTTATTTCAGTAACTATAGTTGCAGTTATGCACCTACCATAAGTATAATTTACATGGCCGTGTAAAATAAATTGGGTTAGAAAATTATTGATCGAAACAACTGTGGATAATAAAACATAAAGATATCTATTGATTGCAGCAGCACACTCATTTCTCACGTATACTGAATATGTTAAAACACTTAATAAGAAAAAAAGTAAGTAGTTAGGAAAAAAATATAAGCTCGAAAAAAAATTATATGTGAAATGCATGCATCTAATGGACTCATAGGACAAAAATTTTGTTTAAATCGCCTTCCGACCGGATTCTCTCAGCTGCCCGACCTTGCTCCTTCCTAGCAAAAATTTTGCCGTCCCTGGTCCAAATAAACTTCCAGTCCAGGCGTCGGCCAGATTCGCGAGCTTTTCCGAACAGCCGTCGATTTATGTGACTGAGGCGTTCGTTGACGTAGAAACGCCGGGGTGGACCAGGCAGGTCCAGTCCCTCAGTGGTGACGCCGCGTCTCACTCGGGCATTGCGGATGACTTCATCCCGCACCGCGCGGCGGGTCAGACGAACCGCGATGCGGCGGGGACCGGCGGCCTGCACCCCATCCCCATCAGGTCTGTCCCGGCGTACGGCGCCCACACGTTCCGCGCTCACAATATCACGTTGGTCTAGGTCCACCCCTAGCAGACGGGTGGCAAGGGTAATTATGCTGATGAGATTCTCTCCCTTCGTTTCCTGGATGCCGGAGACTTCTATGTCATTCAGCAAGAGCTCCTGATCACGGTCGTTAATTTGAGCTTTCAGATCCTCGATAGTCTGTGCAAGTTCGGTCGATGTGTTGGATGAATTGGGGTTATTCTCCAAGGAAGTCACTCTCTGGTCCAGTACATCGATTTTTTGTACACAGCTATAGATAGTAATGTTCAGATTTTGGATTTCCTCCCGACATTCCTTTATCTCATCTCGAGCCGCTCTTAATTCATCCCGGAGCGATCGCAGTTCGAGTGCGATGTCCGAACTCACGTCTGCAGATGGCAACGACTTGAATGACACGGAGGCCCCTTCAATACCTTTCACGGGTGTAGAAGTATTATCTCCTTTGGGAATTTGACACTTGCATGCCGGACATATCCAAGACCTTGAGACCGTCGTAGTGGACTCCGCGATCCCCACACAGGCCCGATGATAAATCTTGTTACATTTTGTGCAGGCGACACCATCTGTTGTGGATAGGTATTTACCACAGCCTCCACACTTCGCCATGCTATTGAAATATTGTGTAGTTAACAAAATAACACGCAATGCATGTAAATCCCGCTAGAAAGCCCAATAATTCATCAATACATGTAGTTCAGACAAAAACCGTAAGAAGGCGCTTACAAAAAAATGATAAAAAACGTTTTTTTCCTTATAATAAAGAAATACACACTGAGGAAATAGGTCTATATGTGTACACTTAGTTCGGCACGATTTTTACATACATTAACAGTTCTAATAGTACTATAAAAAAAAAACAACAAAAAACATAAGGTGCAATGGATAGAAGTCAACAGAAACTTCGAAATTATTTACGTTTCACGTATTTAAACGCAACGCATAACACAATTATCCAATCCTTACACTATCACCACATGCACTTTTACTATTATTTAGTCCGACACAATGAAAATAATGCTAAATATTAATAATTAAATAATATGTAAACAAATGGGCATATCGCACCTTTGCGTTCCGTTTTTGCACCTGTGTAAGCCATAACCACCTAGTACATTACAAAGAGGGCTTCAGTATTATTTAATGATAAAAGGTCCAGGGTGTACTCATGGCTAGTTATTGCGATATGATTTTCTGAAATAACACTAATTAAAATTTTAGGAAAAAATACTTTGTTTCAAGTATTTTGGCAATTAGACTAACTTGTCCCCTGTGTAAGCAATATCGACCTAGTACATTATAAAGAGGGCTTTAGTATTATTTACTGATAAAAGGTACAGGGTGTACTCATGGCTAGTTATTGCGATATGATTTTTTGAAATAAAACTAATAAAAATTTTAGGAAAAAATACTTTGTTTCAAGTATTTTGGCAATTAGACTAACTTGTCCCCTGTGTAAGCCATATCCACCTAGTACATTATAAAGAGGGCTTTGGTATTATTTACTGATAAAAGGTACAGGGTGTACTCATGGCTAGTTATTGCGATATAATTTTTTGAAATAACACTAATTAAAATTTTAGGAAAAAATACTTTGTTTCAAGTATTTTGGCAATTAGACTAACTTGTCCCCTGTGTAAGCCGTATCCACCTTCTTCTTAGTCGCTACACTCTTGGCAGAGTGGTCGTGGACGCCATTGGAGTGCTAGTGGCACGCTTAACAAGCCGTCGCCACTCCTCTCGGACCCCGGCTTTCCTAGTGCACTCATGTATCCACCTAGTACATTATAAAAAGGGGTTTAGTATTATTTATTGATTAAAGGTACAGGGTGTACTCATGGCTAGTTATTGCGATATAATTTTTTGAAATAACACTAATTAAAATTTTAGGAAAAAATACTTTGTTTCAAGTATTTTGGCAATTAGACTAACTTGTCCCCTGTGTAAGCCATATCCACCTAGTACATTATAAAGAGGGCTTTAGTATTATTTACTGATAAAAGGTACAGGGTGTACTCATGGCTAGTTATTGCGATATGATTTTTTGAAATAACACTAATTAAAATTTTAGGAAAAAATACTTTGTTTCATGTATTTTGGCAATTAGACTAACTTGTCCCCTGTGTAAGCCATATCCACCTAGTACATTACAAAGAGGGCTTCAGTATTATTTAGTGATAAAAGGTACAGGGTGTACTCATGGCTAGTTATTGCGATATGATTTTCTGAAATAACACTAATTAAAATTTTAGGAAAAAATACTTTTTTTCTAGTATTTTGAAAATTACACTATCTTATCCCCTGTGTAAGCCATAACCACCTAGTACATTACAAAGAGGGCTTCAGTATTATTTAATGATAAAAGGTCCAGGGTGTACTCATGGCTAGTTATTGCGATATGATTTTCTGAAATAACACTAATTAAAATTTTAGGAAAAAATACTTTGTTTCAAGTATTTTGGCAATTAGACTAACTTGTCCCCTGTGTAAGCCATATCGACCTAGTACATTATAAAGAGGGCTTTAGTATTATTTACTGATAAAAGGTACAGGGTGTACTCATGGCTAGTTATTGCGATATGATTTTTTGAAATAAAACTAATAAAAATTTTAGGAAAAAATACTTTGTTTCAAGTATTTTGGCAATTAGACTAACTTGTCCCCTGCGTAAGCCATATCCACCTAGTACATTATAAAGAGCGCTTCAGTATTATTTACTGATAAAAGGTACAGGGTGTACTCATGGCTAGTTATTGCGATATGATTTTTTGAAATAACACTAATTAAAATTTTAGGAAAAAATACTTTTTTTCTAGTATTTTGAAAATTACACTATCTTATCTTATATAACTCTTTGGTTCTTAATCCATTAAAATCTAAATTTATGGTACTTGGTACAAAGCAGCTGATAGGGAAACTGGGTACGTCGCCCACTCTGTCTATTTCAGGCCAAGCGATCGAGCGTGTCTTTGAAGCAAGGAACCTCGGCCTTTTGATGGATTGTGAGCTCCGCTTTGAAACCCATATCTCTCAAGTTGTTAGAAACTGTTTCTATCGGCTCAAGTGCCTTTACAAATTTCGTGATTTTATAAGTGTAGACACGCGAGAAAAACTTTGTGAAGCGATTGTTCTGTCGAAATTTAATTATGTTGATACGGTATACGGCCCGTGTTTGTGGGGCAAGACTCAACGTGTCATACAGCGCGTCCAAAATGCTTGTGCCCGATACTGCTATCCCATTCCTGCAAAGGCGCACGTTACGCCGTTTTTAAACAAACACAATCGTCTAAAAATGAAAGAGCGCAGAATTCTTCACATGGCAACGTTGCTGTTTGGTGTTATCAGGCGGAACACCCCGATTTACCTATGTGAAAAATTGATATGGCCCAAACTACCCAAACGTCACAACACTAGATCTAGTTTTGACCTCTTATGTTGTCCTAGACATAAGACGTCTGCTTTTCGTGGCAGTTTCAGGTATGCGGCTACTAAAATCTGGAATAATCTGCCTCCGCCACTTCGCCGGATGCAGTCAGTTATTGGTTTTAAAAATAAACTGAAATCAATGCTCATTGCTTCTCAGCGAGCATGCTAGCTGCATGCCTGAATCCACCTTTGTTCACCTTTGCTATGCAAGGCTGGGATGTTATTATTATTATGTGTGTGTGTATTCGTGCAATGTATGTGTTAAATAGGTTGTATTTTAGTACATCTGTGTCCGTGACGTGTTTTCCATCCGTAAGGCGGCGGCTGAAAATCGGCGCTATGGCCTATCTATAGGTTGTAGCGGACGCCGAGCTGATCGCCTTTTTGTCGCTATACATGTGCTGGTGGGCTAATTATTTTGCGCATATTTTTTTTTACTATTTATCTTTGTATAGTTTTTTAAAAAAATGTATTATGCTATGTGTATGGTTTGGCGACAAATAAATATATTTCTTTCTTTCTTTCTTTCTTTCTTTCTTATCCCCTGTGTAAGCCATAACCACCTAGTACATTACAAAGAGGGCTTCAGTATTATTTAATGATAAAAGGTCCAGGGTGTACTCATGGCTAGTTATTGCGATATGATTTTTTGAAATAATACTAATTAAAATTTTAGGAAAAAATACTTTGTTTTAAGTATTTTGGCAATTAGACTAACTTGTCCCCTGTGTAAGCCATATCCACCTAGTACATTACAAAGAGGGCTTCAGTATTATTTACTGATAAAAGGTACAGGGTGTACTCATGGCTAGTTATTGCGATATGATTTTTTGAAATAACACTAATTAAAATTTTAGGAAAAAATACTTTGTTTCATGTATTTTGGCAATTAGACTAACTTGTCCCCTGTGTAAGCCATATCCACCTAGTACATTACAAAGAGGGCTTCAGTATTATTTAGTGATAAAAGGTACAGGGTGTACTCATGGCTAGTTATTGCGATATGATTTTCTGAAATAACACTAATTAAAATTTTAGGAAAAAATACTTTTTTTCTAGTATTTTGAAAATTACACTATCTTATCCCCTGTGTAAGCCATAACCACCTAGTACATTACAAAGAGGGCTTCAGTATTATTTAATGGTAAAAGGTCCAGGGTGTACTCATGGCTAGTTATTGCGATATGATTTTCTGAAATAACACTAATTAAAATTTTAGGAAAAAATACTTTGTTTCAAGTATTTTGGCAATTAGACTAACTTGTCCCCTGTGTAAGCCATATCGACCTAGTACATTATAAAGAGGGCTTTAGTATTATTTACTGATAAAAGGTACAGGGTGTACTCATGGCTAGTTATTGCGATATGATTTTTTGAAATAAAACTAATAAAAATTTTAGGAAAAAATACTTTGTTTCAAGTATTTTGGCAATTAGACTAACTTGTCCCCTGCGTAAGCCATATCCACCTAGTACATTATAAAGAGGGCTTTGGTATTATTTACTGATAAAAGGTACAGGGTGTACTCATGGCTAGTTATTGCGATATGATTTTTTGAAATAACACTTATTAAAATTTTAGGAAAAAATACTTTGTTTCAAGTATTTTGGCAATTAGACTAACTTGTCCCCTGTGTAAGCCATATCTACCTAGTACATTATAAAGAGAGCTTCAGTATTATTTACTGATAAAAGGTACAGGGTGTACTCATGGCTAGTTATTGCGATATGATTTTTTGAAATAACACTAATTAAAATTTTAGGAAAAAATACTTTGTTTCATGTATTTTGGCAATTAGTCTAACTTGTCCCCTGTGTAAGCCATATCCACCTAGTACATTACAAAGAGGGCTTCAGTATTATTTACTGATAAAAGGTACAGGGTGTACTCATGGCTAGTTATTGCGATATGATTTTCTGAAATAACACTAATTAAAATTTTAGGAAAAAATACTTTTTTTCTAGTATTTTGAAAATTACACTATCTTATCCCCTGTGTAAGCCATAACCACCTAGTACATTACAAAGAGGGCTTCAGTATTATTTAATGATAAAAGGTCCAGGGTGTACTCATGGCTAGTTATTGCGATATGATTTTCTGAAATAACACTAATTAAAATTTTAGGAAAAAATACTTTGTTTTAAGTATTTTGGCAATTAGACTAACTTGTCCCCTCTGTAAGCCATATCCACCTAGTACATTATAAAGAGGGCTTTAGTATTATTTACTGATAAAAGGTACAGGGTGTACTCATGGCTAGTTATTGCGATATGATTTTCTGAAATAACACTAATTAAAATTTTAGGAAAAAATACTTTTTTTCTAGTATTTTGAAAATTACACTATCTTATCCCCTGTGTAAGCCATAACCACCTAGTACATTACAAAGAGGGCTTCAGTATTATTTAATGATAAAAGGTCCAGGGTGTACTCATGGCTAGTTATTGCGATATGATTTTCTGAAATAACACCAATTAAAATTTTAGGAAAAAATACTTTGTTTCAAGTATTTTGGCAATTAGACTAACTTGTCCCCTGTGTAAGCCATATCTACCTAGTACATTATAAAGAGGGCTTCACTATTATTTACTGATAAAAGGTACAGGGTGTACTCATGGCTAGTTATTGCGATATAATTTTTTGAAATAACACCAATTAAAATTTTAGGAAAAAATACTTTGTTTCAAGTATTTTGGCAATTAGACTAACTTGTCCCCTGTGTAAGCCATATCTACCTAGTACATTATAAAGAGGGCTTCACTATTATTTACTGATAAAAGGTACAGGGTGTACTCATGGCTAGTTATTGCGATATAATTTTTTGAAATAACACTAATTAAAATTTTAGGAAAAAATACTTTGTTTCAAGTATTTTGGCAATTAGACTAACTTGTCCCCTGTGTAAGCCATATCCACCTAGTACATTACAAAAAGGGCTTCAGTATTATTTACTGATAAAAGGTACAGGGTGTACTCATGGCTAGTTATTGCGATATGATTTTTTGAAATAACACTAATTAAAATTTTAGGAAAAAATACTTTGTTTCAAGTATTTTGGCAATTAGACTAACTTGTCCCCTGTGTAAGCCGTATCTACCTAGTACATTATAAAAAGGGGTTTAGTATTATTTATTGATTAAAGGTACAGGGTGTACTCATGGCTAGTTATTGCGATATAATTTTTTGAAATAACACTAATTAAAATTTTAGGAAAAAATACTTTGTTTCAAGTATTTTGGCAATTAGACTAACTTGTCCCCTGTGTAAGCCATATCCACCTAGTACATTACAAAGAGGGCTTCAGTATTATTTACTGATAAAAGGCTCAGGGTGTACTCATGGCTAGTTATTGCGATATGATTTTTTGAAATAACACTAATAAAAATTTTAGGAAAAAATACTTTGTTTCAAGTATTTTGGCAATTAGACTAACTTGTCCCCTGTGTAAGCCATATCTACCTAGTACATTATAAAGAGGGCTTCAGTATTATTTACTGATAAAAGGTACAGGGTGTACTCATGGCTAGTTATTGCGATATGATTTTTTGAAATAATACTAATTAAAATTTTAGGAAAAAAATACTTTGTTTCACGTATTTTGGCAATTAGACTAACTTGTCCCCTGTGTAAGCCATATCCACCTAGTACATTACAAAGAAAGCTTCAGTAATATTTACTGATAAAAGGTCCAGGGTGTACTCATGGCTAGTTATTGCGATATGATTTTTTGAAATAACACTAATTAAAATTTTAGGAAAAAATACTTTGTTTCAAGTATTTTGGCAATTAGACTAACTTGTCCCCTGTGTAAGCCATATCTACCTAGTACATTATAAAGAGGGCTTCAGTATTATTTACTGATAAAAGGTACAGGGTGTACTCATGGCTAGTCATCATGTTAAGCGTATTCCTACAGAGTTTTGTTACAACCTCTGTAAACATTTTTGGTCAACAAGATGTATACCTATTTCAAATTTTAAGTAGAACAGACCAGTAGTTTAATTAGTGTCATTTCAAATAATAATATCGCATATAATTATTTTGTGGTTATGGCTTACACAGGGGACAAGTTAGTCTAATTGCCAAATTACTTGAAACAAAGTATTTTTTCCTAAAATTTTAATTAGTGTTATTTCAGAAAATCATATCGCAATAACTAGCCATGAGTACACCCTGTACCTTTTATCAGTAAATAATACTGAAGCCCTCTTTATAATGTACTAGGTGGATATGGCTTACACAGGGGACAAGTTAGTCTAATTGCCAAAATACTTGAAACAAAGTATTTTTTCCTAAAATTTTAATTAGTGTTATTTCAAAAAATCATATCGCAATAACTAGCCATGAGTACACCCTGTACCTTTTATCAGTAAATAATACTAAAGCCCTCTTTATAATGTACTAGGTGGATATGGCTTACACAGGGGACAAGTTAGTCTAATTGCCAAAATACTTGAAACAAAGTATTTTTTCCTAAAATTTTAATTAGTGTTATTTCAGAAAATCATATCGCAATAACTAGCCATGAGTACACCCTGTACCTTTTATCAGCAAATAATACTGAAGCCCTCTTTATAATGTACTAGGTGGATATGGCTTACACAGGGGACAAGTTAGTCTAATTGCCAAAATACTTGAAACAAAGTATTTTTTCCCAAAATTTTAATTAGTGTTATTTCAAAAAATTATATCGCAATAACTAGCCATGAGTACACCCTGTACCTTTTATCAGTAAATAATACCAAAGCCCTCTTTATAATGTACTAGGTGGATATGGCTTACACAGGGGACAAGTTAGTCTAATTGCCAAAATACTTGAAACAAAGTATTTTTTCCTAAAATTTTTATTAGTGTTATTTCAAAAAATCATATCGCAATAACTAGCCATGAGTACACCCTGTACCTTTTATCAGTAAATAATACTAAAGCCCTCTTTATAATGTACTAGGTGGATATGGCTTACACAGGGGACAAGTTAGTCTAATTGCCAAAATACTTGAAACAAAGTATTTTTTCCTAAAATTTTAATTAGTGTTATTTCAGAAAATCATATCGCAATAACTAGCCATGAGTACACCCTGGACCTATTATCATTAAATAATACTGAAGCCCTCTTTGTAATGTACTAGGTGGTTATGGCTTACACAGGGGATAAGATAGTGTAATTTTCAAAATACTAGAAAAAAAGTATTTTTTCCTAAAATTTTAATTAGTATTATTTCAGAAAATCATATCGCAATAACTATCCATGAGTACACCCTGTACTTTTTATCAGTAAATAATACTGAAGCCCTCTTTGTAATGTACTAGGTGGATATGGCTTACACAGGGGACAAGTTAGTCTAATTGCCAAAATACTTGAAACAAAGTATTTTTTCCTAAAATTTTAATTAGTATTATTTCAAAAAATCATATCGCAATAACTAGCCATGAGTACACCCTGGACCTTTTATCATTAAATAATACTGAAGCCCTCTTTGTAATGTACTAGGTGGTTATGGCTTACACAGGGGATAAGATAGTGTAATTTTCAAAATACTAGAAAAAAAGTATTTTTTCCTAAAATTTTAATTAGTGTTATTTCAAAAAATCATATCGCAATAACTAGCCATGAGTACACCCTGTACCTTTTATCAGTAAATAATACTGAAGCCCTCTTTGCAAGAAAGAAAGAAAAAACAGGTGTACTAGGTGGTTATGGCTTACACAGGGGATAAGATAGTGTAATTTTCAAAATACTAGAAAAAAAGTATTTTTTCCTAAAATTTTAATTAGTGTTATTTCAGAAAATCATATCGCAATAACTAGCCATGAGTACACCCTGTACCTTTTATTAGTAAATAATACTGAAGCCCTCTTTGTAATGTACTAGGTGGATATGGCTTACACAGGGGACAAGTTAGTCTAATTGCCAAAATACTTGAAACAAAGTATTTTTTCCTAAAATTTTAATTAGTGTTATTTCAGAAAATCATATCGCAATAACTAGCCATGAGTACACCCTGTACCTTTTATCAGTAAATAATACTGAAGCCCTCTTTGTAATGTACTAGGTGGATATGGCTTACACAGGGGACAAGTTAGTCTAATTGCCAAAATACTTGAAACAAAGTATTTTTTCCTAAAATTTTTATTAGTGTTATTTCAAAAAATCATATCGCAATAACTAGTCATGAGTACACCCTGAGCCTTTTATCAGTAAATAATACTGAAGCCCTCTTTATAATGTACTAGGTGGATATGGCTTACACAGGGGACAAGTTAGTCTAATTGCCAAAATACTTGAAACAAAGTATTTTTTCCTAAAATTTTAATTAGTGTTATTTCAAAAAATTATATCGCAATAACTAGCCATGAGTACACCCTGTACCTTTTATCAGTAAATAATACCAAAGCCCTCTTTATAATGTACTAGGTGGATATGGCTTACACAGGGGACAAGTTAGTCTAATTGCCAAAATACTTGAAACAAAGTATTTTTTCCTAAAATTTTTATTAGTGTTATTTCAAAAAATCATATCGCAATAACTAGCCATGAGTACACCCTGTACCTTTTATCAGTAAATAATACTGAAGTTCTCTTTATAATGTACTAGATGGATATGGCTTACACAGGGGACAAGTTAGTCTAATTGCCAAAATACTTGAAACAAAGTATTTTTTCCTAAAATTTTAATTAGTGTTAATCATATCGCAATAACTAGCCATGTGTACACCCTGTACCTTTTATCAGTAAATAATACCAAAGCCCTCTTTATAATGTACTAGGTGGATATGGCTTACACAGGGGACAAGTTAGTCTAATTGCCAAAATACTTGAAACAAAGTATTTTTTCCTAAAATTTTTATTAGTGTTATTTCAAAAAATCATATCGCAATAACTAGCCATGAGTACACCCTGTACCTTTTATCAGTAAATAATACCAAAGCCCTCTTTATAATGTACTAGGTGGATATGGCTTACACAGGGGACAAGTTAGTCTAATTGCCAAAATACTTGAAACAAAGTATTTTTTCCTAAAATTTTTATTAGTGTTATTTCAAAAAATCATATCGCAATAACTAGCCATGAGTACACCCTGTACTTTTTATCAGTAAATAATACTGAAGTTCTCTTTATAATGTACTAGATGGATATGGCTTACACAGGGGACAAGTTAGTCTAATTGCCAAAATACTTGAAACAAAGTATTTTTTCCTAAAATTTTAATTAGTGTTATTTCAGAAAATCATATCGCAATAACTAGCCATGAGTACACCCTGTACCTTTTATCAGTAAATAATACTGAAGCCCTCTTTATAATGTACTAGGTGGATATGGCTTACACAGGGGACAAGTTAGTCTAATTGCCAAAATACTTGAAACAAAGTATTTTTTCCTAAAATTTTTATTAGTGTTATTTCAAAAAATCATATCGCAATAACTAGCCATGAGTACACCCTGTACCTTTTATCAGTAAATAATACTGAAGCCCTCTTTATATTGTACTAGGTGGATATGGCTTACACAGGGGACAAGTTAGTCTAATTGCCAAAATACTTGAAACAAAGTATTTTTTCCCAAAATTTTAATTAGTGTTATTTCAAAAAATTATATCGCAATAACTAGCCATGAGTACACCCTGTACCTTTTATCAGTAAATAATACCAAAGCCCTCTTTATAATGTACTAGGTGGATATGGCTTACACAGGGGACAAGTTAGTCTAATTGCCAAAATACTTGAAACAAAGTATTTTTTCCTAAAATTTTTATTAGTGTTATTTCAAAAAATCATATCGCAATAACTAGCCATGAGTACACCCTGTACCTTTTATCAGTAAATAATACTAAAGCCCTCTTTATAATATACTAGGTGGATATGGCTTACACAGGGGACAAGTTAGTCTAATTGCCAAAATACTTGAAACAAAGTATTTTTTCCTAAAATTTTAATTAGTGTTATTTCAGAAAATCATATCGCAATAACTAGCCATGAGTACACCCTGGACCTTTTATCATTAAATAATACTGAAGCCCTCTTTGTAATGTACTAGGTGGTTATGGCTTACACAGGGGATAAGATAGTGTAATTTTCAAAATACTAGAAAAAAAGTATTTTTTCCTAAAATTTTAATTAGTGTTATTTCAGAAAATCATATCGCAATAACTAGCCATGAGTACACCCTGTACTTTTTATCAGTAAATAATACTGAAGCCCTCTTTGTAATGTACTAGGTGGATATGGCTTACACAGGGGACAAGTTAGTCTAATTGCCAAAATACATGAAACAAAGTATTTTTTCCTAAAATTTTAATTAGTGTTATTTCAAAAAATCATATCGCAATAACTAGCCATGAGTACACCCTGTACCTTTTATCAGTAAATAATACTGAAGTTCTCTTTATAATGTATTAGGTGGATATGGCTTACACAGGGGACAAGTTAGTCTAATTGCCAAAATACTTGAAACAAAGTATTTTTTCCTAAAATTTTTATTAGTGTTATTTCAAAAAATCATATCGCAATAACTAGCCATGAGTACACCCTGTACCTTTTATCAGTAAATAATACTAAAGCCCTCTTTATAATGTATTAGGTGGATATGGCTTACACAGGGGACAAGTTAGTCTAATTGCCAAAATACTTGAAACAAAGTATTTTTTCCTAAAATTTTTATTAGTGTTATTTCAAAAAATCATATCGCAATAACTAGCCATGAGTACACCCTGTACCTTTTATCAGTAAATAATACTAAAGCCCTCTTTATAATGTACTAGGTGGATATGGCTTACACAGGGGACAAGTTAGTCTAATTGCCAAAATACTTGAAACAAAGTATTTTTTCCTAAAATTTTAATTAGTGTTATTTCAAAAAATCATATCGCAATAACTAGCCATGAGTACACCCTGTACCTTTTATCAGTAAATAATACTAAAGCCCTCTTTATAATGTACTAGGTGGATATGGCTTACACAGGGGACAAGTTAGTCTAATTGCCAAAATACTTGAAACAAAGTATTTTTTCCTAAAATTTTAATTAGTGTTATTTCAAAAAATCATATCGCAATAACTAGTCATGAGTACACCCTGTACCTTTTATCAGTAAATAATACTGAAGCCCTCTTTATAATGTACTAGGTCCTCGTGGCTTACACACGTGTGGTAGTCTAATTTTCAAAAAACTCAAATTATAAATAGTTTTTCTAAAAAACTGGATTCGAGTTTTAAATAAAATATATATGGCATACACTTTACTCGAGATTACTCTGGGCCTTTTACTAATCATGAATATTGGATCGCTCTTCATAAATTATTTTTTTTAATTGACTTTTCAAATTGGGCGGGTTATCTTGGCAGAAAACTTTTGGCCGCTAACTTCACACCGGTCATTCACCCTGGGTCGTTAACATTTTTATACAAGGGTTTCGTATTAGATTTTAAAATTAAGAAGTAAAAGCTTTTACGACCTATTTCAGATTTTATCACCAAGAAAATGAGCAAATAAGATATACAATCACTGATATAAACAAACACATACTTTGTATTAACATGTAAGCTTGTCACTTGTCATGATTGGCCATAGTAAAGTTGGCTAATTGTGAATCCGCTTATTTATAAGCGCGGTTTCTGACCACCCCGAAAGGGAACAGACAGACAGCGGAGTCATCCAGGCCCGGATGTTCAATGGGCCTGGGTTGGGGATGGGATAAACTCCCGTTTTCCCCGGCAGGATCTCGGCGGCTAACTACCCACCGGTGATTCAACGCACCTTCGGTGCTGGGCGCTGTTCCTACTACAACACCGCCCTTGTGGCTCACGAATCTAGACTCCTAGATTTGTCTACTTTAGTTCTTCTCCAAGAGCGTCTCCCTAGGTAGTGGCCTCCCCTCCGGGGGCCGTGCGAAAGTAGGAGCGATATCTTGAAGATGCTTGTAGGATCCGTTGTCAGCCCGGTAAAACATGCGTTTAGCTAGGCCGACAACAAATGCCTCGATAGTAGGCATCTCCAGATCTCTCGCAATTACAGAATTTCGCACGAACCACGGCGCTCTGGATACCACCCTGAGCGATATGTTCTGCTGACTCTGGATCTTGTCCCTGTTGGTTTTGGCCAGAAGGTGATGCCAAGCTGGCGCAGCATAAGTAAGTCGGGAACGGATGAACATCTTGTAGATCCGCACCTTGAGCGGCAAACTGGAGTTCATTACAGGACGTAACATGGCTCGGGCCGCCTTCGCCTGATTAACGGCATGGCAGGCCATCTCACCCCCGAAAGGGAAACGTTCGTGATGATACTTTTTTTTACTTTTACAGCTATGTTTTTATTTATATTTATATATATATTTATTTTTATTATTTCATATTTATGTTTAATTGACATATCATTATTGCTATTTGGATTATAAGAAGACAGCTCGTTTACTGCCAATAAATTTAGATTTATAATAATTATTAAGTATTTAAAATGTAAACAGCCACGACCTAGTTTTTAATTTATTTTCGACATTTTATTTAATATTTATTGTTCTTAATAAGAAGTTATGTTACATTGTAAACTAACTCGACCATTACAGCTACGATTAGTTGACACGGCCTCTTTACAGCCATGATCTTATTTAAGTAGTAACTAAGTTAGTTAGTTTAAGTTGTTCAAGTCACTAATGTTAAGTTATGTCATGGACCTGTTACGGTTCAACCAATATTACGCATATCGTTGTCCATGTGGTAAAGATGTCAATGAGCTTGATCACCACGTGCTATCGTGTTCCAAAAGTGCAGGTCGCTCTTTCCGTCATTACTGATCGCATTCGTAGGTCGCTTGCAGTAGTCTCGATCCCATCTATTTTAAAACCAACCGGTCTGAGTCGAGACGATGGTAAACGTCCAGACGGAATGATATTAGTACCTTGGAGATTGGGCCAATCCCTGGTGTGATTGGCGTGCTTGGTGGTGCTTTGTTAGAGCTGTTGCTGTAGCGGAACAAGGGTAGATCAGCAAGCGACAAAAAATATGAAATGATTTGCAGTAGTTACTTATTTCGACGTTTGCTGTAGAAAGGATGGGCCGTGGGGAACAGAATTATAAGCTTTCTATAAAAAAAATGTTCCAAAAGGCTCATAGACGTCTCTGGTGACAACAGGGCTGACAGCTTTATCTTTCAAAAATTATGTATCTTCATTCAGAGGGGAAATGCTGCTAGTGTATTAGGCACCATGACACAGGACTGGAATTTGTAGGAGCTATTTTTATGTTTTTTTTTTAGTTTTTTTATTAAATTAATAATTTGTAGAAGAGGAAGACAAATTTCTAAGCATTCCATGGAATCACCGTGCGGGTGCCGGGTCCATCGTGTGTGGGTAGGAGATGGGAAGAATGGTGTCTCGGGCTTGCGACAGACAATAGGCTGGTTTAAGAAAAGGAGGCCTCCCTTTTTTAATTTATTGCGCGATAATACGCTCACTATCCACCATTCTACTTCTCTCCCTACCCAACCAAATACTGTATGATTCCGTTAATGCCGTCTTGGAAGCTCGTTCCATAAATGTATTGACGGCAGACCCGCTTAGGCCCAATTCTTTCAGTAAGTAATGCTAAGATTTTGCTGGAACTCTTCTCGCACCAACTTCCACTGCGTAAAGTCTTGAACCCGTATTAGTGCTTTTATCCAATTTGTAAAATTTAATCCAAAAAAATATCGATTTGTAATGGATAACAAAAATATCAAGCTGCAGTCCGTACATTGATGCTCACAAAAGAGTAACAACTAAGAAGTATAAAAAATATTCTAAGCTTGGTTCAAAATTTAGATGTATTACAAAACATGCATAATATGTAATTTTCTACATCCGTTGCTTGACGAAATAATCGGTAAGCAATTGCCTTCGTTCGTGTTTACATAGGTATATGTTTTTTCTTTAAAGGTTTTTTTCTCGTTCTGCCTAATAGTATAGTATCATCACGACCGTTTCCCTTTCGGGGTGGTCAAAAACCACGCTTATAAATAAGCGGATTCACATTTAGCCAACTTTACTATAAGCCAATCATGACAAATAGCAAGCTCGTCGATGTCTCCAGCGTACTAAACTCGAGATATATCACAAATAAATTATATAATATGTAAATAAATACATTTACATTAATAAATATTTTTGTGTCCCGACCAGCAATCGAACCCAGTACCTCCGAGTCTAAATCCATGGACTTAACCGCTAGACCACGGAGGCAGTTACAGTTCTCCCTAAACTACGAATAATCATCATCAGCCTATCTCTTTACTCCTGGACACGGTCTTTTGCAACCCTCATCTGACCCCCCAGAGACCATCTTTAGGTTATTACCGTAAAATTCTCAATAATTTTGTTTTTTTTTTAGTTACACTTATAACGTTGTCCAGACGGGTTTGCGAGGGTCTGATGTGGCTGGGGTTCGAACTCACCTCTTTAGGATTTTAAGGAAGCACCTCAATTAGAATTTATTAGTAATACTCCGTGATCTGACGACTAAGTCAGTGGATTTTGTGGATGTACCCGGTTTAATTCCTGGTCGAGACAAAATAAATTATTTTATTTATTTGAGATACTCGTATTTCTCGAGTTTGGTACGCTAGAGACATCGACGAGCTTGTCACTTGTCATGATGGGCCTATAGTAAAATTGGCATCTGACTACCCCGAAAGAGATACAGTCGTAATGATATATACTATACTATACTATACTATACTATACTATACTATACTATACTATACTATACTATACTATACTATACTATACTATACTATACTATACTATACTATACTATACTATACTATACTATACTATACTATACTATACTATACTATACTATACTATACTATACTATACTATACTAAAATGTAAAATTTGCTCTTGAATAAATAGAATTCATACTGGTCTATAATACGAGTATAAAGGTCAATGTACCAGCCAATATTCCTTCATAACAAAATAATGCCGACTCTAATTACCTGTTCCGAACACGTTTCGAGAGGGAATGGCCCTCATTTTTATATTTTATTGTTGCAATTTGACATTTATTGACGACTACCCGTTTAACTCGTCTTTGCCCGTGCTCGAATCGGAAAATGCTATATGAAAGTTCTAATGAAAATATATGCTGGCATATATTTTCATATACGGGCATTTTGAGTATTTACACCCGTAATATATGCTGGCATATATTTTCATATACGGGCATTTTGAGTATTTACACCCGTCAGCTGGTATTTCATGCACTTTTGGTGCTGGGCGCTGTAACTAGTATAACAACGCCCGTGTGGGTCACGAACCCAGGAAGTCTAGTAACTTTCTACAGTTGAGCACAGCATTCGTCAACTTGTATTATTCGACTTAAAGTGCTAATTAGAAAGCAAATAATAAAAAGGAGTTCTTCGCGCCATTTTGCGCGGACATGTCAAGTGCAAGTTTTTGTTTTGTAAATTAATTTACTGTGGATATTATTGGTCAAAAATGGTGTTGTTTTGTTTAATAATGTGCTACATACATATCTTCACGCCAGATCCCTTGCGGGGTAGGCAGAGACAATTGAGCGCCATTTGACACGATCACGACATACTTCTTTCGCTTCGTCGACATTCATTAACCTCTTCATACATGCCCTTTGGTTACGAAGACTTTTTAATGCACCTTCAGTCAGTGTTTTATTTATTTGATCGTGATATGTGAGTCTCGGTCTGCCAGGGCCTCTTTTACCCACAACTTTCGCATTATATATCTGGTTCGTCAATCTTTCATCGCTCATCCTTTCAACATGCCCGAACCATCGTAGCATGCCTTTCCTTATTTTTGTCCCTATGCTTTCCTTCATACCAACCCTTTTCCGTATTTCGACGTTACGTATGCGGTCCGCCAAAGTGACGCCACATATCCGCTACAATGTGAATAAATAATTATGGAAAACGATAAATTGGACTTTAAATATGGGGCACAAGTTGCAGTTTATTTTTTGCGGTTTTCCCGCGCTGTCAACTCCCATATTTTACCCGACGTGTTTGAGCAGTGGATGGTTCCGCGAGTGACTCCAAGAAAAGCATCAAATTCTGCAGAATCTGGAATTTGATGATGACCTCATTAATTCATAAAAAAGAAAGATATATTACGTCAGACTTGGCTGTATGGGCTAGACCCTTTGCCTTCCCTATCATCTCATTCATCATCCATCGGGAGAAGAGAACCAAAAAAAAAAAGCAAATAATAAAAAAGTAGCAAACAAATTTAATCTAATATATATACTTACATATATATTTACATTTTTAATTAAAAATCTATAATAATATCTATTTAGTTGTTTTAAGTTAGTCTCGTTGTCGCTTTGGTTCGATGCTATGTCCATGAGATCTCCATCATTTTCCACCAACACCATATATCGAAGGCGTCGATGCTCAGTTAGCGCTCTTTATGGTCTATGTCTCAGCACCATATAAAAATATAGAGAAAACCATCGACCGAACAAGACAGGATTTTGGTCTTATAGAGACTGTCCAGTAGTCCTATTCTATTACTTAAGCGAAAACGTTATAGTGGAATCCGTTAACTATATATATGTATATCACGCTCTTAAAGTTGATATTTGCAAGGCCGCTGTCAACATCGAGCGCTTATAGAGTTGAGAATTGAGTCATCATCATCATATCATCAGCCTATGTCTCTCTATTGCTGGATGTAGGTCTCCCCCAAGGCTCGCAATTTCACCAGCGACCTTTTTCAGGTCATCCGTCCATCTGGCGGTTGGTCTTCCCACTTTTCATTTTCCAGTACGTGATCTCCACTCCAGAACTCGTCTACTCCATCGGTCATCGGTTCTGCGACAGACGTGTCCGGCCCATTGCCACTTCAACTTACTAACTTTGAAGGCTATGTCGGTAACTGGTTTTCTGACGGATGTCTACGTTTCGGACTCTATCCATCAAAGAAATGCCGAGCATAGCTCTCTCCATAGCTCGCTGAGCGACCTTAAACTTGTGGACAAGACCCACTGTCATTGTTCTGCCCCGTACGACAATACTGGAAGAACGCATTGGTTGAAAACTTTCGTTTTCAAACGCTGTGGTATGTTTGATAACAGGATGTGGCGTAACTATATATATATCACGCTCTTAAAGTTGATATTTGCATGGCCGATGTCAAAATCGAGCGCTTATAGAGTTGAGAATTGAGTAATATTTTGTAATTATGACGCAATCTCTGTCGTAAATAACAAAATCTACAAATAACGTTTGCGACTAAGTAATAGAATATGGCTACTGTCAATCCGTTCTTAGCCATTCCGATGCATCTTCGAATTTCAGCCTCTCACGATCCAGTATTCCTGATACTGGTGCTTTTGCTGCTGTAAATCTATGACAGATGTACGTAAGAAAAGTGTATTTCTCTTTAGTACATGTCGGGTGGGTTCGCACCGACCTTATTAGGATTTTAGGGAAATTGTTCTTACAACCGAGCCACCACAGCTCACCGAGCCACCACCGCTCACTTCGCCACCACCACCACTCACCGGAAATATGAAATGGTAGGTATGAAGACATTTCGAAAAAGTGGAAAAATAATATTTCGACGTGAGTTCGGCTATGATCGGCAAATCTCGGGCTACAAGTGAAAGTAAATAACATAAAAAGTTTTTTTTTTTTTTTTGTTAATGTACAGTTATTAGTTTATTGCATGAAGTGATAGTTTGTAGATGATTTCATCGTTCACAATATGTATTATTCTAACACTACTAGTGAAAACTTGTAAATGACTTTCTGTTTCTATTTTTGTATCTATACTTGTGAATTTAATGTCAATAGTTTTCCTTAATAATAAATAAATAAATAATCTAACGTTTGCGCTGGAGTAATGGAATAAGGTTGCAGTGCTCGCAATTAGTTATTAACGGACGGTAGTGACCGTGTGAAATAGCATACAAATGTATCTTCCTGTAAGAGAGCTGGTGTGAAGATATTTGTACCAGTTTAAAAAAAATAGGAAAAGAAGCAAGACATAAAAATACATTACACCGAGCACGTGGCAAACCACAAATTTTATTTTCAAAACACGCCGTTTTTTTCACCAAAATTTCCTTATTTTTGCGCTAAGCGGCAAGCTTTCAAGATACCAGCCTTTTAGCTTTATCGAGATCAACGTTTTTCTTAAAATTTCTCTTTTACATGGGCATATATGTACACGGACTTAATCGATAAATTTTATACGAAGTAAATTAATATACATTACTGAAATATAAATTAAAAACTACCTAAATAATAAAATTAAAATAAACTAACAATAAATAAAAAATGACCTCTAGAGACGTACCATCCGAGATAGTCCCAAGGAGACTGGCAACATTTCCCCTCTGTATAGTGAGGCTAATACGTTGGCAGAAATAATTGCCAGCCTTCCTGTCTCCAGACTTTTCGTCAACCGCTTTAAAAACTCCTTGGCCAGGCGCCTTATTGAAGGGGGCCCATCGTCTCGACCCCAATTGGCGCAAATTCTTAACCGGTACCAAGTTTGCCGTATTTGCGCGACTTGAGATTCTCAGCAGAAGACGCCGCACTTTCCGCGCCTGACGAGGTCGCTGGATGTGAGATGGAGCTGCTGTATCTACACACGTCAGATCCCACACTATAGACCTGCCAAGTTTCTACGGCCCAACAGTCATTCCGTCAGGTCTCTTGCCATCGCTCAGCACAATCCCAGAGGGTACTTAGATTATCGATAAATTATATAAAGTACTAACCAGCTTCCAGCATAATACAATGTCATCTCCTCAAAAAGACTAACAAAATCGACAAAGAGTTTTCAGTGCAATGGTATCAAGCTATATAATGAATTATCATCAGATTATATCAATTTAGATTTTGAAAAAAAAATTAAATTTCTTAAAGTCATATTAATAAATAATAGTTATTTTAGCTTAATAATGCGATGAAAAATACTATTGCATAGAAATACTTGGTAATTTATGTTTTAAACAAATTGTTTTGTATATTTATAATTATTATTATTAGTTCATAAGTTGATACGGCCCTTTTACAGCCACGAATTTAAATTTAAGTCAATTCATTAGACATTTTAATTTTAATTAGCTTGTAAGGTGACACGGCTTTTTTACAGCCACAAATACAAATTAATATTATTTAGAATGTAAGATGACACGGTAGTATTAAAATAAAATATTGTTGTTAATTACATTATAAGGTGACACGGCCCATTTACATTTACGAACTAATACCAAGTTTTTCTTTTAAGTTGACATTTATTATTATTGTTAGATTTTAAGTTGAGGCCCTGAAGTGGCGCACACAATTGTACGATTGGTCTCCGGCGTTGCTGAAGTTCTTGAAATTAACGCCTTTCAAATGTCTCCCTCCCGGACCAGAGTAATCTGGTAAAGTGGGGAAAAGCTGCGGAAAAGAACTGTACTTTGTGTGGTTTTGCCATAGACTCACTTGCGTTACTCTTCTTGAAAAGGGCATTGACATTAGCAGCGAACTCTTTATTTCTACTTTCTGGTAGAACCCAAGTGGGAGATCTCTATTAAACTAATTCCTTAGCGAACTACACAAGCCTAGTAAGCGACAATAAATTGTACTACTGGGTCGGTCCTTGTTATATAAGTCTACGTGAAAATTTAAATTTTTCGCCACCGAGCTGGGAATGCTTGCGGTACGCTTCGCGGTGCCTCTCAGCCACTTTCAGACTTTTTTCACGCCTTAATAATTAAAGAAAACTTGGTAAATTTAAATTACTAATTTATAAACATAACAGATGTTAGAATAAGCAAAGGTAAGATCAGAACAGACGGTCCGAAGATCCTTCAAAAGGTCATTATTGGATTATTAATAGACTGTCTGTCCACTGCTGCAATAATTTGGAATAATAACGTAAGAAAGAAAGAAAGAAAGAATAATATTTATTTGCACACAACAGCTAATACAATAATAAAAACGTAAAAAAATATATATATAAAATTACCAACAAAAAAAGACAAGATAAATACATTAAAAATAAATGAGTAAGCTGCTGCGACAAACAGGCACTCAGGTCAGCATAGGCTGCAACATTTCTGCTGCAGCGCTGATTTTCACTGAGCCCCATGAATCAAATAAAATTACAAAAATAAATTTATACTAGGTGCGACAGTTTGCCTAAATTTATCTTTTAACCATTACCGACACATGTAAAAAACTACAATGTAATAACCAAAAAAGTAAGAACTGTCAACATAATATAACTACATATTTTATAATAACATACATAAATTATTTATATAATAAATATAATTTTAAAAATAATAATAAAACAGTAAAAAAAACTAAACTATAAGATACATATATACATACCCACACATACAATATACATAGCAACAAAATACATACACATAAAATAAAAATACAGTTATGTCTGCAGCTGCGCAGATAGAAGTATATTTTTAAAGTACGCGCACGACAAGTATAAATACAACGCCACTGTTACCGTGCCTCGAAGAACACGTTAAGTAGGTACCAGTTCCATTAATACCAAGTTGTGGAATCATTAATTGTCATTTAAATTGACATCAGATTCTCGCCAATCCGCCTGGCCAGAGTGGCGAGTGTAGGCCAAATTCTCCAGAAATATGTTCTGGAAGGATGATCCTTCAACAGTCGAGGTCTCGGACTCTGTGTTCTAGGGGCTGTAATGAATGAATGACGGTTTGTGCAATTCATCGGAAAAACAAAAGAAATTACGTAAATACACTTTAACAAAAAGGTTTTCAAAATTTTTGAAAAGACATCCGGAAAATTATCATCACAACCTTACTTTTAAACTTTAGATAATCAAGATAAGTCTTTTCATAAAGCCATATCTTTAAAACGGAATCTTTAATTGCTTTTCCTTTTCAAATTTCTAAAAGTGTAGAGCAATAGATACTAGGTAAAGTTGGCTTACGCACACCTAAAGCATTTATTGTTTTGCCTCATTTTTTTGCGTGAAACTATCGTTCTAGGCATTATTATTCTAAGGGCCTAAAAGAAGTAAAAAAAGTAAATAGGTCGGACTGATGGTGGTAAATTGCCCAGTCTGCTGGGGCAGGGAAGTATCCACCGTTCGGGCCGATAAGCTCAGTAAAGTGTATCCACATGTTTTGGGATGAGGCTCGAATCGCTGTAATGCCCAGTCAAACCGACATAGTGTTAGGGACTGATGTCAGTCATGAGTGTCTGATTACAGTTGCTAACATTCATGGAAATCGCGCCCCACTTACCATCAGGTCGTGGTAGTATAAACAAAGACATCGACGAGCTCTCCACTTTTTCATTACAAAAGCTTGGCCTTTATCTGACACACATACAGTACATTTCTGCCGCGGTCTATAATGACTACTTTGCTGGTCTCGCTGATAGATAGATAGATAGATAGATAAATTCTTTATTGCACAATAAACAAAAACACATTTAAATGTACATAGGCGAACTTAATGTCTAGTGACATTTTCTACCAGCTAACCTTTGAGATAGTAAGCAATGATTGTGGGTGCATTTAATCAATAATTCAAAATCGAGATTAATAATAATAAAAAAAATAAAAATCTTAAACTATTACTAGCAACTAAAGCTAAAATACTTATACACTAATATATAAATATATAATAACACAAGTACATATAAATACATAATAAATATATATAAAATACATACAATATTATACCAATTTTGAGAGGTTATGTCGACTCGTCTTGCTTTTTGTGAAGGTGTAAGGTAAGTAATTTTTTAAAACACTTAAGTGAGGGTGCCTTTCGAACGTTAAGTGGAAGCCGGTTCCACTGGCGGGCTGCTGATACTGTAAAAGAATCTGAACATCTGCTGGAAGAATGTGTCGGAATTTTTAATTGATTGTTGGAAGAGGAACGAAGCGCACAACTGTGTGTGTCGCATAGAAATTGGAAACGATCTTTCAGGTAAGAGGCCGCATTTGGGTTATAAAGGACACCATAAAGGAAGGTAAGAGTATGTACAGACCTGCGATTTCGGATATTGAGCCACTCAACTCTTTGCTGATGATGGGCGACAGCGCAGCTCCAGGCCGACACAGCGCGGTCAGCGTGCAGCACTTGATGGACGAGCTAAGACAGCAAGGGCTACAATGATGGCCAAGCTGGAAGGCCTAGAGCGCAGCTAGGCTAGCTCGAGGCAATCATAGCGTGACCAGCGAAGCAATCATAGTGGGCCAAGGCTTGTATAGTTCTTTACTCAAAAATGCAAGTACCTAATCTAAATAAAACCAGCAGTAATTTAAATAAAATATAAATTGCATTTAATTTTTTAAAACGTTGAAACGTAAAACAGCGGCCGGAAATGTTTTGCCGGCTGTTAGAGCGACCAGCAAAACTTTGCCGGCCACTCCTTGAAACAGAACGGCAAGGTCGACTTTGCTCAAACAAGGTTGTCAAAATAATGATTACATGCATTTTTGAGTAAATATATATTTTTTTATTTTTTATAAATGTATCTTATTGCACTAAATAACCATAAGCATGGCAAGAATAATTCAGTTTGAATTTCACTAGATCCGGGATCCTGGAGTGGTTTACACGCGCGCTATAAATCATCTGTGTATGAAAACTGTAACATTCTCCACTGGAATTTAACCCTTAACTTCTACGAAATAATGGGTTTAGAAAATATTATGTGTAGCTATATGTGTGGTAAAAACGGATATCCTTTTATGTTGTTGTATAAGACAATGTTCTGATCTTTTGCTATCCCATTTCTTCGTAAATATAATAAATAATGTGCGAGCGAGAGGGAATATCTATGTATCTTCTCAAACAGTGGATTTTCCGCCGACTAAATCTGTTTATATTTATAGTCTAAGAGAAGCTATTAATTTTGTTCCTGTAAGTTTTTCTTGAACGAAAATTTTCGATTCCCTGAAATACTCATTTGTTCATTGAAGATTAAAATACTGAATATTTGGTTAAAAGCTAAATTATAATAATAAGTTATTGGGTTGTACTGATTCCGAAGCCATTATATAAATTTTATTGCCTAATAATTTGGAATTGTGAGTACCTAAAGTCCGTGCCAAATAAAACTATAAGTTATGTAAACAAACATTCAGATGTTAACAACATTTGAATGAATATATTCAAGAAGTAATATACAAACAGTATAAATGTATTACAATATTAAATAATTAAAAAGAAAACCTAACAATAAATAAAATATATATATATATAACTGTCCGATGGGCGTAGTGTGCCGAGGACACTGGCTCCGTTCCCCCGTAAAACAGCGAGGCTGACCCTTTGAGTAAAGGGTCAGCTCTAGTTAAAGGGTCACCCGTCACCAAGCGGACGCCAGGGCCACCATGGACCAACGTTTTGACTGCAAATGGGATAAAGTGGTTATTTACGATTATCTCCGCGTAGTTGATGCGTTTAAGACGTGCTGCTGACTGTGCAGCGGCCCCGTGTTTCTTATGGCTGGATGTCACATGTGACGGACAGAGTGTGTCAACACATGTGGCATCATAAACCAGTTCACGGCCTCGTTTGTATGAAATCAACGACATCACATACGAACTTTTTTTTTTGCGAGGAAATCCCTACCGGATACCAATCCCCGCTATGGAGGCAGCACGGAAAGATTATGTCGGACTCGCACCGACTAAAACCTGACGGCGTTCCTCCTTGGCGTCTGAGTGGCGCTAGGCAGACCCTCCATGTGAGCTGGTGGAGATGGAACACGATAACACCACGTGCGCCATCTATCCCATGTACGTATTTTCACACTAAAGTTTGGCCCACAACATGTCAAAGGTTGCCCATACCTGGCTCATTTCACTATGCCGACAGTTGCGACAATTATAATATATGTATATATTTATTCTGTATATGTAATATTAGTATGTAAGTTTATTATAATAAATTGCACCCTTCGTTGTTACCTCTCCACACTCCCAAAGGTTGGTTGTTAATAAATGCTTAGTCATTAAGCCCGCCTATGTACATTTTTTTAGTGCAATAATGATTTTTTAATTGAATTGAATATAATTAAATTTAACTTTCGAGCTGCAACGCGAAAACTAATGATGTACTAGTAAGATGTACCTAGTTTTTCAGTTTCAATATACATATAACGTAGTGACCGTCGAATGGGGTGTATCACTAACTTTTTATCACGATAGATGGCGCATGATAGATGGTACCTAATAGAACTGTCAGTTGCATAGAAAACTTGTATTTTTGTTACGAAATTTATTATTTTCTGGATATATTACCGAAGTCAGCAGCTTTTAAGTGTACAAATATATATTTCCAAGCGAAATAAAAGATATGGTGATCTGAATTGCCGTTCTATTCATTAAACCTTTTTTCTTTTTAAAGACGGTGTTCGCTTTCCTAATTCGTCTTTTAAGGTAGGTAGGGTTAAGTTAAAATTGGTATTTCTGTTATAAAAATAAAAACTACAAAAACATTTAAAAAATGATCCGACATAGGTGTAAACAAGGTACCAGTGCCGCTAGCGACATCTATAAAAAAGCTTTGCCTTATACACCCCATTATCGACGTGTTGCAAGGGCCAGGATTTTAGCACATGGACCCATATCGTTCCGACTCCAAACGGTTCAAGTAGATTTTGTTGATTAAATTTAATTGCGAAGTATAAACCGGTAATATAAGTGCTTTCAAAAGGTGTATTGAGGCATAGTTTATTACTTCCGCCGTACAGAAGTGGCGCTAACCACTTATCTTGCACTAAGTTAATTTATATCAATTGATATGGAACTGGGACGAGAGTATTTATTTAAACGGTACCAGACATGTACCTTCTCGTGGCAGTAATAAGTCGTATTTTGGAAAATAGAAAACAAGCATTTAACAAGCTAGAAGCGCCTTGGTTAAAATGAGCCACCTTCTCTGCAATCGCAATCTTAAACTTCCTTCAAGATTAAGACGAGTCGGCGTCCGATGCTACATATTTTCCATTCTCCTGTATGGTGTCGTATCATGGACCCTGACAAACACAATGTTGAAGAAATTAGAAGCTTTTGAAATGTGGATATACAGGAGAATGTTGAAGATATCATGGAAGGACAGAGTAAGAAACGAAACTGTCTTGCAGGATGAACAAAGGCGTTGAACTACTGAAAATGGTAAAGCGAAGGAAGTTGGAGTCCTTGGGACACATCATGCGCAATAAAAAGTATAGCTTGCTGCAGGTCGTCATTCAAGGCAAGATACAAGACTCCAAAAGACCGTGGAGAAGACGCACTTCCTGGATCAAGAACCTCAACGAGTGGTTCGGGATGAGCACCAGATCCTTGTTCCGGACAGCGGCCAACAAAATCAAAATCGACTTAATGATAACCGACCTCCGATAGGAGATGGACCTTAAGAAGAAGAAGAAACATTTTATTATCTGAGGGTGCTCTTTGAGACTTCGAGTTAAGTTGTACAGCAGTCGTATTATTAGGTATAAAGGTCGGTTCAAACCCACCCGACATGTACCAATGAGAAATACACTTTTCTTACGTACATTTGTCATAGATTTACAATACCACTGTGCCTCGGAGAGCACATTACGCCTCCGATCCCGGTTCCACTAAAACCAACTTATGGAATCGTTAATAAATTGTCATTTAAAATTGACATCATATCCTCGTCAAGCCGTCAGCGTGGCGAGTGTAGGCCAAATTCTCCAGATATACGAGTATGTTCTGGAAGGCATCTTCAGCAGTCTAGGACGCTGTGTTCTAGGGGCTGTAATGATAATGATTATCATTGTTTAACTTATACGTCTACGGTCTGATGGAGGAGCTTAATAGATCAAACAGTAGAAAGTCATATAAATAACAAATGTGTTAATAACCTGAGCTACACTGATGATATGGTTTTGTTGAGGGACTCAACAGAACCATATCATCAGTGTATCAGCCTCGGTCAAGGCGCTTAGGAGGCTTGTCGGCATATGTGAGTCATATGCTACCAGCTCTCACGGTTTAAGGATTTTTTTTATTTTATTTTTTTCAAAACTTTATGCACTAGGTACACAAGCGGAATTAATGCTAGGCATTCTTACTAGTAATTTAGAGCATTTGTCATGTGAGGCAGGTGCAAAATATAATAAGAGCATTTAGGTCTGTGAAAAAAAAAACAAATAAATAAATCTTTAATACAAAATCTAATATACTATATACTAATCAGTAGGTATACACTAAATAGACTACATACTATATACTAATCAGTAGGTATACACTAAATAGACTACATACTAACATTAATAATAATGTCAAGAAAACGGAAGCTATGATTTTTAAATATGACAAAGGGCCAGACATTATACCGGAAATATTCCTATGTGGCTCGCGGCTGAAGATAGTCTCTAAATTCAAATATCTCGGCCATATAATAGTTGATCGTCTGAGGGATGATGAGGACCTGGAAAGACAGAGGAGGACTCTCGCTGCCAAGAGCAATATGTTGGCTCGAAGGTTTGCGCGTTGCTCGAGACAAGTTAAAATCACTCTGTTTGTTGCGTACTGCCAGTCGTTCTACACCAGTCATCTCTGGAAATTGTACACGAGGCGTGCTTGTTACACGCTTCGTGTAAAATATAATAATGCATTTAGATGCCTACTAAAGTTGTTCTGGAGGTGTAGTGCGTCTGGTATGTTTGCTGAGAACAGAGTGGACTGACTGAGACAATCAGATAACGACTGCTAAGCTGCTGGTCTTCTGCTAACAGCTTACTTATTGGACCACTTTGCTGCTTAGTCTTCTACTAGCAGGAGTAGAATCATTTAAAAGAATTAAATAAAAATTTTGAATAAAGATATTTTGACTTTGACTTTGACTTAACGACATAATTAAAGCTATTTTTGACATAAGATCGTTTGACCTTGCAAAATATGAATTTATTTAGATTATAGTTTGGAGTAAAAACTGCCTCCGTGGTCTAACGGTTAAGTCCGTGGAGTTAGACTCGGAGGTAACTGGTTCGATTCCTGGTCGGAGACAAAAATAATTATTAATGTAAATAAATATATTCAACTAATATTTAAATTAATTGTGATATTTTTCGAGTTTGGTACGCTCTGGAGACATCGACGAGCTTGCCACTTGTCATGATTGGCCTATAGCAAAGTTGGCTAAATGTGAATCTGCTTATTTATAAGCGTGGTTTCTGACCACAAGCGGTCGTGATGATACTTTTTTTTATAATTATTATTATAAATTAATTATGAGTTTATTATTATTATTTAATTTACTTTTTAATTTAAACATAGTTTTATAACTCACATTAATCCAACTCCGAACCAACCTTCTTTAGGTCCATCCATCCATTCCACTTATAATCGAAAAAAAGATCATAAGGCTTAAAATACCAAACATATTATGACGATACAAAAAACAAAGTACCTAAATCAAATTATTTCCAAGAAAAAAATACAAATTAATTGGCACCTTTCGATAATGTAGAAAAACTAGGTCGCCAGACACGTAAATATTTTATGGGGTCAATTATGCTTGCGAGTATTATTAAGTAAAAAAATGTAAGAATGTATAATTGTTAATAATATGTAAAACTTGATACACAATCTTACCGCAAAATGAGACGATATTAGAAATGAATACACATTCAATATTAGCAGATTGCATTCTACAGTCTGCGACAACTGCTGATGGCAACCAAATCTCCAGTCTCCTACATTAATGTTTTCTATAATATTGTTACTAATTGTTCGATATTCGAATCGTTTGATTTGAATATTCCCGGTAAAGCCTTTGGGCGCCGGCGCTCTTCGCTTCAATGACATTATATCGTCTTGACACTCTCTGGTAGTGACTAGCGGACTACAGCTAAAACAACGCTCTCTGTCGGAGAGAGTCTTAAAAGAAATTTAATACGTAATTATTCGCCCAGCAGTCCTATTCAAAGTCAAAGTCAAAGTCAAATCATTTATTACAATTTGGCCTTCTCGGGCTCTTTTGTATTGTCACATCACATTGTTATAATTATTTAAATAAATTATATTAAATTTATTATAATGCAATTGAATTGACCTAAATATAAACTGTTACTTAGACGCAAACATTATATATGTATACACAGTTAACTGATTCTATTATATAACATTTGCGCTTAAGTTACAGAATAGGGCTACTGGACCTACAGTAATTTCAGCAGTGATCCTCTTCATCACCATCGATTTCGCGACCCATGTCGGCTATCAAAACGACCATGGAATTCGGTCACCAGTTCGAAATCCGGAACAAAGGTTAGTTGCAGCTAATTTCATTTCTTACGCTCAATGTCGGAGTATTTTCACCAGCGCCTATTCGTTTCCCGTTCACAAATTTTAGGCATTTGAGCCTTAATAAAGCTAAGATTTGTACAATGGTGGGGGTGTTGACAGGACACTGTGCCTTTAACCAACATCTATACACTCTGAATATTACACTCTACGCTTAGACTTTTTACGCTTAGGAGGAAATCAACGTGACGGGTTTCCTTCGTTCCTGGGGGAGATAGGATGACTCCGCTAAAGGAGTAAAGGTCACGCACAATGGTCTAATAGTGACTAAGTGCGGAAATTCTACCGTCACCACAATCACACATGATTTAAAAAAATCTTCTACATGACGGGGTTCGAACCGCAAACCTTTTTGGATTGGAAATCATTCTTACAGCCAAACCAGCACATCTGCAGCCGACTAATTACGGCTCGCCTCGAGAAAAGTAAAAAAAAACAGTCACACAACTTTAATTTTACTATTTAACCCACAACTTTCGTAATATATACGAAATTTTGAATTAACCCTAATCTCATACATATCCAAGGCACGCTTCCATACATTAGTGTTCGTACCAAACATTGTGTATGGCGAGCCGATCTTTGTAACTGACATTTCGACTTATAATTAAACGAAAACATAGACACAAAAACATTTAACCTTATTTTAAAATCCCCATCTCGTGTTGTTGGCAACAGTACCTAACTAGTTTGTAAACTGGTAGCAACTACACTGGTGAACGATGTAATTATATAGCAGCACAGGAGTGGATAATTGTGGCCGTACGTGCTTTGCCTAGGCAGACCAGCTTTTTAGCCTATAGCCTGATTCGACCCCCGATTTTGTACACATATATTTCCCTAATTTATTTTTATTTATTTATTTATTTAAAACTTCATTGCACTATGTACAAGGGGCGGGCTTAATGCCGCTAGACATTCTCTGACAGCCAACCTTAGGAACAGATAAAGCATTTAAAGTCAACGGTAGGTGCAAGTAAAAACATTCGAGTATTTCCCCGACGTTTCTTGCATGTAAAAGTGTATATCGAAAACCAAAATACACAGCCACATCACATCATTAACCATGCGACCTAAGATCTGTTGTGACGTCACTGATTAACAATTTGGAACAGGAATTGTCACATGTTAAAATGCAAGTGGGTCCGAGGTTGCTTCTACGGAAAAAGAAGGAGAACTATCCAAAGGTCAATCAGCTGTCCTCTCTTACCATATGTAAAGGGAGTAACAGATAAAATTGGTACAGCTCTCAAAAAGTTACATCAATGCTGTATACACCCCATTCTTCAAAGTAGCGAAAAACGTGTGCACCACAAAATATGTCATTCCTTTCCAAACGCCTGGCGTATATTTTTATTTTATTTTATTTTAAATTGTTTATTGCACCAAAACTTAAAATTAGTATAGGCAAGTTTAATGCCTGTTAGGCATTCTCTGACAACTAACCTTTGGGATGGTGAGAAATTATGGCCAGGGTGAAACAATCTAATAAAATTAGTCTAATTTATAAATACACTACATACCAAGCAATTACATAAACAACATGCAAGTATTATGAACATATATATTTATTTATTTAAAACTTTATTGCACGTTATACAAGGGGCGGACTTAATGCCGCTGGACATTATCTGACAGCCAACCTTAGGGACAATGGAGACCATTTCAAATGTAAGGTAGGTGCAAATATTTATATATAATAATAATAAATAAATCGATATACATAAAAATACAATGATATTACTAAATACATACTAATAACTATGATATATTAAATACTAATAATACATATGATACCATTAAATAACTTATGAACCATTTAAATAATACTATGTCACCATATTTAAAAAAAAAAAATCGGTTGGATGCTTGTCGGATTTCTACCGGTAGTTCATTCCACAGATTTGCGGCGACAACAGCAAATGAGTTGGCCATAAATCCAGTATGGTGAGAGGGAATGGAGAGAAAAGAGTTATGAGAAGAGCGAAGAGACTTATCATGGAATGAAGAGAGATAGGCAAATTTACTCTTGAGGTATTTCGGTGTCACAGGCTCGTTAAGTATAGAAAATCGTAAACTGAGAATTCGGAGATTCCTGCAAAAGCGAATTGGTAGCCACTTTCATTTTTAAATTTCTGTATATAATAATAATAATAATAAATATTTCCAGACAGGTCACACAGCGCCATCTAGTTTCCGTGGTAAGCAACGAGGCTTGTGTTACGGAAACTAGATGGTTGATAAACTACATATTATACTTTTTTTTTTTTGTAAATATATACATATTATACATATAAACACCCAGACCGAGACAAATTATTCAATGTACAACTTGCCCCCGGTGGGAATCGAACCCACGACCTCCCGAGTTCACGGCAACGTTTGTTACCACTAGACCACGGAGGCAGTCATATACATATATATACAGAAATAAACATACATAAACATATTGCGTGCCAAATATTCAATGTGTACTGGATGCAGTGTGCTCCTGCTTATCAAGAAACAAGTTAGTGACTAATTGTTTAAAAACATTGACAGATGGTGTCCGTCTAATGGCCAGTGGTAGTTTATTCCAGAGTATATAAAGTGGACTGCAGCTAGTTCACTCACCGCGTGTATTTGTCAAAAGAGCAAATATTTTTTTTAGCAAAGATGTCATTAGTAGAACGTCTATTTAAAATAAAAAAGGTCACCTTTTATTAAAGATAAAAAAAAATATCCAAAAAACAAAACACTATTGCATTGTGAATAAAGCCGCGTCTGAAAATCGCGATATCCATCGTGACATATACCTAAAGGCTGTGAAGTGTTATTATTAATTGATCTCGCCCACAGCCGAGAGACGAAATAGAGAGAGTAATAATTACATAATAATAATAATAAGCCACCGTTCGCGCGATCGTCGACCTCTCGCTACCTATTTGATTAGGCTCAGTATGAGTGGCGATATTTTTAGGAAAACTTCTCTGCTCCGTAACTTAAGATTTTATTACTGAATAATAAAATTAAAAAATACGCATTTCTTTATTTTTATTCTAGATTATAATATTAAAACATTTGCTCTTTAATATATCCACGCAGTATACGAATTATGGCAAAACTAAGCGCAGCTATCTATCTATCTATCTATCTATCTATCAAGAAACATATAGCAGCTGTAAAAAACTGCCACATAAACAAGTCAGCAATTGCAGAACAAACTATAGCTTGGAACAAATTTATGGGTTTAAATAGAACCACGCGGATTTCTAGCCTACCTAGAATGACTGGCTTTCACGGTATTACCAAACTACCAGTATATTTACTGTCAATAGAGACTCTCTCATTACTTCCAAATGGCTAGCTATTATTTACAGATACATATTAGGTTCTCAGTATTTTAAATTCAATATAAAGCTTTTTTATAGTAGCACAACATATGACCTTGCCCCGACCTGATGGTAACTAGCGCGCGAGGTCTATGAATGTTATCAACTGGCATCAGACACTCATGACTGACATCAGTCTCCAACACTATGCCAGATTGACTGGGCATCACGGCAATTCGAGCCTGGGCTCCGATTCTCGTGCTATCAACATGCATGTCGATTAGTTCGTATGACCCTGACAGTTTTCTATGAAGATCTGTCACTTTTCACTCAAATATTTCGAACCAACACGTGAGTCAAAAGCGCCAGAATTACCCCACTGATCCCGAAACGTGTGGATACACCTTACTGGGTTTCTTATTATTATTAATAAAATACTTTATTGGACTTTAACTTAAAAGTATGTACAAAGGCGAACTTAAAGCCATTTCATATCGACACGTACGGTGGATACTTCCTCGCCCCGGCAGACTGGGCAAATTACCACCATCAGTCCGCCTACCACCTATTTATCTAATAGCTATTTTCAAGGTTCCAGCTCTTCTGGGGTAATCCGAGATGATGGCAAGAGAACGGGGACATGCTTTGGTGTAACCTAAAACCTTGCTGGTGGGGGTTGGATGAGGGTGGAAAAAGATCATTTGAAATGTCGATCCTTGTGGTAAGGCCTACATCTAGCAGTGGAGAGACATTCATCGACATTCATCAACCTCTTCATACATGCCCTTTTGTTATGAAGGCTTGTTAATTCTCCTTCAGCTAGTGTTTTATTTATTTGATCGTGATATATGTGTATTGGTCTGCCAGGGCCTCTTTTACCCACAACTTTCGCATTTTATACCTGGTTCGTTAATCTTTCTTCGCTTATCCTTTCAACATGCCCGAACCGAATCGTAACATGCTTTTCCTTATTTTTGTCCCATGCTTTATTTTATACCTACCATTTTTCGTATTTTGACGTTACCTATGTGGTCCGCCAAAGTGTCGCCGCATTTTAAGCTCATTTTAAATATTTTCAGTGGCAACTCGCATTCAGATAAGGTCACACGTCGATACTTGAAAGGTTAATGATACAAATTATATCGTTAAAACACAGTCACGCATAAAACTAATAAATAACCCCCAGCTTCAAGCTGATGAGTTTCGGATCAATATCGGCCCATGTTCGGCATTAATAGAATATCAAGGCACATTGCATTCGAACCATTTCCGTACATTTCCGAACATTCCGGCTCCATGGATGCAATTTCCGATAGTAACCGTTGAAATCACATACATGCTTCAATGGCTATAACGTAAGTGACTGTACCAATACTAATTCTCATAGAGTTGAAATTGAATAGGTTTTATTTAAATTTATTCGAGCATTGGTGGTCTAGGACTCTGGGTTTTAGGGACTGTAATGATAAAAGGTCGAGCCCTGACACGTGTCAAATCAAATCAAATCAAATTGTTTTTTTATTCGAAGTTTTTCTTACAAGGACTTATAAATAACGTTGCTGTGCTAATGTCAGTATGACACTGTGTGACAGCAATTGTTAGCTCCCAGGGGAACATAATAAAACATGCAGCAGACAAATACAAACATGCGTTGATAATTTTTTGAAAATAACAAATATAAATCTAATATATATATATCTAATATATATAAACATCAAAACTTATAATTACTAAATATGCTGGGGCATATACAGAATCGCAGTTTGTCTAGTGCTTAAATTCTTGTCAGCTTTTTAAAAGTATCCTTCACGACCGTTTTCCTTCCGGGGTGGTCAGAAATCACGCTTATAAAGAAGCGGATTCAAACTTAGACAACTTTACTGTAGGCCAATCATGACAAGTGTCAATCTCGGCGATGTCTCTCTAGCGTACCAAACATTAGAAATATCACAAATAAATTAAATAATAATTGAATTGATTTATTTAAATAAATAAATATATACATATATATGTTTCTAATATTCAAACTAAGTAGTACTATTTATTATTAAGTCACATGACATTCAAATTTGAGTCTGATATAGTTTTTATTTAATCAAAAAAAAGTCAACTTTTAATAATAAAGTTAATAATAATAATACATAGAAAATATAAATTAAATACTTACAAAAAAATAGCTCCCCCAAATCGCTGTCTTGTGGAAATAACTAAAAATAGTTAGAATTATATCAGCCTCACTTTCAAATCTTTTGTAAAGAAAATAACCTTGTTCACACAATTCACAAATTATGTGGCATTTGTACGTCATAATAGCGGGACCTAGTTGTGATATTTTGTTTCATTTGTAACATTAACTCGTGCCTTGTTAATTTAAATTTAATATTTTAGTAAACGCATCAGTAGTCGGAGAACCAAGCTTACTGACATAGCATTCAAAATTAGCAAGCTGAAGTGGCAATGGGCCGGACACATCTGCCGCAGAACCGACGACCGATGGGGCAAACGGGTTCTGGAGTGGAGACCACGTATGGGACGACGCAGAGTGGGACGACCCACCGCCAGATGGACGGATGACCTAAGGAGGGTCGCTGGTGGGGGTTGGATGAGGGTTGCAAAAGACCGCGTGCAGTGGTAAGCCTCGGGGGAGGCCTATATCCAGCAGTGGAGAGACACAGGCTGATGATGACGATTATGATGCATCATTAACGCGGAGACTATCATTTATCATCATTTGCAGTCGAAGAGATGAGTCCGTGTCCGAGGAGGCTCTGGCGTCCTATTGTGAGCTTGTGAAAAAACTCCACTTTGCGACGGTTGAAGGATAGCCTCGCTGTTTAATGGGGGAACGCAGAAAGTGTCCTCGGACGCCCATCGTATGGTTGCAACCAGTTTATTAAATTTTTTAGTATTTTATTTTATATTAAATAAACATTTTTAGAATAATTTAATTTGATATGTTAGTTTAACTTATTTAAATACTTAGCAAAATTATAAATTTAAAGAGCCACAAGGGCGGTGTTGTAGTAGGAACAGCGCCCAGCACCAAAGGTGCGTTGAATCACCGGTGGGTAGTTAGCCGCCGAGATCCTGCCGGGGAAAACGGGAGTTTATCCCATCCCCAACCCAGGCCCATTGAACATCCGGGCCTGGATGACTCCGCTGGCTGTCTGTCTAAATTTAAAGATAAAAATGTAGTCGTGATGTGAGTATACTTGTAGGTGTCACGATTTACGCTCAGCGTCTTCTGGCATTTCCTGGTGCACTTGTGACACACAAAATAATAAACGTTTCTTTTCTTATTAATGCTCTAAGAAAGCCAGTATACCTAAGTCTTGCGATATTCGTAAATTTAAAAAACCTAAATACAAGCTTAAGAGTATCATCACGACCGTTTCCCTTTCGGGGTGGTCAAGACCACGCTTATAAATAAGCGGATTCACATTTAGCCAACTTTACTATAGGCCAATCATAACAAGTGGCAAGCTCGTCGATGTCTCCAGCGTACCAAACTCGAGAAATATCACAAATAAATTAAATATGAATTAATTGTATTTATTTACATTAATAAATATTTTTGTGTCCCGACCAGGAATCGAACTCGATACCTCCGAGTCTAAATCCATAGACCTCGGAGGCAGTTTAATGTATAAGACGTGTAATGAGGTATTTGCGTGGGTCGCACTTAAACGCTTGCCCCTATTCAAATCAAATCAAAATAATTTATTTCCGTATGGTTAGCACGTAACACTTGGATATTGTCAATACATACAAGCCAATAAAAAAAAAAAACATATAAAAAATATTATATTGACCATGGCTGGACCGAACCTAACATCAATACAATAATTATAACTAAAACATTGTTGCCATAAACGAGGAATTTGTTTTTACTTACATTGGTCCTGCTAGCACCACGTCAGCGTTAATTCGGTCATTTTTCATATAACTTTCGCCCATTTTTGTAATCACTCTGTAACGCCTTTATAAATGGCCAATAAACAAGTAATATATTACTTCGTAGTTTACTGTTATCGGGAACTTTTTACCAAATGGTTTTACGGCCTTTCAGGTGTTGCCAACGGAACCATATTTTAAAATTACTTAGTACTTAGGAAGTAATTGTTATGTTATGCTTGTGTGTGTCTCGAAAGTCATTCTTAGTGTTCAGGTTCTCATGGTGTGGCGTGTCCGGTGGTCGCCCCTTCCTTAGAAGGTCATTGCAGTGGTGGCACGTGTGTCGGGTCCCGGTCCGCACCCTAAGGGCATGGTTGAGCGGGGGGATGGCTGGCACATGCGTTATGTTCGTGATCGGGTGCTGCTGTGGGCGTCTGGGACCTCTGCCGAACACGTTCAATTTATTGTTCTTAAATTAACAGAGGTTTTTGCGTTTTGTTGACTTTCGGGTTGCACATAGGCATATAGTCTACCTTAATTCTGACTTGCCTGGTGGGTTATTGATGTACCAGGTATTGTATTCTCATAGGTACTGATAACTAAATTTAAAAGGTTATTAACTGATCGTTGTGGTGCAGTTCTGTATATGTTTTATTTTGTAAATCTGATATAGCTGAGTTTTCCTTGCAGATTCCTTTCTCAGTCAGATTAAACATTAACAGGTCACTGGAATTTGCTAAGCTGCTGGTCTTCTGCTAACAGCTTACTTATTGGACCACTTTGCTGCTTAGTCTTCTACTAGCAGGAGTAGAATCGTTCAAAATAATTAAATTAATGACGTTTCATAAATGCCTGTAATAGGTTTACGTGAATAAAGATATTTTGACTTTGACTTTGAAAATTAGTTCGTAAAATATTGACTAATATTAAATGGACTTATAAATTATAAGTAACCTACATAACCTTTTGAGTAAATGTAAGTTAGAATGATTTATAAATTTTATTTATATATTTAGTTACAGATTCAACAGCGCTTAAAATTAACCCTAGTCTACTAAATTCTTAACGAAAGACAATTAATGAATCAACAATAATAATAATCATAAGCTTTACTTTGACCGAGCCATTCTCACAGATAAAACAATATATTACAAAAGACCAGATATTACATTAGAAGACATAATTAACAAAACGACACACATAATTGACATTACTATCCCTAATACACAAAACTTGCAAAAATATACCGATCTTAAAGATGAAATATCCCGCATGTGGTACATGCGCCACGTCACAATAGTACCAATAGTACTGTCATCTACAAGTGTCATCCCTAAAAACCTACAGCAATCACTTCAATTACTAGATTTATCCCCACACACATACATCTCATTACAGAAAGCCATAATACTTAACACATGTAGAATCGTCAGGAAATTCCTACAAACAAAACCAGATCATAATTAAAAGTATTCACTCACTTCCATAAATAATGCTCCCTTAAAATCCGGCCTAAAAACCGATAAATTTGTCATATAATCATAAAAATAATAATATATAGTGAGTGATACAAAAAATAATAATTTAAAAAAAAAACAATTGTGAAACGTAAAAAAACCCTAACCTGTTCTCCTGTGTGCTAAGGCATTGTATTGTATATATATATATATAGTATTGGTGTGTGTGTAGTTGTGACAATGTCGATGTGTGTGTAAATGTAAATGATGACAGATTAAAGATTTAATGTGCCCATATTCTGTTTAGTTACGTAAACGTTATATAAAGTGATAGTGGAAGTGTGAGAGAAATTCCAGCAAAAACTTTGCACCACTTACTCGTAGTATTGGAATTGGGCGTTAGCAGGTCACATAATAATGTTTTTTATTGTAACAAATTATGGTTCCATATAAAACGTGTTTTTTTATCATGGCAAATTACTCTTAATAGACTCGAAGGTGAACATATTTTGTTTGGTGGTGATATTTATTGTAAAATTATAAACTCATACAAAAAGTATTCCAGACTGATTCTAAAAAAGATAGATATTTAAAAAACAAAACATTACGGTTCTTCGCGCCATTTTGCGTGGACATGCCAAGTGCAAGTTTTTGTTTAGTAAATTAATTTGCTGTGGATATTATTGGTCAAAAGTGGTGTTGTTTTGTTTAATAATGTGCTACAATGTGAATAATTATGGAAAACGATAAATTGGACTTTAAATATTTGGCACTAGTTGCAGTTTATTTTTTGCAGTTTTCCCGCGCTTTCAACTCCCATATTTTACCCGACGTGTTTGAGCTATGGTGCCGCGAGTGACTCCAAGAAAAGCATCAAATTCTGCAGCATCTGGAATTTAATGATGACCTCATTAACTCATAAAAAAGAAAGATATATTACGTCAGACTTGGCTGTATAGGCTACACCCTTTGCTTTCCGTATCACCTCATTCATGATCGATCATGATTCATTCATGATTTACTGTTTTTCATAATTATTCACATTGTAGCACATTATTAAACAAAACAACACCACTTTTGACTTGACAAAAGAACTTGCACTTGACATGTCCACGCAAAATGGCGCGAAGGACTACTCAAAAATTGTAAATTATTATTATTGATAAAAAAAAAAAACTTTCGTGCAACTGGGCCTAAAACTTTATTGACTAATCAAAGCACTATTTGTATAAATGTCATAAAAAATTCAATACTATCTCCTTATTGGTTTGTTATTTGAAATATATTGTTGGTATTTTCCATACAAACACAGATTTCGATTTAATTTGACATTGTATGGGGTTAAGGTTATAATAACATGACTGCCTTCGTGTTCTACCTTTAAGAATATAAGACGCCGAAGTACCGGGTTCGATTCCTAGTTGAGAACACATTTTTTTAATTTTATTTTGTGATATTTCTAGAGTCTGGTAACTACGCAAGAGACATCGACGAGCTTGCCACTTCTTTTTTGTCTATGAGCATGACTTGTCCATGTCCACCTTATGGTAAGTGGCGCGTGAGGTCTATGAATATTAGTAACTGGAATCAGACAATCAGTCTCTAACACTATGCCGGTTTGACTGGGCATGACGGCTATTCGAGTCTGATCCCGAAACGTGGCGATACTTCCCCGCCCCGAAAGACTGGGCAAATTACCACCATTAGTCCGCCTACGACCTATTTATATTTCTCGTTGAAAGTATGTGCTATTTGCAATGATGCAGGTTCGACTATTTCAGGTCTTCTTCAGCCCGGATAGAATAGGTTTTTTTTTAATCTTGCCTTGACGGGTTCTCAAATCTTGTTTGCTTTTTGCGTTCCGGACACAATAGCGAGCCCCGGCGAAGTCGATATGATTATTATTAAGCATTGACAAGATTTTTGGACATAGTACTAGTAATTAATTTTACCTTTTATGTTAAGTGCGTGGACTTATACTTAGAGGTACCGGCTTCGATTCCTGGTCGAGGAATAAATTATTTAATTTATTTGTAATATTTCTCGAGTCTCGTACGCTAGAGACATCGACGAGTTTGCCACTTGTCATGATGTTACTTATAGTAATGTTGGCTAAATGTCAATCCGCTTCATTAAAAGAAATAAGTATGGTTTCTGACTACCCCAAAAGGGTTACGGTCGTGATGATACTTTGCCTACCATTATTATATATAACATTATTAGAGCTCAACAACCTTATCCCTTCTTCTCTATTCCGCAACCGAACCACTCGCACGGGCCAAAAAATGCATCCACATACCGTTGTTGGCACTACTCTTATATCTGTCGCACGCTGAAGATGTGGAATGCTCTCCCAGCCAGTGTGTTTCCCCATTTCTAAAACCTGAAGTCCTGAAGTGTGAATAAGCATCTTTATAGGCAGGAATAGTGGTAGGGTCTGATGTCGGTCATCTGAGGCTGGCGTCAGTTGCTCCATTCTTGGACCTCGCGTACCGCTTACCATCAGGTGGACGCGATATCACATTTCTTGCTTAGTATAAAAAAAAAAAAAAAAACAAAGGGTTGATTTCAATTAACGCAAGAGATTACAGTAGTCACGATACTTTACTTTTTAAGGTAAAAACAACAATGTTTGCTCACTTTCAGTTGACCACAAATGTAGCTATACATTTTGTTAAAATTAAACCGTATTACAATACAATAAGATATTGGTGTGTTGCTATGTGAATAAACGAAATATTTCTACTTACTTATTGTTAGTCTAATATACACTTGAAGACAAGGTACGAGTATGTATGAATAATAACATAATTGTTATTCAACATGGCAATGCTGCCAGTATCCTTGGCACTTTGCCCATTGGTAGCGTTTTGGAACATTTTTTTTATTTATAATAATTTAAATCTATGACAAATGTACGTAAGAAATGTGATTTCTCATTGGTACATGCCGGGGTTCGAACCAAGTTTTTTTTTAGGGTTTTTACACACATACAACGGGCTAGTCAAGATCCTAAAATATTTAGACGAAAGACAGAAATACACCCGGCTTATTGGATTATAAGTTGAAACTCTCTGTCTGTGGGGGTTAAGTGCACAGGGAATTTTCCGGCGTTCGCGTTGTCGAAACAGCTCGTCATGACCTTAGTAGACAAGAAGGCTGGGCAATATTTAGGCCAGACAATCAGCATACTGCCAGTATTCTTAGCACGATTGGTAGTGATTTATTTATTTGTATGTTTTTTTTTTGTTTTTCTAGTAATTAATAATAATAATAACTATTAAATTTATTTTATTTCTTCGTTTAAATATTAACATAATTATCTCCTTTATGCAGTACACGCACAGTTTAGGTGTCACAATTCAAAAGTGTTCACCAAAAAAAAAGAAGAATCATAAAATGTTTATTACTTTTATACTTAAATAAATAAAAAAAAACATTATTAATAATAAAAAATAATAGAAATAAAAATAACATTAATTTGGTAGTTATATTAGAAACGAAAAGAAAACACTTGATAAATATATTTAAATCAAACCAAATTGTTTATTCAATCATTTTTTTTTAATACTTCAACTTATAATTATAACAATTGCTAATTATAGCAATCATATATGATTGTATATATTATTATATATTCATAGCTTGAAATGAGAACATTTTTTTTGCTGAATACATTGTAACAGTGATGAAAGATGTTTATTTGCAGAGATATCGGCTTCCTCTCATTTTGTTACCAAGTTTATTTTCCTTGATGTCGGATCTAGTAATCTATAATATCTAGCTTGCGTGTTGATGGTATCTACTTGTGTGATTCATATATATGTAACCACAATTCAAATTAGACAATGGTTCTATTGCGATTCTCACCCTGAATTCCTTCGGAAAGTAGTAAAAGTAATATAAAGTATCATCACGACCGTTTTCCTTTCGAGGTGGTCAGAAACCACGCTTATAAAGAAACGGATTCGAATTTAGCCAACTTTACTATAGGCCAATCATGACAAGGGGCAAGCTCGTCGATGTCTCTTGCGTATCAAACTCGGGAAATATCACGATTAAATTAAATATTAATTTATTTAAAATAATAAATATTATATATAAACAGTGGGTCTGGTTTAAGGTCGCTCAGCAAGCTATGGAGAGAGCTATGCTCGGTATTTCTCTGATGGATAGAGTCCGAAACGTAGACATCCGTCAGAAAACCAAAGTTACCGACATAGCCTTCAAAATTAGTAAGTTGAAATGGCAATGGGCCGGACACGTCTGTCGCAGAACCGATGACCGATGGAGTAGACGAGTTCTGGAGTGGAGACCACGTACAGGAAAACGCAGAGTGGGAAGACCCCCCGCCAGATGGACGGATGACCTGAAAAAGGTCGCTGGTGGGGGCTGGATGAGGGTGGCAAAAGATCGTGTGAAATGGAGAGGCTGATGATGATGATGATGAATAAATATTATTTTGTTTCGACCAGGATCGACCAGATCACGGAGGCAGTCATATGCCATTAAAATCAAAATATTTATTTATTTAATAAAAACTTTATTGCACAAAGTATAAAGGCGGACTTAATGCCCGTAGACATTTTCTGACAGCCAAACCTTAGGGACAAATTAGAACATTTATAGGTGCAATGAAATAAATATTAATAGTAGGATAAATTCAACATAATTATATATACTTACATAATATACTTTAACATATACTGTAATATCAATATACTAAATACTAATACATACACAAAAATTTACATAAATATACATATATACACTTATTAACATTGTTGGGAGCTTTTTTGAACGAAGATGTGGTAGACGGTTGCCTTATGGTTACAGAAATACTACGAAAGACTTTTTTTTATACTAGCACGACATGCAACCTTGCGCCCACCTGATGGTATAAGTGGCGCGCAAGGAGACACTCACGACTGACATTAGTCCCTAACACTATGACGGCTTGACTGGGCATGACGATTCTTATCCCGAAATGTGTAGATACACTTTACTGGGTTTATCGGCACGCACGGTGGATACCTCCCTCCCCGACAGACTAGGCAAATTACCACCATCAGTCCGCCTACCACCTATTTGTTGTTCACGTTAAAAGTATGTGCCATTTGCAATGATGTCAAATAACACCGCGTGTAACAAGACTTAGTTAAAAGTCTGCAGCTGGTTGCAGAAAAGATGAATAAAAATAATCTATGTTTAACGTTTTGATATAAGCAGCGTGATTGGCTAGTTTGTTACTTTGGTAATTTCAGCCAAAGCCTCATAGGCAAACGTTACACATGTCAAAAGATTTATTTATTTATTTATTATATGGTAAACCTTACAGCTATTTTCCCAGATCATTAAAAAAAAGATTAAAATTGCCTCAGCCAACATAGGTTCTACTATTTACTTAAAAGTTATGTGGAGTTCTTCGCGCCATTTTGCGTGGACATGTCAAGTGCAAGTTTTTGTTTTGTAAATTAATTTACTGTGGATATTATTGGTCAAAAGTGGTGTTGTTTTGTTTAATAATGTGCTACAATGTGAATAATTATGGAAAACGATAAATTGGACTTTAAATATGGGGCCGAAGTTGCAGTTTATTTTTTGCGGTTTCCCGCGCTGTCAACTCCCTTATTTTACCCGACGTGTTTGAGCTATGGTGCCGCGAGTGACTCCAAGAAAAACATCAAATTCTGCAGCATCTGGAATTTGATGATGACCTCATTAACTCATTAAAAAGAAAGATATATTACGTCAGACTTGGCTGTATGGGCTTTGCCTTCCCTATCATCTCATTCATCATCCATCAGAAGAGAACAAAAGAAAAAATTAAAATTTATGTATGATGAATTCAAACAGATATTAAGAAAAGAAAATAATAATAAACTATAACTAACTTAAACATAAGACAGAAAAATTGCAATAAAAATAAAATAAAATACTAAACTAGATATAAATAAAAAATAAAATAAAATAAAAATCCATTTATTGTCACATAACATTATTACACAGTTTTACAGTTTCGAACAATATGTGACAAAAGGAATCAGGTGTCAGCTGTTGTCGTGCAGCAGCACAAGTACTGCACCTGCACGACGCTGTTTTTCAACCTGTTCCTATTGGGTATTAATATTGATCCAGTGAATACAAGTATAAAAGTAAAGTATCATTACGACCGTTTCTCTTTCGGGGTGGTCAGAAACCACGCTTAAAAATAAGAGGATTCACATTTAGCCAACTTTACTATGACAAGTGGCAAGCTCGTCGATGTCTCCAGCGAGTTTTCTCCGGCAGTTACAATACAAGTATGGAATCTAATTATTGTGCACGTATGCGTGAGTAAATATAAGTGTTGGTATGAAAATGTAGGTGCGTGTGTGGGTCATGCTTAGAAGTTGAAGTGAACGAATGCTTCAGCTAACCGGCTAATCAGCTGCCGCATCCGTGCACAGACAGTCTAAAATGATTTTTTGAAAATATGATACTGCCTCCGTGGTCTAGCGGTTAAGTCCGTGGATTTAGACTCGGAGGTACCGGGTTCGATTCCTGGTCGGGACACAACAATATTTATTAATGTAAATGAATACATTTAATTAATATTATATATTTCTTATTAGATATTTCTCGAGTTTGGTAGGCTTGAGACATCGACGAGCTTGCCACTTTTCATGATTGGCCTATAGTAAAGTTGGCTAAATGTGAATCTGCTTATTTATAAGCGTGGTTTCTGACCACCCCGAAAGGGAAACGGTCGTGGTGATATTTTTTTATGTTTTTTTTTTTTTTTTTTTTTTTTATACTAGCACGACATGTGACCCTGCGCCCACCTGATGGTAAGTGGCAGCAGGGTCCATGAATGTTAGCAACTAAAATCAGACCCTTATATCCGACATCAGTCCCTAACACTATGCCGGCTTGACTAGATGCCTTTTCACTTTATATCCAAATCCCTTAATAAACTATTATTATTGTAAGTGCGTGTACATCTATTAATAACAGAATTTTGCGCGTACTTTGTATGAGTTTTAGTCACCACAAACAATAACGGACGACGAAGAAGATAATCAGCATGTCTGCCAGATTCGCTGGTTTGGTTTAAACCCAGAGGTAACCCAGTAAAACCCAGGTTAAATGTGAAAAAAAGTCTGATGCAGTTACACTTATTTGGCGTGTGGTGTACTTTTAAATAATCATGTGAAGAAGAAGACTAATTTCTAAGCATTCCATGGATTCACCGTGCGGGTGCCGGGTCCATCGTGTGTAGGTAAGAGATGAGAAGAATGATGTCTCGGGCTTGCGAACGACAATAGGCTGGTTTAAGAAAAGGAGGCCTTTCTTTTTTATTTTATTGCGCGATAATACGCTCACCATCCACCATTCTACTTCTCTCCCTACCCAACCAAATACTGTATGATTCCGTTAATGCCGTCTTGGAAGCTCGTTCCATAAATGTATTGACGGCAGACCTGCTTTCAGTAAGTGATGCAAAGATTTTGCTGGAACTCCTATTGCACCAACTTCCACTGCGTAAAGCTGAGTCTTGAACCCGTTCCTGATCATTTCTTCTGTGAGATCATTATATTTATTCGACTTCATGTTGTGGCCTTTTGGAATATTTGATTCCCACGAAACGGTAAGTTCAATAAGGATAACTTTTTTGAGTTCCGAGAAAACACTAAGATGTCTGGTCTATAGGCTGATACAGCTAGTTCATCTGTTGCTTCTCTTACAAAAGACATAAAAATTCAAATAACAACCGCAAGTAAAGCGGTGTCATTTCAATAACGATGCTAGAAATTAATTCGATGTCTTTTGCCTTTACAATTTACGAAATGGCTGATATTAGAGTCAATCTTGCTGAAGCATTAACTTTAAGGTGTTATTTTCTTGTAGATTAGACTCAGAGTTACTGTCAGAGCTATTTGTCATATTGCTTAAGGTTTTAAATCCGTTTCGCTCGCACGATCCGATATTTTTCAAGTATTGAGATTTACGTATTTTTTTAATAATAATAATAATAAAAATCTTTATTGCAAAATAAATATACATTACAATTCAGTTGTTACATAGGTTAGGGCATAAAATAAATCGTACATAGTAACAAAAACAGTTTAGCTGTGACATCTGAAATAGTCGGTGGACGGTGTTTCAGATGTCATTATAGGAATTAGTACTTGCAACATTTTATATTACTCTAGACAATATTTATTTATATTTGCTGAAGGCAAGACTTAAATAATTGTTTGTGTGTATGGTTAGTGTGTGTGTAGGAAGACACTAATGGACAACATCGGGGAGGAAAAGGGAAACCTGGTATCCCTCTACCGCCTCACAAAGAGCCTAACCAATGCTCCTCAACCCGTACAGCCATTGCTTGACGACCGCGGAAATCGGTGTTATTCCGCTCGAGATAGAGCCGAAATCCTGGCCAATCATCTTGAGCGGAAATTTCAGCCTTTCCCGGTCGTCGACCATATCCACAATGAACTTGTGGAGCGCAAAGTACGGGAGATGCTTAACTCAGAAATACCGCCGGCCCTACCCGGGCATTTCTTCGTGTCGTCGACGGAGGTCTGCAAAGCCACACGGGCGCTGTTATACTGCTAATGGCGCCCAGCACTAAAAGTGCATGAATTACCGGCGGGTGGTTACCCGCTGAGATCCTGCCGGGGAAAACGGGGGAATATCCCCATCCCCAACCCAGGCCCATTAGGCGTCCGGGCCTGGACGACCCCACTGTCTGTCTGTCAGTGCGTGTGTGTTGGTGTGTGTGTGTGTTGGTGTTTGTGTGTGTTGGTGTTCGTGGGTTTGAATGAATGTATATAAGTATGCATGTGTTAGCAACAACCTATTTCTTATAATATTATTTTATGATTTTAAACAGGTTTTTAGTATCCTCATAAATTAGTTCCTGAATTTATCTAACATTTAGAATACAAACGGAGATCATGCCTAAAATGAGGATTTAACAGTAAGTATTATCAATATTTGAGCCAGATTCCATTTATTTATTTATTTATCTTATATTAGTCTTATTAGTGTACTTTTCTAGGAAATAAAATTACAGACATATTGGATTTTAGATTTTTACTTTGATATACCTAATTTTAGACAAAGAAACAATAAAACTATTTTACTAAAACAACGAACTGCCTATGTGGTCTAGTGGATTTAGATTCAGAGGTACCGGGTTCGATTCCTAGTCGGAACACAAAAATATTTATTAATATAAATACATTTAATTAATATTTAATTTATTTGTGATATTCTCGAGTTTGGTAAGCTGGAGACATCGTCGAGCTTGCCACTTGTCATGATTGGCCTATAGTAAAGTTGGCTGAATGTGAATCTGCTTCTTTATAAGCGTGGTTTCTGACCACTCCGCAAGGGAAACGGTCGTGATGATACTTTTTACTAAAACAAATATATGAAGACAAATTTCTAAGCATTTCATGGATTCACTATGTGGGTGCCGGGTCCATCGTGTGTGAGTAAGAGATGAAAAGATAAGGCTGTTGACGGCAAACCTGCTAATTCTTTCAGTGCAAAGATTTTCCCGAATCTTGTTGGTTTTGGAGATTTCCAGCACCAACTTCCATTGCAAAAAGCTTAGACTTGAATTCGTACCTGATCATTCATCATCATGTTCATCCCACCACAATTTACAGCTAAGCAAAGATTTAAGGAAGCAGATAATTCGCATCGTCGTCTCATCCCAGTTATGCCAACAAGCTCATGGTTAAATTAACAGCGCGGTTGAGCTTAAGACGTTTTCACTATCTGAAGATAATTTAGGGAATAATGGTACCCTAAATGAATAAACTGAATTACCTGGATTAAATTTTCAATTTGCGTCGGTTACTGCTGAGTTCCTTTCATTTAATTACAGCCACTAGAACACAGCGTTCCAGACGTCCACTTTTGGAGATGGGCCTTCCAGAAATTCCTGGAGAATTTGGCCTACACTAGGCTGGCTAGACGGGTTGGCGAGGGTTGGTTGTCAATTTTTAATAAGAATTTATTAACGGTTGCACAAGTTGATATAAGTTAAACCGGCACTGACGGCTTAATGTGTTTTCTAAAGCACGGGAATAGTGGTGTTGTAAATGTATGATAAATGTACTTAAGAAAAGTGTGTTTCTTATTGGTACATGCCGGGGGTTTGAACCGACCTTTGTAGGATTCGTAAGGGAAGCGTTCTTACAACCAAGCCACCACTGCGTTTTTGAGAATCTTAATTGATTTGGGGCAACAACTGCAAATGAGTCGGACATAAAACTAGAGTGGTGAGATGGTATAGCAAGTGCAGTGTTATGCGATGACCGCAACGACCTGTCGTGGAAAGAAGAGAGCAAGGAGAGTTTGTAATAGTTATAGTGATGATAGTGATAGTGGTTATTTTTTATTATTTAAGTTGTTTTAACCGTAACATAATTTAACATATTATTTTATGTCCTGTTATCTTTATTTTTACGTACCGTTATTTTTTGTTCTTATATATCGATCATAAAGCCATAAGTTCCTACTAGCGATGGAATAATTATCATTTCGTGATTTATTAAGTGGCATTTATCGATGAATCTATTGTTCGGCCGAATCTCTATCATTATTGTTTTTGGACAAGGATCTTTTAACTATGGATACAGTGTTATGTTAAAACTTGGTTCCTAAGCACTTAATATACATAGTTATATGATTATTTGTTTATATTATGTAAATTGACAAGCAGTGCATCTCCCGGCCGCCGTGACAAGTAACTTTGGGGTGGCGGCTGGGACGCTAATTATTGTACAAGTTTTGTTGGTACACTGTGTGTATAACGGACATAGCAACATTAGGGGATTAAAAAAGCTTTATGTCTAATGTCATGAAACGTCAGCATTGAATTCCATCTAGCAGGAGTTAATGTTGAACAATGCAACCTACCCAAATTCTTCTGGGGTTGACTTTCCGATCGTGGGGTGGAGCTGTACAGTTAGCCCGTACGGAGAAAATATCATTGTTCACTCAGTTCTTAGAGCTGGTTTGCGTAGAGCGCTTCTGCTTGACGGTTGGAGAATCAACCCTTAGAGACATTGTATCCCAATTGTATACTTTCATACCAAGGTACACACCTTAATGTTTATTGTTAATTAATTATCCGTACTCGTACCTTACTTCTTTTCTATAAAAATAATAACCAATTTATTTATTTATTATTATTAGGTACACACAACAGAAATGAGTACAAAACATTTTTAAATTCCCAATCTTTACAATGCAGTTCCAGTACTATCTCCAACAGCATGAGCACACAGCATGCAATTATGAAACATTTACATATATATCAAAATAAAAATTACAATACACTACCCACAGTGAGTAGTTCATAAATATTAATTTAGTTTGCTCGCCGTCCACAGCAAATTACTCCTTGCGAAAGGTCAGAAACAATCCACGAGAGCGAACACCCTATTTAAGGTGCCTGCTGTATCTTCTAATGTCTTTCGTTTTTATCTATTTTTCGCCCGCTGATGGTACATCTACCTAAATTCAAGATCATTGTTTATAAATAAGTTTAAAAGGAATTCGATAAGCGTTGTTCGTTTCCGCTCAGCATTTTTTTGTGTTTTGATTGGTCTCATTATTGATTAGATTAATGAATTTCTAGATTGATGGTGCAGACAACATTTGATATTTCATTAGACCGTGATATTGAGTATTAAATATTCTGTGATATTAAATGTTGCTAGGTTAAAAAAGAGAAATAAAAATCCTTATTGGAATGCTTACGACCTTTTTTTTTACTTTTTAGCATAAATATCATTTACCTAGAACAGGTATTGTTTTTAAGTTAACCCTATTAATTATTTTATTTTGAAAAATGTATGTGTGTATAATATAATGTATGTTATAAATATTATTATTAATAATCATATACATTGTTATGATACACTTTTTATTTAATTTAAATAGAGTACCTAGTTATCAAACTTTTTGGCGACGAATCCCTTGGGCTTGATTTTTTTTTAAAAATCTATTTATTTTTAGATACAATGAAAGTAATTTTTTTACACATTCGGGTATTTTTATTATTATTCTCCTCCTTGCGTCGTTTTCCTCAATGCTGTGGGTCGTGACCCCCTCCACGGATCACTTTGTCTAGGACGATGCTAGGAGTAGCCAACTTCAGCAAAGAAGCCGATAGACGCATTCAGCTAGGATGGGCAGCATTCGGGAAGCTACGTCACATCTTCCTATCGAACATACCACAGTGTTTGAAGACAAAAGTTTTCAACCAGTGCGTTCTTCCAGTAATGTCGTATGGTGCAGAAACGTGGACACTGACGGTAGGTCTGGTCCACAAGTTCAAGGTCGCTCAGCGAGCTATGGAGAGAGCTATGCTCGGGATTTCACTAAAATATAAAGTCAGAAACGTTGACATCCGTCAAAGAACCAAAGTTACCGATATAGCTTTTAAAATTAGCAAGCTGAAGTGGCAATGGGCTGGACACATATGCCGCAGAACCGATGAACGATGGAGTAGACGGGTTCTGGAGTGGAGACCACTTACTGGAAGACGCAGAGTGGGACGACCCCCCGCCAGTTGGACAGATGACCTGAGGAAGGTCGCTGGTGGGGGATGGATGAGGGTGGCAGAAGATCGTGTGAAGTGGCGAGCCTTGGGGGAGGCCTACATCCAGCAGTGGAGAGACACAGGCTGATGATGATGATGATGATGCTGCGCCATCCGGGTCTGCACACGGCGGCATGCAGCGCACTGTGGACTGGGGTGTTAAGTATGGTTCGGATCTGGTCAGACCCGTTGGTCTTCGGCCACGGGGCCTCTTGCCTTCGATTTTAGTTTTTTTTATTATAAGTCAATGTTAAACCGGGAATAGGTGTGAAGTAAAACAGTTCTTAGTCATGTAATCTGGTCTTAGTTAAAGCAGCCTCAAGGCGAATATGTTGCCAGCTCAAAAATGTATTTTTAATTACAGTGCAGATGGCAGAAGTATCATATTTCCTCAGTTTTCATTTAATTATAGTGTAGAGCAATTATTTAAATTGTAACGTGGTTAATTAATTCGTTAAAATTAAATACCTAACCAGTAATTTACAGTTATAATATAATTGCATTGTTTTTGTAGTCAATTATTTTTTTTAAAACTTCATTGCACATAAGAACAAAGGTCTAACATAATGTCGTTAACCATTCTCTGCCTGTTAACCTTAAGGACAATAAGAGAGTTTTAAGTGACAGGAGTAGATGCACAAAATATAAAAAATATAAATTATTGAAAAATGTACATTATTTACTATCTTAATTTTAAGAAATAATATAGGCCTACGCTATATACCTATATAAGTATAATAAACATACATATACCTACATACAAATACTATATAATAAATACATAATAATAAAACTACACAATGTAATAAATGCGATTCAATAAATATAAACAACTACACAATACTGACAAAAAGTAACTATTAACATTTTATAAAATAAATAAAAGTAAAACAACATGTTTAATTTTATTTGGAGGTCTTATTTTGGCTCCATAAAATACTTATAAACTTGTCTCTTAAAGGTTAGTCTAGTTGTAGCATGTCGGATGGAGACCGGAAAATCGTTCAGAGAGATGACGCTATGACGACAAAAGACTTTGATACAAAGTTTGTGTGATGAGAGTGGATTACAAGGACTGAGTTATACGATGACCAAAGAATGCGTTCATACATATATATATCTGTTTCTGTTCTCCCAATGAATGATGAATGAAATGACAGGGAAGGCGAAGATATCTAGCTTATACAGCCATGTCTATCGCATTTTTAAAATTAATTACTAAGGTTAAAATCAAGCTCCAGATGTTGCAGAATTTGATGCTTATATAGGAGTCACTAGCGACATTATCGCTCAAACACTTCAGGTATGAAATGGGAGTTAAAAGTGCGGGAAAACCACAAAAAACAAACTGCAACTTGCACAAGCATAAAGTTGAATTTAGTATTTTCCATAATTATTTAGATTGTAGCACATTATTATACAAAACAACACCACTTTTGACTAACAATATCCAAAGTAATTTACTAAACAATAAATTGCACTTGGCATGTCCTTGCAAAAGGGCGCGAAGTACTTTATTTTTTAATTATTCTTTCTTCCAAGAAAAAGATTACAGGGAAGGCAAAGCGATCTAAACCATACAGCCATGTCTGTGGTAAAATATTCTTTAATGTTTATGAGTTAATGAGGTTATTGTTAAGCTCCAGATGTTTTAGAATTTGATGTTTTTCTTGGAGTCACTAGCGGCATTGTCACCCAAACACGTCGGATATAATATGAGAGTTCACAGCGCGGGAAAACCTCAAAAAAAACTGCAATTTGTGGCCCATATTTACGAGTAATGTCCAATTTATCGTTTTTCATAATTATCCACATTGTAGCACATTATTAAACAAAACAACACCACTTTTGACTAACAATATCCACAAGTCAAGTAATTTATAAAACAAAAACTTGCACTTGACATGTTCATGCAAAATGGCGCGAAGAATTCCAAATATTTTTGATTAAAGATTAATTATTATTAAACACTTAGGTATTGTTATTAATTTAACAAATGTCCATACGTTTTTGCAAACTGCCTCCGTGGTCTAGCGGTTATGTGCGTATTTAGACGGGGAGGTACCGGGTTCGATTCCTGGTCGAGATACAATAATTTTATCATGTAAAAACTGTATCCTTGGCTGATGATAGATAGCAATTATTATTATTATTCAGATTTCAATATAACGTCTTTATTTACTGCAGTAGATTAGACATAGCCAATTACTGACCGATGATGGATCGAGTGTATAAATCATTACTTTTCCGTCTAATAAAAAGTTAATAGCTTTCTATGACTAATAATGTCAACAAGTAATGTAGATAGGTTAGTAATTTAAAAGCAATAACTATACTAGTGTCTAGTCTAGATAAATAAATAAATAAATATTTCCAGACAGGTCACACAGCGCCATCTAGTTTCCGTGGTAAGCTACGAGGCTTGTGTTACGGAAACTAGATGGTTGATAAACTACATATTATACTTTTTTTTTTGTAAATATATACATATTATACATATAAACACCGAGACCGAGACAAATTATACAATGTACAACTTGCCCCCGTTGGGAATCGAACCCACGACCTCCCGAGTTCACGGCAACGTCTGTTACCACTAGACCACGGAGGCGGTCAAAGATGTATCATAAACTGTATTAATCCGGGTCGAAGGACCGAATATTGTATTTATCCGGCTCGAAGGACCAAAACTTTTGTAATCCGGCCTGAATAACTGAAAACTGTTGCTACTGTTAAAATCTTAAGATATGAGAGAGAAAAATGTAATAAAATAGAGATTCTATTAAATGTTTGAATCTGCAATAATATAATAATATATATATAATGTAAAAATTCTGATTTTAATACCTATAGACAATAAAGTACACACAAATAAATACAAATTCATTATTTGTTATTAACATTTGTCATTTATTTTATTTTATTAGGTTTAGTTTATAATTATACAATTTTATTTAAGTAGGTAGTTTATATTTATTATTTTATATTTTGTAAATATTTATTTAGATTTTATGTATGTATTGTATGGTATGTATGTATAGTCCATAATTTGACTGAGAAAGGAATCTGCAAGAAAAACTAAGCTATATCAGATTTACAAAATAAAACATATACAGAACTACACCACAACAATCAATTAATAACCTTTTAAATTTAGCTATGAGTTTACCTATGAGATTACAATACCTGGTACAGCAGTACCACGTCAGATTTAAAAGTCTTTAATAATGATTATATATTTAAATTGGGCAACGGTGTTTTTGTGTGTTAATTGGAGTAGAAAATTGTTGGCTTAAATATGTCTAGTTACCTTTTATGGATTGGTCAATTAATTGATAACTGATATGTATTAAATAGGTACTTTTTTGACGTGACAACGTCTTATAAATTGGTTTGCCGGGTGACACTTCAAGAAACTGCGTTACGCTCCGCTCACGTTATGCGCTCACAATGAGAGCGAGTGAGAGGCACGCGTCCCTTCCACTCGGGCATGGTTAGCCCGCCTAAGAGCGAGAGAGACAGACATAAAAAGTGAAAGACATTGACTTGACATTTTCTAGGCACATTACAGCAGAAACACTTCCTTTCATTTCATATTTCTCCTATCATCGCCCTATCCTCAACAAAATCACTCAGATAGGAACAAGTTAAGTTGTAGTAAACGCTGTTTCATTGTACGCAAATGTATTGCAAGTTATTGTATGTATATTTGTATATAAATACGTATGTATGTGTAAAGGTAAAAATAAAATTTTGTTAATATGAAATTCAGTGCGAGATTCTTTGTATAAATTAATGTTTTAAATATAATTCTTTGTATAAATAAATGTTTTAAATTGTTACTATTATTTCATCCTTCTTCCTACTATACGAATGAATATTCACATTAAAATTATTTTTATTATTCATTTTAAACTAAAATTAGAAACTACTTGAATAATCTTCATTACAACACAGAGTTCTAGACTTCTCCAGTTGGTGATGGGCCTTCCAGTAATTTCTGGAGAATTCGGCCTACACTCGCCATACTGTTTAAAAGGGTTGCCAAGGGCTGATGTCAATTTCTAATGACAATTTATTATTATTATTAAAATATCTTTATTGCACTTTAACTTAAAAGTATGTACAAAGGCGAACTTAAAGCCATTTCGGCTTTTTCTACCAGCTAACCTTTGGGAGAGTGAGACAGTATAATATGTGGGGTGCAATTTTAACCTTATTTTAAATTTGAATAAACTACATAAATAGTATGTATACATAGACTACTTAAATACTTATTACTATATAGTAGATATATATGAAGATAATATAATATTATTAAGAAGAAATATTTAAATTAAAAATATACTGTTCTGCTTGTTTAAAAAGAAAGTATTAAGTTGTTTTTTAAAGATGTGAATTGAACGAGCTTGTCTGATGGTCAGTGTAAGCTTGTTACAGGATACAGTAAATGAATCTGAATATCTGCTGGAAGTGTGGGGTGGGATTTTAAGTTGGTTGTTATGAGAAGAACGAAGAGGGTGGTCGTGCGAATCACAAAGAAATTCAAAGTCTGTTTTAAGATATGATGGAGCTATAGGGTTATAAATAATATTGTATAAAAAGTGAAGAAGATGAATTTAAAACTTGTAAAACTAATTAAAAAAAAATAAAACAATTTATTTACGATTCCACAATTAGGTATTAGTGGAACTGGGACCAATGTCTTAACGTGCTCTCCAAAGCACGGGAACGGTGGTGTTGTAAATGTATGACAAATGTACGTAAGAAAAATGTATTTCTCATTGGTACACGTCAGAGGGGTTTGAACCAACCTTTGTAGGATTTAAGGGAGCGTTTTTAGCGTAGTGAAGTGGCTCGGTTGAAAGAACATTTTCCTTAATAAAATCCTACAAAGTTCGGTTCAAATTCCTGTCATGTATCAATGAGAAATACACTTTTCTTACGTACGATTCGCATACATTTACAACGACAAATTGTCAATAACAATTGACATTAGGTCCTCGCCAACCCGTCTGGCCAGCGTGGCGAGTATGGGCCAAATTTTCTAGGTATACGAGTATGTTCGGGAAGGCCCATCTCCGACAGTGGAGGTCTAGGACGCTTTGTTATAAGAGCTGTAATAATACATAATATAGTATAAATAATTTTACTTATATACGAATTTAAAATAACACCGCCAAGACAAATAATATATAATATAACAATCATAAAGCACAAAAAGATTCATTATAGGGTAGTTTGTTTAAAAATGTAACAAAAACGGTAATTCCTCAGCAGGGCTATTTCGTATCTCAAATTGAACACCCGTATTTAGAAGTTAAAAAAAAATTACAATGGGGTGTATCAGGCAACGATTTTTGTAGATGTCGCTAGCGGCAATGGTACCTTGGTTACATCTATGACACATTATTTTTTAAAATGTTTTTGTAGTTTTTTATTTTAACTTAACGTTACCTACCTTAAAAGACGAATTAAGAAATCGAACACCGTCTTTAAAAAGAAAAAAGGTTCAATTATAAGAACGACAATTTTGAGATCTTCATATCTTTGATTTCACTTGGAAATCTAGATTTGTACACTTAAAAAAAAAAATTTTTTTTTCAATCATTTATTTACTTTCCAATACATATAACATATTAAATAGCCCGCCAAACTGTAACCACAGTTTGTTGGCGGAGACAATTACTCTCGAAGCTTAATAATAAATATTTATAGTACATAAAAAAGATTAGCAGAATGTTAAACGGCTTAAACGTGGCTTCTCAGCAGGTTGGCCTCGGAATGAACCTGGATAAGACTAAGGTTATGTTCAATGACCATGTCAAGCCGAGGCCAATCTGTGTGGGAAATGCTACTCTCGAAGTTGTGCAGGAATACGTCTACCTTGGACAGACTATTCAGCTAGGCGCTGCTAATTTCAGCAAAGAAGCCGACAGACGCATTCAGCTAGGATGGGCGGCATTCGGGAAACTTCGACATATCTTCTCATCGTCCATACCACAGTGTTTGAAGACAAAAGTCTTCAACCAGTGCGTCCTACCCGTAATGTCGTACGGAGCAGAGACGTGGACACTGACAGTGGGTCTGGTTCACAAATTCAAGGTTGCTCAGCGAGCTATGGAGAGAGCTATGCTTGGTATTTCTCTGATGGATAGAATTCGAAACGTTGAAATTCGTCAGAGAACCAAAGTTACTGACATAGCATTCAAAATTAGCAAAGCTGAAGTGGCAATGGGCCGGACACATCTGCCGCAGAACCGACGACCGATGGGGCAAACGGGTTCTGGAGTGAAGACCACGTACGGGACGACGCAGAGTGGGACGACCCCCTGCCAGATGGACGGATGACCTGAGGAGGGTCGCTGGTGGGGGTTGGATGAGGATTGCAAAAGACCGCGTGCAGTGGCGAGCCTTGAGGGAGGCCTATATCCAGCAGTGGAGAGACACAGGCTGATGATGATGATGATGAACATAAAAAAGATGCGCGGGCGCGAACCACTCTCCCCCCGCGGGACCGCCCCGTACGCCTACAGGCACCATTCATTTAAGTCTATCTCTTTCTTAGGAGTAACACTCATTTCTTCCGAAGATTATTTTTAATTTTGAAACTAAAACTCAATATGCAATAAACGAACGACTGCAAACAGGAGGCGAGGTGAGGCGCGGGGACGCGGAGCGCATACATGGCTTACAGTCAGCCACAAATCACACCTATAAACTTATAAATACTTATATAAAAAAAATAAGAAATATAAAAACATCTGATATTCATTTAATTAATTCAGGTGCGACATGTAGCCGCCCACTTCGTCATAATATCCAAAAAAAATTAAATTTCGTAATAAAAATACATATTTTCTATGCAACTGACAGTTATATTAGGTACCATCTATCATGCGTCATCTATCGTGATAAAAAGTTAGTGATACACCTCATTGCTTATTTATTTAAAAACTTTATTGCACAAAGGCAGGCTTAATGCCCGTAGACATTCTCTGACAGCCAGCTTATGGACAAATTTGAACAATGCATGCAATGAAAGTGACAGTAACAATAATATAATTATAGGATAATTTAAAAATATTATATAACTACTTATATACCTTTATATATATTATAATATTAATAGACAATATTAACAAAATTATTATTAAAATAATATATTATATATTCTAGTAGGGGTACATAATATTTTCTAGTATATACTGAGATGCTACTGTAAGAATAATACTAAAATAATTGATTGACTGACCGACCGATCCATTGATTCGACGGCCGATGAGTTATACAGAATCACCCTACAGGCGATATGTGAGCTTTTTACTTGCGTTCCAAACGAGACGCTGGTGATTACCGGAAACGGAGCCGAATTTCTGGCCGGGCTTCTGTCGAGTAGCTTCTACAAATTGTATGGAAAGAACTTCTAATTTGACTTTAATTTATTAACGTTCGTAATCTAGCGGTTTGGAGAACAGAGTACTAACCGTCGGGTTTCGAAATCATGATTAAACTTATCCACGTTTAACATTTTTATATACGCCACATATTTGGTAATTAGCTTGTCACTTAAAGTACTAGTAATTTAGTTACTCATGTGCCCTAAAACTAAATGGTAAACGAACAAGTCACGCAATGAAACTTGTTGACAAGTTATATAATAATAAGTGTGCAAAACGATTCAAAATAATTATAAAAAGGTGTTCTTCGCGCCAATTTGCGTGGAGATGTCAAGTGCAAGTTTTTGTTTTGTACATTAATTTACTGTGGATATTATTGGTCAAAAGTGGTGTTGTTAGAAGACAGAAGACAAATTTCTAAGCATTCCATGGATTCACCGTACGATTGCCGGGTCCATCGTGTGTGGGTAAGAGATGAGAAGAATGGTGTCTCGGGCTTGCGACCGACAATTGGCTGGTTTAAGAAAAGGAGGCCTCCTTTTTTTTCTATTGCGCGATAATACGCTCACCATCCACCATTCTACTTCTCTCCCTACCCAACCAAATACTGTATGATTCCGTTAATGCCGTCTTGGAAGCTGGTTCCATAAATGTATTGACGGCAGACCTGCTCAGGCCCAATTCTTTCAGTAAGTGATGCAAAGATTTTTAATAATGTGCTACAATGTGAATAATTATGGAAAACGATAAATTGGACTTTAAATATGGGGCACAAGTTGCAGTTTATTTTTTGAGGTTTTCCCGCGCTGTCAACTCCCATATTTTACCCGACTTGTTTAAGCTATGGTGCCGCGAGTGACTCCAAGAAAAGCATCAAATTCTGCAGCATCTGGAATTTAATGATGACCTCATTAATTCATTAAAAAGAAAGATATATTACGTCAGACTTGGCTGTATGGGCTAGACCCTTTGCCTTCCTTATCATCTCATTCATCATCCATCGGGAGAAGAGAACCAAAAAAAAAAATATATAAAAATATATATATATATATAAAACCACTTTTTTCTGTAAATAGTTATAAATATAAACTATATTTTTTTATATTGTTTTGTTGTATCTTGTTTTATTGTATGTATAATTGCTGAATAAATAAATTTAAATTTGGAAAACGCACATTCACTGTTTTAATGAAGCCGTCGCGAAAACTAGATTCGTCTCTCTCTAGCTCGTATAACCTTATGATCAAGTAGTTTTGAAATGCTATGCATTGAACACACACACAGAACAGTAACTTAAATTATTTTTAAAATACATAAGTCGCCTCTACATTTAGCGAGCGTATGCATGTCGTAGTAGGTCATATTAAAAAAAAAACTTGCGGTTAAAAATGAAAGGCCGGGTAAGATCATATAAAGCTTGCTTATTATTTTTATATAAACGGACAAGACTTCCTCTCCGTACCGACAAATTACCGCTCGAGATACAAAATACAACTGCTAACAAAAACGGAACTGGTTTTGAATAAGTGGGGTAAATCGGCTTTATCTATTGCCGACTGTTTTTTGACATCAATTCTTTTATCGTCTATTAAATTAATTAAGGTCATTTTTAATATCATAGATGTCTTAAGAGGGACTAGGTTTTTTGAGCTAGGTGGTAGGCGGACTGATGTTGGTAATTTGCCCAGTCTGCCGGGGCGGGGAAGTATCCACCGTTCTTGCCGATAAACCCAGTAAAGTGTATCCACACGTTTCGGGATCAGGCTGGAATTCCCGTCATACCCAGTCAAGCCGACATAGTGTTAGGGACTGATGTCAGTCATGACTCTCTGATTTAAGTTGCTAACATCCATGGACGCACCACGTACGACCAGGTGGGCGCAAGGTCACATCATCATCATCAGATCGTGCTAGTATTAAAAAAAACTAATGGTTTTGCATCTCTCTCGCTCGTACAATCAACTTTTTCCAAGGGAATAAAATTACGGATATTTTAGAGGTATAGGATTAAGCAGTAAGTCTTTCTATAACAAGAGCCAAATTAAATTTTGACCACATTTGTAAAGGAAGGCCAGAGTACGAAAATCAAATGCAAGCTCACCTTGATCCTTGGCGCCGCATCAGACTGGAAAATTCTCATGGATACATTTGTCATCAATTTAGCATCCCAGATGAACTGTAATTCTATAGGTGAGACATCTTAGTGTTTTCTCGGAACTTGAAAAAAGTTATTCTTATTGAACTCACCATTCCGTGGTAATCAAATATGTCAAAGACCGCAACGAAGAAGTCGAACAAATTTTATGATCTTACAAAAGAAATTTAAATTCAATTTAAGGAAATTGGATGCATCCTCTAAACCACCGAGTCCTGGACCTCCACAGCTGGAGATGGGCCATGCAGTGAATTTTGGAGAATTTAGCTCGCTCACTGACTATTCAGTTTTTAGCATGTGTGTGTGTGGTTCTACTAAAACCCTAATACAGAAATATGTAGGCGTTCCAAAATACTTAAAATAGAAAGAAAACACGTTAAATTAAAAGAAATAAACAAAAGAATAACAAATTCTAATGATGTAACCGATTTAATTGTGAGAGGCAAATTCCACAACAAAACTGGGGTAAGATCAAAATCAAAAGATTTAAACAAGAAGATTGTTAGATTTAGGAAGGTTCAATTAAACTTTTATTTTAAAGTAAACTCCAATATTCACCCGCTTTAAGCTTAATCGGACATTCTGGAAGTTTATCAAAAGCTAAATTTCATGCTTCAAGATAATAATTCGGGCAATCTTTTCATTATACAACATAACTCAACTTCGCATACAACAACGGTTTTAAATCGTTAACATTCAAAACCAAATGCAAATTTCAACAGAGAATTGTAAATAACGAAATGAAACAAGGGTTAAGTTGATGAATTTTAAGTTTTTTGCTTAGCGAATAGATTAATATTTGGTTGATAAAAGTTTCTTATGTCTAAGCATGATTTATTAATAAAGAGTTTCCTTTAAAAGGATCGCTGAATAATGGTCTGATTATTTAGTCTAATTATGGCTATTTTAATAACTTATTTTTAACAAAAGCATAAAAAACAAGGTCGAGGAGCGAGAAATGGAGAGAGCTAATACGTTGATATACGCCAGAAAACGAAAGTTACTGACATAGCTCTTAAAGTTTGCAAGCTGAAGTGGTAAAGGGCCGGACACATCTGCCGCAGAACCGACGAACGATGCAGCAAACGGGTTCTTGAATAGAGACCACGTACGGGACGACGCAGAGTGGGATGACCCCCGGGCAGTCCGACAGATGACTTGAAGAAGGTCGCTGGTGAAGATTGGTTGAGGGTGGCTAGAGATCGCGTTAAGTAGCAAGCCCTGGGGGAGGCCTGGAGAGATGCAGATGTTATAGTTACTGGCAAGTAATTATTACAATTGTATTCAATGTATACGTCTAGAGTACTCAACTTTATGTCAATCTAGTTTACTTCACCTGCAATAAACTATAAACCGTAAAACACTCTTTCCCTTTTCCAACAACAGACTAAAAAAACTATGAAAATTAATTAGGTACAGTTGTTTCTTTTCTGATAAGAATAAAGTAAAATGTATACTTAGGTTGATACATATTGACCACGACAAGAAGTTGATGATCAAGTCCTAATAGATGATAAAATGTTCAAAACAAAGTTACTTACTTAGAAATAACAACAAACAATTATTTAAAAAACGCAAACACTACTGTAGAAAATATGGATGATTTATTAATCTTACGAGTAACAAATAACGTATATAAGGAAATAAACGAAGTACTTATAAATGATAATATGTAAAATCAAGTTGATGACAAAGAAATAAAAATTAACAAAACGCAAACCACGATAGAAAATATGTATGATTTATTAATCTTGCAATTAACAAGTAAAATATGATCCCGAAAAAGTGTTTGGTTAATAGCTTCCCTAATGTAAATTGTTACATTTTTCAATTAAGAATAAGTTCCCACAGAAAAACATGGAGAAGTGATCATTCATTAAGTATTACACTTAAAGATTGAAGCTAGCTGAGAATTATCTTATATTCTATTGAAGTAACATTTGAAACTAGTATTAATATAATTTTCCTTGTGCACATTACTTTTTTCACCAGCAGTCATGCTTTTGAAAGAAAGAAAGAAAGAAAGAAAAATATTTTATTTGCCACATATTAATAAACACAACTTAAATAAAGACTGGTAGTATACACAAGATGTGTGGTGACAAATAGGGAATCAGCTCAGCATGGAGCTGCGACTCTGGGCCACAGCGCTGATTTTCGGCTAAACCCTTGTTAGGAGAGGTGCTAGTGGGTAATATATACAAATATATAGTGTGGTGTATGTATGTACGCATAACAAGATAACTAATACATTAAATAAAAATAAAATATGTATAACAAAATTATCTTAAAAAAAAAAAAAAAATATAAAGAAGGTATGCTTTGTTAATTTGATCGTATAATAATGTGTTTGTACCCACATTTAAAAAAATAATTTTGCTCGACATTACATCATTCGCTACCATGTTTTATTAAAATGTAGAGATGTAGAATTCTGATTCTTAATAAACCGTGTGAATTGTTAACATCTACTAGATACTTTAATGACAAATTAAAGAAGTAAGATGCCAATTAAAATTTGGAAGTTGTATTGATTTATTTCATGGTCAACATTTGTGCACTTCCAAATTGGTTTTGTTGTTTCACTAACAATATACCGACCTGCAAGCTACGAAAGATTAGATTAGATAACGTAAACAATTTAGTGCTAGAAACAACCATTTTGTATTAAAATCACGACCCTATAAATATGACAAATAAATTATTGTATATCAGAAATCGAACACAGTTCCTCTACGTCTAAATCTACGGTCTTAACCGATAGACAACGGAGGCAGGAATTCACTGTTTTTTTTTTGTTTATAGATTTATGCCACAAAATCGTCAAACGATACGACCACGGCCTGAAGGACCCAACCCAAGTTGTGGTTCGCATGCCTGACTAACCGTGGGGCCTCATAAGGCAAACAACTGAAGCTGGATTCAACCTCGAAAAGCTCCACCAAATCATTTGCTGATTAAGTAATGTTTCTTTTTACCACAGCCCGTTCAGCAAAACTTTTCTTCATCGTTTATTTTTTGATTTCCATGTTAACACTAAACATTATGGAAAAGCATGTCATGCAAGTGGCGACTTTGTGGAGAAATAAAGGCCGAAATAACACTAAGCTGTGGTGAATAAATATATTAAAAATACACAACACAAATTAGGACATTTTCCGAAAGTAGTTGACGATGGTCAACTATTCTCTATCACAACCTTATGTCATACTTGTTCCACAACTACAGTGTTACTTTACTGTTGGCCTTGTGTGCCATTACAGCTAAGTCTTAGTCGTGAAGGCACTCGTTTACCGCGTTAAGAGTAATAATAATAATAATTTGTTTATTATCAGGCAACAGATGGCCCATAGATATATATATATACCTTACAACTAAAATACATATAAAAATATCATTAACTTAAAATTATAAAATTAATTAATCTAAAGCTTCCGTATCTTCATCTTCTTGTGGTCATAGAACCCATCAGGTAGTGTGACCACCTTCTGAGGAGTACGAGAAGGTTCACGGTGTCGGCGTCCCTGCTGGGGGTGGTGCAGAGGGTAATGAACATGCAAATCAAAAAGTGTACTCGAGTAGACACAGATTGAAGGGTAGGGGTCTGCGGTGGAGTCATCGAAGGGGAGCTGGAAGATGAAGGAAGCGGCAACTGGATTGGAGGGTAGGCTTGGCAGCCAGAGGACTTGGAGTCGATTGAGCCTGAACGTAAAGGGGTCGACGGTATCGGGGAGAATACTTAAGGTCGTAGGAGCAAGCCTTTACTATTAGAGGGTTTATTAGTTCACTGATATTACCCATATATTTATAGCTGGCGATGGAAGAAGTTGTTAAAGCGGATCACTTCCAAAACACTTAACGACTAGTAATGGCGAGTTAATGCGCCTCGTTTAACAGAGTAACCTATTTTCACTTAATTATCTTTAGGGAGTGAACTTATTTTTATTTGTTACCAGCTTTTTGTGACCCCACTTCGAGGTTATAGATGCTAAATTAACAATGCAACGTTAAGTATATTTATTAGTTGTTTTATCGTTCATATTTTGCAACAGTAGTTCTCTCATATTCATATCATCTTTGTCATAACAAATACGATTCCATAGCCCTTAACAACAAATTATGCTATAGAGTACCACCCAAATAAAACAATAGCTGAAGGTGCATTAAAAAGTCATCGAAACAAAAGGGCATGTATGAAGAGGTTGATAAATGTTGAAGAAGCGAAAGAGGTATGTCGTGACCGTAACAAGTGGCGCTCAATTGTCTCTGCCTACCCCGCAAGGGATTTGGCGTGAAGATATGTACGAGTAAGTAGTACCGCCCAAACATCATCAACGAGAATGCAACCCCTTTCAATTATTCGCAGTGAGCTCATGCCGTAATAACTCTGGGAAGCGTTCTATCTATATACTCATTGACACTTATAATAAAAAGCCTGATCGTATTGACATCATCGCCTCCATTCCTGGAATTTAAAACTTTAAGCTAAAAAAATCTAATCTATTGTTAATGTATGCAAAACCAAAATAATACATAATAAATACAATGAATTAAATTATTAATTATAAGCCGAGTCGAAATTCACGGACTTAACCGCTAGACCACGGCGGTAGTCAGTAAGAGAATACTGTGTTTACTTTCGTTTCTAAAAAAAATATTTTTTTCAGTTTTCAAATCAGTTCTTGGCCTAGAATTTTACATCAGGGGGATTTAAAAATATATTTCCAGTAGATTTAATTAAATTGTATATTTTTGGAGCAGTTATTTAATTTTGCAAATTCCATATCGCATTTTAATCTTTTACAGAAATGTTTCTCTCTCGGCGATTGAAGAATGCAGATTTTGGGTTCTACAATGACATTTTGTTTTTAATAAAAAATAATATAGGTTGGTTGTTAGAAAATGCCTGGCCATTAAGCCCGCCTATGTACAATTTTAGTGCAATAAAGTATTTAAAATAAATAAATAAATAAAATATTGTCGAATAAATATTTAAGCAGCGAAAAATACAAAGTAATATTTATAAGTTATTTTTTTTTCAATCTCATTTCATTTGATATTCAATATTTCATATTTCATTGATATAAATCGATCAAGTTAGTTTTTAGCAATTATTTGCGATTCGCGCAATAGTGAGGCATTCTTAAAATTCATTTACAGTCTGGCCTGCAGTCGTATTCCATTACTTAAGCGAATATAGTGGATTCTGTTAATTACTGTTACTTTTAGCCCATTATATGCAAGCTCAATCAATAACGTTATCCACCATTTCAAAGGTTACCCAAGGGGTTGCAACTTCAAAATCAATGGTAAAACGCAAGGTAAATATTGTCCGCGGCTCGTTCATAATCATTTTAACAACATTAATATTTATTAAAATATGTTTTTTTATTTATTTAAAAACTTTATTGTTTAATAGAAAAGGTATGTAATGATGCTTGGCATTTTCTTACCATGAACCTTCGGGACAAGAAATAAAGGTTTGGGCATGGCAAAATAAAACAGAACAAATAAATTAAAACACTTATAAGAGGTACTTTTAACTAGTTAAATTAAATATAAACATTATAAAACCTATTGACCGCCTCCGTGGTCTAGTGGTAACAAACGTTGCCGTGAACTCGTGTAACGATTGTATTACATGCGGCCAAGGAATAAATATTGTTGGCTGCAATCGACATCCTTTGCCTTGCACATATTTAAGACGTCACCTGTCAGTGTAGATTTTGACATTTCACTTTCAAAACCAACTGCAATGTGCTGCTTCAATTTATAAGAAATATTTTACAATAATCATATACATATTAATAAAAGAAATAATTATATATATAAATTCATCCTACTGGATATTGTCGCCCCCGTAGCTTGGGTAAGTATTGAATTAAAAATAGTACGGGTCACTTCATGACCACGTGCAGTAGTTATTTTTATTTGTGCACCACCGCTGCGTTCTCACCAACTACATGGTATCTTGTCTTGGTGAGGAATGGAGTGGTGGTGGATCTAGAGATGGAACGTAACGTGTGCTCCCCGTGCGTTCCAGGGTTTTTCCAGTAGGACTATAGAGCTGGGGCCCAGCTTGAGAAGATAACCCCGCTGCCCAGGATCCCCGTGACGCCACGTTGTCCGCTTGGGATCGGCAGCGCTCTCCGGGTCCCCATCTTCAGGCTCTCCGAGGGAAGGTACCCCTACGTACGGTCAACGGATGCATAAAGAGTGATAGGGCTAAGTTTTGGCTTAAGACCCTCCCTTATATAATTGTAGATTCTCATTGCTCTCTGTTAACTTCATTTTTCGTAATATATTAAACTTCCTTGCTTAAATTCCTAGTTTTATTTTAATGTCCCGAATAACGTGACACTCGGGAGGTCGTGGGTTCGATTCCCACCGGGGGCAAGTTGTACATTGTATAATATGTATATATTTACAAAAAAAAAGTGTTATATGTGGTTTATCAACCATCTAGTTTCCGTAACACAAGCCTCGTAGCTTACCACGGAAATTAGATGGCGCTATGTGACCTGTCTGGAAATATTTATATTTATATACCTAAACTACAGAAAAAATTTATATAATCACATTCAATACAAAACCTCGCCAGTGTAGGCCAAATTCTTCAGAATTTTCTGGAAGGCCCATGTGCAACAGTGGAGTTCTAGGACTTTGAGTTCTAGGGGCTGTGATGGTGTAATGAGACACTACATAGATTACATAACTAATTATATACATTACATAAACGGGCAATATAAACTTATATACACGAACTAAAATACACTTACTACAACAAATGATTAAGAATATAACATTATACGAGAATGTAAACGAATAAAGTAACATTTAGTACAATTTAACAAAACATTATACATTTACATTAAACATAGTTTTATAATTTAGTTAATTAATAAGGCAAAATTAAACTAATAATAAAAAAAACAATATGTAGATAATTTTTTTTAATTGAACATATGGTATATCTTTTTTGTTGTCTGTATTAGAAACCTTTATACGGGAATGTCAATTTTAATAGCGTTTTATACTGTCAGTTTCCGAGATTCCAATATATTGTTGCAATTTCCGTTAGTTAAGGAATTCCTTTATATGTTTTTATGTTAAAAAACGAAAATACGGCTGCCAAAATCGCTTGCACCACGTGACCGCGCATGTGGAGAACGGCGCTCGACTAAGTGAATTACAACAGTCATAGTAGACCGCCAGAGAGTATTACATATTTCTCCAAATACAACAATCGTAGGAATTTCGCTTACAAGCTTGTATTAAATAACATTCATATTGAAAATCGGAATTTTTGTATTTAAACTTATTATTTAACTGTACTTATGATAAAAATGAATTTACTTCGGATTCGATCTATATCATATGTTAGTAACAATTTAACTTAGAACTATGTTAGTAGGATACACATTAATCATAAATCATAACAATGTAAAATAAAAAAATGTTAATTATAATTGTGTGTTAAGTCACACAGAAGTCGCACAGAAAGCATAGGTATAAAAATAAAGAAAGGCATGCTCCGATGGTTCGGGCATGTCGAAAGGATGAGCGAAGAGAGATTGACGAACCAGATATATAATGCGAAAGTTGTGGGTAAAAGAGGCCCTGGCAGACCAAGACTTGCCTATTATGATCAAATAAATAAAACATTAGCTGAAGGTGAATTAAAAAGTCATCGAAACAAAAGGGCATGTATGAAGAGGTTGATGAATGTCGAAGAAGCGAAAGAGGTATGTCGTGATCGTGTCAAGTGGCGCTCAATTATTTCTGCCTACCCCGCAAGGGATTTGGCGTGAAGATATGTATGTATGTATGTAAGTCACAACTGTGGATAACATTGGGTAACGCAATTGCTATACAGATTTACACGTTCCCACTTACAAATCAAATCCAGCGCTGTCAAAACGCGACGATGTCATCTTCAGAATGCCGTTGTCACTAACTCTTACTCTATGCAGTATCGACGGAAATACATCCACACAAGCACTGCTGCGTCATAGCAGTCCCATCAGCATTCTGAAGATATTATTGTATTGGACGCGCAGAGCGTTGTAGACCCGACCAGAGTATCTCATCCACAAGACGGCTGGTGTAGGTATTGTAACGGGTACATGTAGGTTACGGAGTTATTTGAATTTTAATAAAGAATTGTATTGTGATTGTATATATTATTATTGAGAATTTGGCCTACACTCGCCACGCTGGCCAGACGGCTTGGCGAGGATATGATGCCAATTTATTAACGATTCCACAAGTTCTCGGTTCCACTAATACCAACTTGTGGAATCGTTAATAAATTGACATCATATCCTCGCCAAGCCGTCTGGCCAGCGTGGCGAGTGTAGGCCAAATTCTCCAGATATATGTTCTGGAAGGCCCATCTTTAGCAGTGGAGGTCTAGGACGCTGTGTTCTAGGGGCTGTAATGATTGTCATTAATACGACAATGACATAGTTGTTGGATTTTGTTTTGTGAAAAAAAAGAGAATCGAGAGCTCGGACCCAGAGATCGACAGTGAGAATATTTTTTATAAATATTAGGATTAAAATAATAATTCTGGTTAAAGTCAATCGCGTAATAGTGTCCCGCGTAGGAAAGTGTTTAGTTTTTGTATATTTGTAAAAAATAAAAGGAGTTCTGTAGAATCCTCTCCGTAACAAAATAAAAACGCGTTCCTTAAATTCTACAAAGATCGGTTCAAACCCACCCAGCATGTACCAATGAGAAATACACTTTTCTTACGTACATTTGTCATAGATTTACAACACCACGGTTCCTGTGCCTTGGAGAGCATGTTAAGCCGTGAAATCGTTAATAAGTTGTCATTAAAATATGACATCATATCCACGCCAAGCCGTCTGGCAAGCGTGGCGAGTGTAGAACAAATTCTCCAGATATATTTTATTTATTTTTCATTTTTCTTTATTAGGGTCAACAAACAGAATTGCACAGGTTTTAACATTTAACAATAATAAGATACATTAGATCATGCAATACCCACCACGTTAACCACATATTTATAATTGCGTAAACTTTACAGCTAATAATAATAAACAAATGTTGATAAATGAAAGGAAAAAAAAAACTAAATTAAACAAGTAAAAACAAAGGAGAAAAAAAAAAAAAAAAAAAAAAGAAATTGAAAACTATTCCTTTAAAACCTTCAAGACACTTATTCTAAAGGCCCCAGCAGTGAAGGCGATGATGTCAATGATATATGTTCTGGAAGGCCCACCTCCAACAGTGGAGGTCGAGGACGCTGTTATTATCTTCCATGGGTATTAAATAAAATGCATTTAATAAGAATCAAAATCACTATAATTTCATATAAACATTACACAATATTGATTATTAAATATAAATTACACAATATGGCAGCGTCCACACGAACGTCTATCTCGAGCACGGTCGCCGAATGGTTCCCACTTTTACCGACATGCGCTAGCGCCACTTACAACCAGAGTGTTGCTTCCATACAAAAATAATACCTTATGGTTGAAACATTGTATAAAATAATGAATATTATAGCGTATTATTAAATGATGATTAACAATCTAGATATAGGTAATATTGAGTATTGTGTATTATTGTAGTATGCTAACACTGTGTTATATAATTATTGAATAAATGAACAAATAAAAGTAACTACACCCAACCGCAGGCGTTGGATAATCCTGTGACTGCAAAGGCAGGTTACACTATATTGGCAATATTTTAATATCAAAACTGATATACCACCTTCTTGGTGGTAAAAACAATAACAAATATATGAAATAAAAAAAAAAATCATGAATATTAATATGCTAAAGTCAAAAATAACAATATAGAACCCCTCCGCCTAAAATGTTAATGCCAACCTTTTTGCGTGTTATTTCTTTAAAAAAGAAGGATAAATGAAAAAATATATGTGAGACATAATGCTCGCTCTACACTCACGTCAAAGGACTAAACGAACGCTACGCTAGCAAACCAAATATTGTAACGAAATTACTTTAAGAAATTTTGTTGATTTGTTTAATTAATTCAATTATTTTTGTTTAGATTATACTGTTTGCATCTGTAAGTACTAGCTATATTCATTTTTGTTGTTTTCTGTAGTTTACCGTTTTTGTCATGCCTATATATTTTTTTAAAATTGTACTACTTAGTTTTGTGTTTTAGTAAGCGATGTTACCTATCTTTTGAATGCAATGCTGGTCTGTAAGTAACATGTTTACTAAACTAATAAGATACCTTCTAGATTGTATATTGTATAAGATTTTGTAAACATGTTGTTGACTTGCCTAATTAAATAAATAAATTATAACATTTAAGAGGGCTTAACGCTTGGATTCTCGCTATCACTAGCACAATATTTTTTTTGTATATTTATTGTATTTTTTTAAAGAACGACATGAGACTTTGAGCCCACGTTAAGGTGTGTGTAAGTGGCACGCGAGGTCCATGCATGTTAGCAACTAGAATCAGACAGTCATTACTGACATCAGTCCCTAACACTTGACTGGGCATGACGGAAATTCGAATCTAATCCCGAAACTTGTGGATACAATTTACTGGTTTATTGGCACGAATGGTGGATCTTCCCATCAGTACGCCTACCACCTAGTTCAATCAAAACATTACTGTCCGGGAACGACATTTGAAAGACATTGTTAGATATTTAGTGTGCAAGCCAAATATATCACCAAAATGTCCGTATTTAAATTCTCTAGACTCAAAACTACACTTACACGTGAAAAATATTTGAAGATATTGGATCGTGCGAGCGATTCAATTAATTGTTCTTTAATTAGCAGAGGTTTTGCGTTTTGTCGGCTTTCGGGTTGCACACAGGCAAGTCTTAATTGTAACATGCCTGTTGATGTACCACTGTACCAGGTATTGTAATCTCATAGGTACTCAGGTGAATTTGAAAGATATTTATTAATTGTTGTTGTGTAATTCTGTATTTGTTTCATTTATAAATCTGCTATAGCTGAGCTTTCCTTGCAGATTCCTTTCTCAGTTAGATTAAACAATCACTCGAATTTGCTAACAGCTTATACTCCTTTGACTACTTGTAAATAATTTAAATTATGACGTGTCACAAATGCCTGTAATAGGTTTACGTGAATAAATATATTTTGACTTTGACTTTGAGAGGGATACAAAAGCGCTAAACCATTAGGCAAAAGCAAACAAAGAATTCGAATTTGAACGAACATCGTATAGTGAGTGTGTACGGAAGTTAAGGCGAAATATGTTTTATTATTCTTGGAGAATTCACACGTGGGCTCGCCTCAGAGGTACCGCCATGTAGGTTGTACGTGATTTGCCTTCTAAATAATAATTATTTACTTGCTGTATTTTTTCGCGTAAGGAAGTAGGTTTCGTTGGTTTGTTTGGTATTCGTGATATTTTGTTTGTTTCCAAAGTATAGTAGTAAATTAATATACATTAAATATAAATTAAAAGCTACCTAAATAATAAACTTATAGTTTGAATGTCCCCTCTGTATAGCGAGGCTAATATGTTGGATGTAATAATTGCCAAGCAAATTTTTTTTTTATTATCAGTGCGAGTAATCCGATGTGTGTGTATCTAATTAGGCGGGTAAACCTATTTCATAATACCGTAATGTTTACATTTTTTCTAATAATTATATTCCTTTTTTCCTTTTACTTGATGTTAGTTTTATATTCTTCGGTTTTTTTAATATAATTTTATTATTTCTTTTTGTAATTTATTCTATATTTTTGTGTATTATATCTTAGTAAGAAATGTAAATGGAATTAGGTTAAACTTCTTCTTCTAAATAAATGAATAAACCTTCCTGTCTTCAAACCTTTCCATCAGCCGCTTTGACAACTCCTTGGCCAGGCTTATTTCCGCACTTCCCGCGCCTGACGAGGTCGCCCGGGTGTGAGATGGAGCTAATGTGTCTACACACGTCGCTTCCCACACCAAAGACCTGCAACGTTCACATGGCCCAACAGCAACGTGTCATGTTTAAAAATAAATTAAAATACATTGTTTACTGCATTTATTCGAAGTTAATTAATATAAATTAAATATAAATTAAAAGCTACCTAAATAATAAAATTAAAAATAAACTAAACTATAAATAAAAAATGTCCTCTAGAGACGTCCCATCCGAGATAGTCCCAAGGAGACTGGCAACATTTCCCCTCTGTATAGCGAGGCTAATACGTTGGCAGAAATACCTTCCTGTCTCCAGACCTTTCTGTCAGCCGCTTTGACAACTCCTTGGCCAAGCGCCTCGCCGACGGTAAAATAAAAGAAAATGTTTTTTACTTTTTATATTTGCCTTGCCCTCCTGAGGCACTGGGACCCTGCCCCATGATCTGGCTTCTCACTAACTGCCCTTGAGATGATGTTGCCGCTCCCTCGTACTCTGTGCATCAACGACGCGACGCGTTTCCGCAATACTGAGTAGAAATCATTTGTGTGCGCGTACGCAAACATCGCTGATGCACTGCACCAACGTACTTTGTACACTTAAAAGCTGCTCACTTCGGCAATATATCCAGAAAATAATAAAATTCGTAATAAGAATACAAGTTTTCTATGCAACTAACAGTTATATTAGGTGCCATCTATCGTGATAACAAGTTAAAAGATACACCCCATTACAGGCAACTACCACATGCTATTACAGTATTCATTAATTGGGCATGAGTAGCCAATAATAATAATAATATAATATATATATATATAATAAAACCTAATTATTTCTAACTATTATATGTACACTATTAATTTTCTACATTGTCCCAAAGGTTGACTGTCAGAGAATGTCTAGCGGCATTAAGCCCGCCACTTGTATATAGTGCAATAAAGATTTAAATAAATGAAAATAAAAATTGATGGCCCATAGATAGCCCAAACCTTACAACTAAAATACATAACAAAAATAATAAAAGTAATTCATCTAAAGCTTCCGTATCCTCATTTTCTTTTGGTCATAGAAGTACCCATCAGGTACTGTGACTACCTTCCGATAAGTACGAAGAGCTGTAGTGGACGGCGCCGGAGTCCCTGCTGGGGGTGGCGCAGAGGGAAAGTGCTCAGGAACATCGTTGGTGCTGCGTAAAGCAAATCCATAACTGTATCATGTATTAATGACAGTGCACTTATTCGTCCATCTGGCGGGGGGTCGTCCCACTCTGCAATGCTCCATCGATCGTTGGTTAGGTTAGGTTAGGTTAGTGTCCGGCCTATTGCCTGACTGAAGTCAGCTTGCTAATTTTGAAAGCTATGTCAGTTACTTTGGTTCTCTGACGAATATAAAAAAGCATGGCTGTTTCCACGACTCTGCTCCATACGACATTACGGGGAGAGCATATTGGTTGAATACTTTTGTTTTCAGACGTTGTGATATTGACGATAAGCGGATGTGCCGGAGTTTCTCGAATGTTGCCTATCGTACTCTTATGAGTGCAGAAGAAGTGCTATATCAGTTTCTGTTTCTTCAGAATTTGCCTATTTATATAAATAGGACCGAATGCATTGAATCCACACGAACAAGTGAGTGCGCATACCGTAACTAGTCATCTCAGACCCCCCCCCCCCCTTCCGGGGGAAGACGGGAATTCGTAACGAGGTGTTGGCCTCCTAACAAAAATAGCATTCGCTGCACGTAACTACGGGCAGGGCGCGGGAACCTTTATTATAGGTTAAATTTAATACGAGCGGGCGCGGCGGAGGCCGCGGAATGTCATCTTGATCAGGCTATCAAATCGCGCGCCATGCGCCGTGGAACCTCGGGAGGTCTAGCGTGCAGAGGGGCCAGATCTCTCACGAGTGGGAAATTTGACCTCTCTGCCCGTGAGAACATTCCCTTGGCTAGACGGCGCACGAACTCGTCCAGTGTTTCTATCCGCAGATCGCGGATAATGACGTCATTTCTCACATAGCGCACCTTCTTATATCTCCTACACTAGCGCCCTCCCCGCAACGGCGACGCCGCGCGTATTGTTATCGATGCTAACTATCTATAATAACTTTGCTCGCCGTCTTGAGAGCGACAACACTATTGTGTCGTAATTTCATGTCATGTTGTATAAAATAAACAAAACATAAAAGAAATAAAGCATTAAAGGTATACATTATTTAGCAGTAATCTAGAAGTGTCCAAAGTAATAGGTTTTTCCGTGAACAAATATGTCTGTCTAGTGATAATTTACCTAAAATATATGTATGTAATTTTCTTTTGTCTCGTTTATGACACGTAGATTTAAATTAATGTTGTGATGTTGAGTGCCGAAGCGAAGGGACGAATTTGTTTATATTTTGGTATTAAAGAGAAAAAATATACTTTATGTTTAAACCTCTGGAATCGCTGCTGTTTCGCCGAGACGTCACCTCCATGTTCAACGAGCTACACCACGGTAAATGTTGTAAAGAGCTCCATAACCTTAAACCTTCTTCTCTATTTCGCAAACACACAGGCCACTACATATCAATTTGGAGACTCTCACATCTGTCGCACGCTGAAGATGGTAGGTGATGGTAGGCAGGCAGTTATTTTTGCCAATCGGTGCCAGCCAAAGAAAAATAACCCTATCCACTTAATTAATATATGACACTGTCAGAACACGCATGAGGGTACAGTTAATGCAGTGGAAATGAGGTCGTTGCGTCGGATATGCGGTGTTACTTTAACGGACCGCATACGTAATGACGAAATACGCAAAAAGGTTGATATTAAAGAAAGCATAGGGACAAAAAAAGGAAAGGCATGCTCCGATGGTTCGGGCATGTTGAAAGGATGACTGAAGAGAGATTGACGAACCAGATATATAATGCGAAAGTTGTGGGTGAAAGACGCCCTGACAGACCAAGACTCACTTATCACGATCAAATAAATAAAACAATAGCTGACGGTGCCAAGTTTTTAAGCCATCGAAACAAAAGGGCATGTATGAAGAGGTTGATAAATGTCGAAGAAGCGAAAGAGGTATGTTGAGATCGTGACAAGTGGCGCTCAATTGTCTCTGCCTATCCCGCAAGGGACCTGGCGTGAAGATATGTATGTAATATATGAATGCAGGAATATATAATTCCCTCGCTGCACAGTGTTCTTGGCACACTGCCACATGATCAAGTCATGGGTGAATATTTTTATATATAATTTGTTTTTTTTTTTCAAATAATTTTCAGTTTTATGTTATATGTCTGAATAAAATAATAATAATAATACAAAATCGAAAGAAAGCTGATAATTGTGAAATAGGTTTTTTTTATGCAGACACTACCATCAACGTCGTCTCACATCATGCGTCTGCCCGCGTTCGGGTAGATAGTTCACTCAGACATCCCGCTATCGCCTTACTCCGGCCATCCACAGGATTAAACTGTCCTTTTTGCTGGCATGGCAGGATTCAAACGCTATTAAAGTTCATATTCGCACAGACAAAGCATCATAGTGGAAATTTTGACATTATCTCGGCCACTATAATACTTAAATGTATTTGTGATATTTATCTAGTTTGGTACGCTAGATCGACGAGCTTGTCACGTGTCATGATTGGCCTATAGTAAAGTTGGCTAAATGGGAATCCGCTTCTTTATAAACGTGGTTTTTGACAACTCCGGAATGGAAACGGTCGTGATAATACTTTACTTCTTATTTTATTTTCCTCGGCTAAACACTGCTAATACTGACAGTAAATAAAAAGTTGATTATTTTGACAATGCGCTAATACACCTAACAGACTGCCGCCGCAGTGTACTGCGACGAAAATTTTTTTTTTTTTTTTATTTATTTAAAAACTTAATTGTACTTTGTACAAAGGCGGACTTAATGCCGCTAGACATTCTCTGACAGCCAAACCTTTAGGACATTTAGACAGTATCAATGATAAGTAGGTGCAATATTATTAAATTATACATATTATTATATATAAATATTAATACATAAACAAGTACATATATAAATTATTCATTATGGATTATATATATAATATAATATAATAACAGTACACTAAATAAAACCAGTCATGTGAAGAAGTGGCTAAAGAAAAAGGTTACAAAGGAAGAAGACACCGCTGCAAAGGTGTGGAATAAACGGAAGAGGAAGAAAAAAAATAAATAAAAAATGAAATGATAAATTTTAAGTTAAAAGATAGTATTCGTACACATTGCACGATTAGGAGCTTGTCTAATATCTTGGGGTAATTCATTCCACAGATTTGCAGCGACGAATTTATTAACTATTGGGAATACAAAATATAAAATAATAAATACAAATAATTTAAATAAAATTAAAAAAATAGTTAAACAAAAAAAAAACTTAGGTTGAAAGATCAAAACATCCAGTTGGCCTTGGCAATAAATCCTCTACAATTCTTTACTGATATATTATAACAAAAAACGGCAACCTCCTTTGACACGCCGAAATCAGTGAACTGTTATTGCTAGAACGGAAATCGTGAACCAGATGTATACGCCAAGATTTAATGCCGCGGCAACAAAATCATAGACACTCGCCTAGACTCAATGCGACTGCGCTTCGAGATTGTGAATAAACAACAATAAAAAAGTGACCATCTTGCGTGTTAAAATGAATCAATTGCGGTGCAAATTTTAATAGTTTGGTTAAAGGACATATTAAAATTTATTTATTTAGTAATTTGGAAACATCACTAGCACTTTTACACGTCAGATAAAATATAAATAAAAAAATGTCAAATGCTTGTTTTTGTTTTGTAAATTAATTTACTGTGGATATTGTTAGTCAAAAATTGTGTCGTTTTGTTTAATAATGACGCAGCTTCATTAACCACCATACAGTAGTTTTTTTTTTTCAGATAATGATTTTATTCATTAAAAAAATGTGACCTTTTTCTATTTTAAATAGAGGTTCTACCAATGAACCCTGAAGTCTAAAAATATATACTAAACGTTTAATATAATTTTAAAGCTCTTTGACATCAAGTTGCGTCACGTTTTTGTTTGTGTTAACCTCTCCATACATATTTATATATCAATGGCGAAACCGATTTATTTAATCTGACAACACTCAATAGAGCTAACAACAGTTGGCAATTAAATATAAAACGAAAACAAAAGAATTTTAAGCCAATCAGTTTTGACACGAACTATAATCTGAGACTGTAATTAATTCTGTAGCCTTAAGCTGTAAAGTTTCTATGCTATTTAAAAGTCAGTAACATTGGTAAACTGAGGCGGCTCCAAATTAACTCTTTTTATGCATAAACTTTAATTGTAGTAGGAAGAGGAATAGATCCAAGCTGTTATTTGCTATCAGATTTGCTGGAACAAAATACATGAAAAACTCCTTTGTGCTAAGATCATGCCTAAACACAATGAAAATTTCGGTGATATAGATTTGTTGAGTGTTAGTGTTGCTAGGTTAAAAAAAGAAATTAATATAAAATTATCTAAATGAATCATAATTGTTATGCTTGGAGAACTTTTCATTTATTTATTTTTTGATTACTATTTATAATTTTTTTTGCAAAATCTATGTTTAATATTTAAGTGGAAAATTTGCTGGATAGTATAACTTTTAGAATTGTTGTTAACTTTAAGATGTTTCCTGAATAAATAAAATAAAATTATAGCCAGTCGAACAGACTACCTTTGGTAATCAGACAAGCTCCATCACTCAAAATATTTAAAGACAAGTATTACAATTTTTTACACCATAAACAGAATAACTTACCATAACTTTCTACTATGTGCTTATATGTATTTATTATTTATGTATATATTATTATTTCATTATTGTTGATCACAATAGTATTTCTGCACCCGCTTATAATGGCTTCCCATTCACAAAGGTTAATTGGTAGAAAATGCATTTATAGCATTAAGCTCGCCTTTGTACCCACACTATTTTTGGTTCTATACAATAAATAAATTATTATTATTATTATATCAATGTACAATAATATTCCTTTATTCCTTTGCAACACAATAAGCAAATGCCAAAATGTCAGCTGGCTGCAGCTGTCACACGGTAAAACATTGCGGGCTGTCAAATTTCGTAGCTAAATAGTTTGCGAAAATTGTTTATTTGACAGATTGTTTAATTTTTATGATTAATGGTAGACACTCACTATGGTAGAAACAAACGCGTTTTAATTTAACTATTCGAATCGTCCAATTATATAGCGGACTGTTGATCAATTATCGCATTCAGCATCCATCATCATCATCATCATCAGCCTGTGTCTCTCCACTGCTGGAAATAAGCCTCCCCCAAGGCTCGCCACTGCACGCTTTCTTTTGCAACCCGCACCAGCGACCTTAGGTCATCCGTTCATCTGGCGGGGGGTCGTCCCACTCTGCGTCGTCCAGTACGTGGTCTCCACTCCAGAACGCGTTTGCCCTATCGGTCGTCGGTTCTGCGGCAGATGTGTCCGGCCCATTGCCACTTCAGCTTGCTAATTTTGAATGCTATGTTAGTAACTTTGGTTCTCTGACGAATTTCAACGTTTCGAATTCTATCCATCAGAGAAATACCAAGCATAGCTCTCACCAGCATCCGCGATGCCATTTTCAACAAGATTATGAAGCTGACGTCGTTTGAGAAATAATATTCATTTATTCATCGACAATCATAAACAATTTTTTGAAATTGACCACGTGATTTGGTCTTTTGGTAGGCTTGTCAATGGACACTTTAAATCGCTAAGCGATCGATATGAGACTGCTGCCCTGATGGTACGGACTCTTAATATTTAATGTTTCTATGCCATTTAATTATTGGTATCACAAAAGTTATTGTCAGACATGACAGCTGGACCATGTTGCCAAAAATAATCTTAGAATAGAATTAAGGTTTTATTGCTGTAAATTTTTGGAATGGCTTTTTGTTTATGGCAAGCTCAAAATCAAGCCACTTCCTTTCTAACCAAACTATTTTATATATGTATGTAAGGTATATTGTATATTTATGTGTAAGTATGTATAGTGTGTAGTATATGTATTATGATATCATAGAATAAGTTTTTAAATAAATAATAATAATAATAAATATTTCCAGACAGGCCACACAGCGCCATCTAGTTTCCGTGGTAAGCTACGAGGCTTGTGTTACGGAAACTAGATGGTTGATAAACTACATATTATACTTTTTTTTTTGTAAATATTTATATACATATTATACATATAAACACCCAGACCGAGACAAATTATACAATGTACAACTTGCCCCCGGTGAGAATCGAACCCACGACCTCCCGAGTTCACGGCAACGTTTGTTACCACTAGACCACGGAGGCGGTCAATTATTATTATTTCATTTTTCTTTAAAATTAAGTTTCATATTTGAGCCCTTTGCCTACTATCTACCTCATAATCAAAATTATCTGTATTGTCCCAAAGGTTAGCTGCTGGAGAATGCAAAATATAAATAAATAAATATTTCAATAGTCCAAGATACGTAGAATCCTAACGAAATATGGTCATGGATTATTTTTTAAAATTTTATTTTGATTAAATAAAACCATTGTGTGTTATTACACTAGCTGATAGTGTCGCTTATTTCATGCAGTGTTATTTTTATAAAATATCACCATGGCAAGCTTTTTTTTTCAAATTCAAATTCAAAATCGTTTATTGCACAGAATACAGGTAGATATAGGATAATACAATTTTACAGTTCAGCTGTATCCTACCATAATGGTATGCAAATAATAGTACATGTCAAATTACAACTAAAATTATATTTGTCAACACTTATAATGTAAAAATTCTTGAATACTATAAAAACATTGTTCCTTTAACCATTTAATTAACAGCTTCTTAAATTTAATTATTGATGTCAATTGTTTTAATTCTATAATATTAGTTCTCCTTGAAAGTAAAAATTGGCATTTGACATCATTGCAAATGGCACACACTATCAACGAGAACAAAAAATAGGTGGTAGGCAGACTGATGGTGGTAATTTGTCTAGTATGCCGGGGCGGGGAAGTATCCACTGTTCGTGCCGATAAACCCAGTAAAGTGCGTCCACACGTTTCGGGATCAGATTCTAATTGATGATTACTCAAACAGGACACATTAATGGACCTCGCGCGCCACTTACCATCAGGTGGGCGCAAGTTCACATGTCGTTCTAGTATATAAAAAAATAAAAGACATCATTCATCTTGTATATGGATTTAGGCTAAATTGTATAAATCAAAATAGTTTCCATTGGTTCACTTAAAACAACTTGGATACAGTCAGAACTAATAAAAATCAATACAATTATTAAAACATATGTTCTAAACAAGTGGTAATAATGGTTGGACCGTAAACAGGCAATAATCCATATTTATGTATGTTAGGCACAACATTAATTACTGCTACAAGCAAGTAAAACTAACTTCGAAACCACTCAAATAAGATCGTGGCTGTAAAGAGGCCGTGTTAGTTTACATTCTAAATACTTAATAATTATGATGTACAGAAATTATATATATATGTCAGATATTTTTTTTTAAATAATGTATTTACAGTTATTAACAATATTACAATTTAAGTAGATGCACGACTAGTACTCAAATAGTCCGAAGTTTAATCTGAGTTTTATACTATCTGTTGCAGCGCGTCTGACCTCTTTTGACAGACTCTGACCTCCGTTTTGACTGACAATATTAATGGCCTATTTTATTTGACAGATTGTTGAACTATGACATTGACAACGACTTTTTACTCAGTCTTGCCCAAGACAAAACAATTATGAGTATTTTAATTCAATTTACCATTTTTTTTTCACTAAATACGATACCAATATGACTATATTATCTGGCTGTACCTAATAACAAGAATAACATTCGAGCTCAAACATAAGGAGGTATGGTCGCCTAAGTAAAAACTAAATGATTTTAATCCAACGTACTTGAGATGAGCGTGCACATCAAGTCATGGTGCTCGATGGTATCGTACTTTATGATAATGATGCCGCCTGTCAATTAATTGTTTTTATTGTAAATAGCTATTCGAAATTATACTATACGAATATACCATGAACATGATAATACACACTGGCCCAAAATAAGTCACCTTATCGAAGACCAATGACCTTACATGGACATAACACGTCATACAATACCAAAGCCCAAACATGGCACTTGATTCGCATATAACTATTTTATGCAATGACATTAAATTTATGCTTCTACTGCTACTGGGAAGTTACGTTACATCTTCCTATCGAACATACCACAGTGTTTAAAGAGAAAAGTTTTTTACCAATGCGTTCTTCCAGTAATGTGGTATGGAGCAGAGACGTGGACACTGACAGTGAGTATGATCCACAAGTTTAAGGTCGTTCAGCGAGCTATGGAGAGATATGCTCGAGATTTCTCTGAAGGACAAAGTTCGAAACGTTGACATCCGTCAGAAAACAAAGTTGCCGACATGGCTTTTAAAATTAGTAGAACCGATGAACGATTGAGACGGGCTCTAAAATGGAGACCACACACTGAAAGACGCAGAGTGGGACGACCCCCCGCCAAATGGACAGATGACCTGAGGTAGGTCGCTGGGGATGGATGAGGATGGCAGGAGATGGTGTGAAGTGGCGAGCCTTGGAGGAGGCCAATATCCAGCAATGGAGAGGCACAAGCTGATGATGATTATGAAACTTTACTTTTGGCCTAAAAAAGTTCAAGCAAGCTCGTGCATTCACTCTGTAGCCACGACTCAGACTTAGCTGTAAAGGCACACAGGGCCAACAATGAAAGAGAGATGGTTCATAGTCCTTTCTTGGGGTCTCCTTATGAGGCTCCACGGTGATTTGGGCATGCGTCCTCCCGCAGTAACCCTTCAGGCTGGAGTCGTATTATTAATGATTTTGACTAACCTAGTTTTTTTTTTTTTTTTTTTGTCAACTTGAATTCGAACTCGGTCCGTCCTCGTCACGTCTACGGCCGTTGTAAGTGATAATTGAGTAATAACTAATAAGTATAAGAATGACAGCGCACTCGAAAAGTGGTACAAAGTGGAAAATTATCTTAGTTACCGTTAATTGTTTCGTCTCATGCCTACTTAAGAGGATTATAATATAACCATATCTATAGTAAGTACTTTAATAGGTGCATATTTCGCTGACCGAAGCCATAAGTGACTTTGTACTAGTTTTTTTTTTAAATTAACATCACGTGATATTAAAATTAAAATACAAACGCCATCAACTTATATTGTGGTTTAGCGTGAAACTTAGTCTCTGAGACACGAGACTGTGGTGTTGTAAACTTCGGACAAACCTTGAACCTCTTGGCTTGAATCACCGCTTCTAGCCTATCAATCAATCCATCGCCGATCTGTTATTCGAATGAAATCCACTTTTTATAAAACAAAATAGTATAGTGTACCACTAACAAAAGGCTCCGTGTGTGCTTACAAATACAACTGCCTCCGTGGTCTACCGGTTAAGTCCGTGGATGTCGACTCGGGGGTACCGGGTTCGATTCCTGGTCGGGATACAAAAATATTTATTAATGTAAATAAGTACATTTAATTAATATTTAATTTATTTGTGATATTTCTCGAGTTTGGTACGCTGGAGAGCTTGCCACTTGTCATGATGAGCCTATAGTAAAGTTGGCTAAATGTGAACCAACTTCAAATAAAAAAAAGGAACGTGGTTTCTGACCACCCCGGAAGGGATACAATAGTGATGATGACTAGTAAATATTATAAATTTATATACTATGCATCGCTAATTCGGTGCCATCATCTCGTTAACCTAAAACTATTCTATAGATACGGAAAAGAGAATGTATGCAAGAAATCGATCTGTTAATAGATATAGACATAACGTCCTCATGCCAAAGCGTATTTGTCACTTTAGAAAGATTAAAATATCTATCAAAGCTTCTGGGATTTGTTCCGAGTCGTAGAGAAATAGAAATAGACTATTTGAATCCAGTATGTATGTACATAATGCTATACCCATTCCTATTATATATATCTTTCTATTCAGAGGCCTTGAACTCTGTGATGTGGCCTATGATAATAATAATATTCTCGTCGTTTTTTTGTCTACGACACAACATTACACGGGCAACACCGGGTCAAACAGCTAGTCTAAAATAAAGTTCATTCGTCATTCATTCATTACAAGCCCCTAGAACACAGCGTCCTAGACTTCCACTGTTGGAAATGGGCCTTCCAGAACATATATCTGGAGAATATCTGCTGTCAATTTTTCATGACAATTTATAAACGATTCCACAAGTTGGTATTAGTGAAACCGGGACCGGGACATGCTCTCCGAGGCACAGGAATGGTGGTGTTGTAAATCTATGACAAATATATGTAAGAAAAGTGTATTTCTCATTGGTACATGCCGGGGGGGTTTGAACCGACCTTTGTAGGATGTAAGGAACGCATTCTTACAACCGAGCCACCACCGCGCCGTATAATAAAGTACCTGATCATAATAAAGGACCTAATCGTATAAACAGTGTTTTGTAACTATTTCATAATTAAATCTTAATCAATTGAATATTTTAATTAAATTATAATAAATTTACAAAAAACACAATAAACAGGTTATTGAACAATATTTAGTTGAGGCACGCTGCTACAAAGTTGGGGCCGGTTTTGGGCAATCTGTTTTAACCAAAAAAATCTGATATTTGTAAGTATAAGATTCTGTAAGTATATTGATCATACTTTCTGCAACCGGCCGTAAATATTTATTTTTCTTGATTAAATTACTAAATAGAATCCACCAAGTTGCGTGGTTTAATTTATATGAGGATGGTCTATTTTTCTTGCTCCACGTCTTATGCGGTTGGACGGTCGCCAAGTCGTCGAACAGCTTTGACAAATTACAGCTACCTTTGAGTTTATACCAGTTATATTATATGATTAGATATATATATATATATATATTACAAACTAGCTGTTTGAGTGGTCGGCAACATAAACATTCAGGTGGACCTAGAGACTGTGTAATTTGATTGTTGCAGCATAATAAATAAATAATAAAATAAATATATTATTAGTAGGATAAATTTAATTATAAGTACATTTCTCATATATTTACATTATTGGTAATTCTAATAGTTTTATTCGAAGTTAATTATAGTACATTAAATATAAATTAAAAGCTACCTAAATAATAAAATTAAAAATAAACTAAACTATAAATAAAGAATGTCCTCTAGAGACGTCCCATCCGAGATAGTCCCAAGGAGACTGGCAACATTTCCCCTCTGTATAGCGAGGCTAATACGTTGGCAGAAATAATTTCCAGCCTTCCTGTCTCCAGACCTTTCTGTCAGCCGCTTTGACAACTCCTTGGCCAAGCTAATTTGTAATTAGTAGATAATTTAATTATTAAATACTTATTACACTAATAAGTGTAATAAATACGCAAAAGGATAGGTATAAAAGAAAGTATAGGGACTTAGGAAAGGCATGCTCCGATGGTTTAGGCATGTTGAAAGAATGAGCGAAGAAAGATTGACGAACCAGATATATTATGCGAAAGTTTTGGGTAAAAGAGGCCCTGGCAGACCAAGACTCACATATCACAATCAAATAAATAAAACAATAGCTGAAGGTGCATTAAAAGCCATCGAAACAAAAGGACATGTATGAAGAGGTTGATGAATGTCGAAGAATCGAAAGAGGTATCTCGTGATCGTGACAATTGGCGCTCAATTGTCTCTACCTACCCCGCAAGGGATTTGGCGTGAAGATATGTATATATATGTAATACATACACAAAATTAAACATACTCCTATATACACGTATTAACATTGTTGGGAGCTATTAAGTAGGTGTAGATAGACAGAAGAGGAGACAAATTTCTAAGCATTCCATGGATTCACCGTGCGGGTGCCGGGTTCATCGTGTGTGGGTAAGAGATGAGAAGAATGGTGTCTCGGGCTTGCGACCGACAATAGGCTGGTTTAAGAAGCTCGTTCCATAAATGTATTGACGGCAGACCTGCTTAGGTTTCAGTAAGTCTCGCACCAACTTCCACTGCGTAAAGCTGAGTCCTGAACCCGTTCCTAATCATTTCTTCTGTGAGATCATAATATTTATTCGACTTCATGTTGTGGTCTTTTGGAATATTTAATTCCCACGGAACGGTAAGTTCAATAAGGATAACTTTTTTCAAGTTCCGAGAAAACACTGAGATGTCTGGCCTATAGGCTGATACAGCTAGTTCATCTGGGATCCTATAGTGTTCACATGTATCCATGAGAATTTTCCAGTCTGATGCGGCGCCAAGGATCGAGGTGGGCTTGCATTTAGTTTTCGTGCTTTGCCCTTCCTTTACAAATGTGGTCAAAGTTTTATTTGTAGTCAGTTAGTCAGTCCCTTTCTGGCTCTTGCAATAGAAAGACTTACTGCTTCACGGACTTTGTGTGAGTAATAGCCCATTTCTAGAAGAGTAACGCTACAAGTCTAGCAGTTCCTATGGCAGCACCACACAATGTACAGTTCTTTTCCGTTGCTTTTCCACAACTTACCAGATTACTCAGGTCCGGGAGGAACATTTGAAATGCGTTTAGGTAGAATTTTAGCAACGCCGGAGACCAATCGTACATTAGTGTGCGCCACTTTAGGGCTGGAGGGATGCAATAATCGCCCAAAGTTAGCCAGTCATTTTGAACTTCTAGAGTCATCGCGTGCACTCTGTATTCATGCTCTTCATTTCTCCTGAGGAAGGATTTTATAACCTCTTTGTAACTTTATTTTTTCTTCCAGCCAATGCCTCTTTTGTCAGTCTGGGCACCTGTCACGAATTTCTTGAAGAATAGTAGTCTCGGTTCCATCTCTGAGACTGGAGGGTCTTTTGAAAGGGGTGAAATTGTATTATCCTGGGAGCTGGCTAGAATTTGATATTTGCTTATACGTAGATGTTTGTATAATTCAGATGGTCTTTTTAAATCCATTCCGAAATTTCTCCGTCCTCTGAAGAATCAAATCAAATCAAATCATTTATTCATCCTTAAGTATAGTTAGTTACATACATATTACAATTGGTATTCAGTAGTTTGTTCGTTCAGCTATACTTTACCCTTAAGGGCATACAGATATATTTATTTAAATGCCAAAGTCAAAATTATTGTCATAAATGCATATAAATAAAATAAAAATAAATTTTGGTATACAAACACAAAAGAAAAATATATAATTAGTGTCCTATTTTAAATATTATAATCTATGTCAAATGTGAGATCATCGTCAGTCAGAAAATCGTCTATTGTATAATAACATTTTCCCAGTAAAGCTTTCTTTAGTTTTGACTTAAATAATGGCAGAGGCAAGTCCTTGAAGAATGTTGAGGAGTCAGCACCCTGGGCTAATCCAAGCCAAGTTATTATTGTTAGTATATAAAATCCGATAAAGTTAGCATATTTAAATTACGAAAATACTTTATAAACTTCAATACAATTTTAAAATCTTATTATAAAAGTTGCAAGAAGTTAAAACAGACCGAGTTTTGAACTAGCATTGTTTACGTTTAGTCAGCACGATCCGAGCATTTCCTTTAAATTGGTTTATATTAAAACGGTTTGTTTAATTTCATGCAACATTTTGACACTAGTAGTAGAAACTAATTTTCGAATGTTGCAAATTTGTAAATCTTAATTGCAATTTTTTTTTTTTTTTTTTTTTTTTTGGTAATCTTCTCCCGATGGATGATAAATGAGATGATAGGGAAGGCAAAGGGTCTAGCCCATACAGCCAAGTCAGACGTAATATATCTTTCTTTTTAATGAGTTAATGAGGCCATCATCAAATTCCAGATGCTGCAGAATTTGATGCTTTTCTTGGAATCACTCGCGGCACCATAGCTCAAACACGTCGGGTAAAATATGGGAGTTGACAGCGCGGGAAACCGCAAAAAATAAACTGCAAATTGTGCCCCATATTTAAAGTCCAATTTATCGTTTTCCATAATTATTCACATTGTAGCACATTATTAAACAAAACAACACCACTTTTGACCAATAATATCCACAGTAAATTAATGTCCACGCAAAATGGCGCGAAGAACTCTTTTTTTTTTTGCAGACAGATCACACAGCGCCATCTAATTTCCGTGGTAAGCTACGAGGCTTGTGTTACGGAAACTAGATGGTTTGTTTGTTTACAAAAAATCATCAGGTTTGTACAAGATATCCAAATCGTTTTTGCAAAACAACAGTGTCTTCTTGAAACAATCATGCAATGTTAATTAAACTGTTTAATAACTTACCAGAAAATATCAAGGTATTATTTATTTATTTAAATCTTTATTGCACAAAGACAAAGGCGGGCTTACTTATAATGCCGCTAGACATTCTATCCTGGCCAACCATTGGGACAACTTGAGCATTATATTGAAAGGTAGGGGCAAAATTGTATTAAATTCTACGGTTTAACTATATACAAATATATATAGTAATACTAATACATATATATATAAATACATATACTACATATACCCATACATATTATTACATACACTACATATTATATTACCGATTAACCGTTTCAAAAAGGATCATTCAACGAGGAAGTGCGGCGGGTGTTTTAGGTACCCTCCCAGGTGGTAGGTCTTTATTTTGTAAAACAGTTTTAATTTCATAGGTATTTTTAGTTTAGTTTTATTTATAATTAATTTTTAATCTATTTTATTTTAATAGTTTTGTATCTTACTTTTATTTAGAGAAATAACTTATTATAATAGTTGGTAAAGTATCATCACGACCGTTTCCCTTTCGGGGTGGTCAGAAACCACGCTTATAAATAAGCGGATTCACATTTAGCCAACTTTACTATAGGCCAATCATGACAAGTGGCAAGCTCGTCGATGTCTCCAGCGTACCAAACTCGAGAAATATCACAAATAAATTAAATATTAATTAAATGTATTTATTTACATTAGTAAATATTTTTGTGTCCCGACCAGGAATCGAACCCGGTACCTCCGAGTCTAAATCCACGGACTTAACCGCTAGACCACAGAGGCAGTTAAAAATATATATAGAGTTATAATAGTTGGGTATCCCTAATATAACACAAATAACAAAATAAATTAACTTCTACATTTAAAACCTTTATTTAATATTACAATCTGCATAAAAAAATGTAACTATAACATATTTAAAAAAATATTAAATTCAGAGCATTATCTAACAAAGGTATAGGTTCGAAATTAAACCTAAGCTTGGATAATTGACAAATATTAAAACCAGTGGAAAGACAAAGGCTGATGATGATACAAGAAATACCAGTAGGACACAAAACATTTAGTTTATATGAAGAAAATATAAAAATAATTGATAGTACGGTTGTGTAAACATCATTTTATTTTTGTCACGAAAAACGTGCCTCGACATTCAATCCTAGGCTTGCACTCAGGTGCCGGGATTCTTTCCAACACCAAAGATTTTCCAAAAATAGATACCGCACCACCATTTAATTTTAAGAAGCCATACGAAATATGTTATTATTAAATCTTGTTTAAAAGTCAATCAGAAATAGACATACTCGTATGCTATTTGACTTTGGTATTTCCTACTTAAGTCTAATACCGCGTGTAATTGACGAAAGAGCGAATATTTTGGCTTTAGGAGTTTAAAAGAACCTCTATTTAAAAAACAAAAAGTCACTTTTTTATACAGAAATCTTTGAATTTTAGTAAGAAATTTATTACGTTCTGGATATAATGCCGAAGTGAGCAGCTTTTAAGTGTACACGTCGAGATTTCTAAGCGAAATCAAAGATATGCTGATCTCAAAATTGCTGTTCTATTAATTTAACCTTTTTTCTTTTTAAAGACGGTGTTTATTTATTTATTTATTGTGCAACAAACAAGTTTATTTATTTATTTATTGTGCAACAAACAAGTTTTATTTTATTTTTTATTTTGTATGTAGGCATAGGACAATAAATATAATGTATTCTGCGCTTTTACATGTCAAAAAATTAATTAATACGAAAAGCTTATTTTCTGGGAAATAGCTTGTATTTGGAGCAGCACATTACTGGTTCTTTACCAGACTGTAATTCTTGAGTAGTGCACACAACATTGAAAAATATATAGGTACGCGAGCAAGCTACTTGAGTACTACACACAAAATAAGGGGAAAATAGACAAAAAACATGCAAAAAGTTAAAAACAAATCAACTTAATCTAAATTTACACAATAAAATAAAAAATAAAAAACCTATAAAACTTTGCTTTCTTAATTCGTCTTTTAATAATAATAATAAAACTTTATTTCAGAATAAATTCCATGTGTAAGTAACAATTTTTTTTATTAATCTTATAATATCTAGTGTAAGTAAAAATACAAAATTATAATACAAAAATTATTTTATTTTTCCAATTTCTGGGGCCCAGGTCGCCTGCTGACATGCAGGCGTATCCAGTGCCCCAAGAACGGAGAGTCCCACCTATCAGCCCACACGGCCAGGATGCTGCTGGGGCTGCCCCTCACGCGGGCGAAGATTGAGGCACAGTGCTTCCTGATAATAGCATGGAATCCATCCACCCGCGCCTCTGCTAGCATCCCAGAGGCACTGCAACGACGGGGCAGCCCTATCAGCATAAGGTAGGTAACGTTAAGTTAAGATACATTTTTGTGTTATAAAAATATAAAAAAACTACAAACACATTAAATACATGATGCGTCATTGGTATAAACAAGGTACTATTGCCGATAGAATAAGAATAAGAATAAAAACGTTTATTGCCACATCAATTAATACAAGATCTAGAGCACAATATTTTAAAATAAATTTATATGATGTGGCAAGGGTCTTGGCTCAGCTTCAGTCAGCTGTACATCACATAATGTGGTGCACTAACTGACGCTGTTTTTATGCCAAAACCCGAGCTCACGTACAGGTTTAACTAAGTTAACAAGGGCATCAAGAAAACGACGATAGACACAAAGAAATAAAAAACCAAAATATAAAATGTTGTATATAATATACTATAAATTATACTATTAAAGATAATAATTATATAATAAAATAAATATAAAATAGTCAGTACATAAATCATTAAATACATAAAAAAAAATAAAAAAAACTACTTATAAATACTTAAATACAAACAAGGTTCGTGTGATAGCCATGCTCGGTGCTAACCTTAACTGAATAAAAAAAAAAAAAAACATAATAATTAAAATTAACATTTTAGGGCTAATATTAAGAGCTTACAGCTTGGCTCCAGTGTCTCCTATCTGCTTTTCAATAAGCCATTTCTTTTTATAGTTTTTTAGTGCTTGTGTAGTTATATTTTGCATTGGAGGTGGTATATTATTCCACACCTTCGACGCACTATACTTAAAAGATCCTCTGAAGCCAGCCGTTTTCAATTTAGGTACTATTAGTTCCTGACGAGAATGTGATCTTGTGACTCTTTTGGCTTTATCGTTCCTGAACGTAAGTTTCTTATATAGGTAAAAAGGTCGCTGTGTATTAATTATTTTGTGTACGAAGCTTGTGTAGTGTAGGTATCTTCTACCGTCCATCTTTAAAACTTTTCGCTGGTTCAGGAAAGGACTGAGGCTTGCATATTTAGGAATCTACAAAAACCTTTGCCTGATACACCCCATTAAAGGAGATACGTCTAACTCTCTATATCTATATATATCTTTATCGCTTACGCCTTGTACTGCGTTTATCAGAGTTAACAAACCAGTTCTTTGGAGTCTATAAGAAGCTCACCAAAAAAAGGTTTGAAATAGGGGCACGTGCATACGTTGTCTGTTTTTCTACGTGCTCTGAAAACATACTATAGGAAGATAAATTGATAATTTACAATTTCTGTACGAATATAAGGTAGTGAAAAATTTGCGGGAATAAATAAAATCAGTGGCTTCATAACCTAGTTGTAGCCCTTTCTGGGGTTTAGTGTTGTAAAATTTCTCGATAGATATACTGTTTGACTAAATAAAAAAATGACAAAGAACCTTACCCTAGCATAACGACAATAGATAAAAAAACTTTTTTTACGTTGATAATTACATAGTTTCGATCCCGCCTTTCAGATTTGAAATCCAGTGTTTTATCTATAATAAAGTACCTGGTCATAATAATGAACCCAATCGTATGAATAGTGCTTTGTAACAATTTCATACATAAATTTTAACCAATTGACAATTTAATTAAATTATATTTTAATGCTGGGGTAAAAGAGATGTAATTAAATTTAAAATAAACACAATTAATTGTTACGATTATTAAATTGTATTTAGTTGAGGCACGCTGCAAAAAAGTTGGGGTCTGGTTTTGGTCAATCTCTTTTACTGGCATAGCATTCAAAATTAGTAAGAACAAATTAAAGATCCGACAAATTGTTACAAACGGATTCTAGAGTTGATACTACGTTCCGTACGAGAGTAAAAAGATCGCTGTCTAAACTGAATTGATAGAAGTATTTTTATTGACGCGGTGGTGGGTCGGTTGTAAGAACGCTTTCCATAAATCCTACAAAGATAGGTTTAAATCCCCCCGCATGTACCAAAGAGAAATATACTTTTCTTACGTACATTTGTCATACATTTACAACACCACCGTTCCCTCGGAGAGCACGTTAAGCCGTCGGTCCCTGTTCCACTAATACCAACTTGTGGAATCGTTAATAAATTGTCATTCAAAAATTGGCATCAGATGCTCGCCAACCCAGCGACAGCGTGGCGAGTGTAGGCCAAATTCTCTAGATATATGTTCTGGAAGGCCCATCTCCAGCAGTGGAGGTCTAGGACGCTGTGTTCTAGGGGCTGTAATGAATGATGATTTTTATCGATATAAATTTCGTTGCACATCACTAAAAAGAGATAGGGTTTGGAAAGGACGGCAATTTCCTAGAACGGAACTTCGGGAATGCATGCCGAGAAATATTTATAGACCAAAAATGAGGATTCGACGAGACATGTAGATAAGTATAGCCAACAAAGTGGTATACTGGTTCATTTATAATCGCATACAAGTAGGCTGCATTTAATATGACACATCTGTTTTTGGTAATATTCGTTAAGGCGTGAAGGTGAAATATAAAAGGCTTATAAGTATTGGCATATTACTGTGTGGTCACATGTCGTGGTCTCAGCATTTCGAGGAACAATTGTTCCAATTCTCATTCGAAAAAAGTATGTCTTTGAGCGAAGAAAGAGCAAGCCCTCTTGTCACCGGAGGAGACGACAAGACGTGGTGTTATGTCTTTTTAACCCTTTTTGGCACTTGGACTCCATGGGCCCAAGGTTTCTATAGCAAACCGCACAGATATGTAATCTCACAGTATGGATACATACTTGCGCGCTTGCCGGACTCCGCATTTTCCGCCGTGACGCCGGCATGCTGCGGCACCAAGTAAAAATCTAAACTTAAATAATTTAAAAATAATCCTCCTACGTATTAACAACAGTCAACTGTGATGTTTTAATAGGTAGTTTGGTTAGCGTTTTAATAGGTAGTTTGGTTAGCCGACAAACGGCCAGTTGTAATAAGGATGGTTAAAATAATCTCTGATCAGTATTTACATATACTCCACGTAATTAGTATTTAGAATGTCACCATGGTTATTTCTTTTTTTTTTTATACTAGCACGACATTTGACCTTGCGCCTACCTGTTGGTAAGTGGTGCGCATTGTCCATGACTGTTAGCAACTGGAATCAGACACTTATGTCCGACATGAGCCCCTAACACTATGCCGGCTTGACAAGATGCCTTTTCTTCGCTTGAAGGACTCCAGGTTATAGGAAAGTGGAAACACAGAGGCTGGAAGAGCATTCCACATCTTTATTGTGCGACAGATGTATGAGTCACCAAATTTATAGGTACGCGAAGGGATGGTGACTACGGTATGTCGGTGCATATTCTGACCTGTGCGTGTGATTTCTGCCAATGACAAGTCTCATAGACATACATACGTTAAACATGTCAAAAGATAGTCTGCCATCAAGTCGCGACACGTTTTTTGTTTGGATTCTACGATCAAGGATACAACTAGATTAATAGTAATGTTGACGCCTTACGCCATCTAGTAGTATTCATTCATTACAGCCCCTAGAACACAGCGTCCTAGACCTCCACTGCTGGAGATGGGCCTTCCAGAACTGGAAAATTTGGCCTACACTCGCCACGCTGGCCAGACGGCCAGTAGTATGATTTGGTACTAATTAAAAAAAAAACAATATTTATACATGTAGCACTTAGTAGTGGTTCTCCTCTCGTTCCTATCCTGTGAGCAAGTCTAGTGTTTTGGATGCTCGCCCTTGATTCAGACCTTTCTGAATCGAGTGATAACGCCATGGAAGTAGTGCACATTCAAAGAATAAAAAAATCAAACCATAACCTCGCGCCAACCATAGTGATAGATAAATAGTGTTACTATTATTAATTAAATTTCTTAAACATATAATGTATCATAATTGAATGTAGTTTGACATGTTGTGGTCACCTTTTACTGGGGTACCATTCACTAATGTTTTTTTACTGTTTGCTTCTATTGATAGAATTGGATTCAATGTGTACTCTGTTGGTGATCCTAATTAAATAAATAAATAGTGCTTCGGTAGGCAGTGCGAACAAAGGATTCGCCGTCCAGTTCTATTCTGGATTGTGGCAAGTACCGACCGGTGCCCTGGAGTCAAGACGTGCATGTCTTTTCTTACATCCTTTGTTCATACTTGGAAATTTAGATTGGCCATCAGCCCTTTAAGGAAAACGAATACAGTCCACTTTAACATATCCCAGGGATTACAGTTCATTCGCTCTGTATCAAGTACATAAAAAATACTTCGAGAAACTGACAAACGGATCTCTATGTACATGCTATCTCTTTCTCTTAATATATTCGACAACCAAAGCGATCGGTTAGAAACAAAATAACATAAATACTATTAAATATATATCACAAAATCAAACTAATTATAAATTGCCTCGACAGCCCTCTGCATTTTAACACGTCCTCACGCCGGCCGTAGTCGAAACGTACTGTTGGAAATATCAGCACACGTTTATTTGTATCGTTTATTCTTCCGACGTTTTCAGAGCCGTCACCTATAATCTAGTATAATATACATATATAGCAACTCAATGTATTACTTACATTACAATGTACAAAAGAGGGTAGATAGTTCGCAAAGGAACAGTATCTAGCTACGTATAGTTGTTAAGACATTCCTGTCACGCCCGATGTCATCTCCACCGGCTTGAGAGAATTTTACATTTAGCTCAAAGAAAAGCATACAGATTTTAAAAGCCAATGTTTTACAGTCACGTTTTAAATAAAATATTATACTCTCTAATCTAGTCTAGTTCTGGAGACTAAAAAGACGTGGTCTCGTGTTCGAAATTATAAAGTAAATCCGTTCAAAACAACGCGCGTAATAATTTTTATTTTCAGAACAGATACCCGGAGAATAAAAAAAATATTTTTGTATGTATTTTAACTGCCTCCGTGGTGTAGCAGTTAAGCCCATGGATTTAGACTCGGAAGTACCGGGTTCAATCCCTGGTCGATAATATTTAACAATTTAATTAATATTGAATTTATTTGTGATATTTCTCGAGTTTGGTACACTAGAGATATCCACGAGCTTGCCATATCTCATGATTGACTTATAGTAAAGTTGGCTAAATGTGAATCCGAATCCGCTTCTTTATAAGCGTGGTTTCTGACAAACCCATGAAGGGGATCGGTCGTGATGATACTTTTTTTGTATATATTTTCTTATCGTAAACTTTTTTTGGTAGTCGATGGTCCCATAGTTGGTAAGGCATGAAAGTGCCTTGTGTGGGTCCACTACTAATCACCTTCGAATTGCAGTATACACTTTTTTTATACTAGTACGACATGTGACCTTGCGCCCACCTGATGGAAAGTGGGGAGTGAGATCCATGAATGTTAGCAACTGTAATCAGACACTCATGACTGACATCAATCCCTAGTCAAGTCTAGTGACTGGAAATGACGTCAATTCGAGCCTGATACCGAAATGTGTGGATACACTTTACTGGGTTTATCGGCACGAACGGTGGATACTTCCCCGCCCCGGCAAACTGGACAAATTACCACCATCACCTGCCTACCACCTATTAAAAGTATTTGATTGAAATAAGTGTAGATATGTGTGGGATGCCACTTGTGTCGACATACAGGTGTGACACCTTAGGGGAACAACGCTAAAAGCGGGAGCCGCAGCTGAAAGCGCAGAGTCTGGCAAATACGTGTCTATAATCAAGGATTACGTGTTTGTGCCGTTTGCTGTAGAGACTTTAGGCCCGTGGGGTCCAAGCGCTAAAACATTTTTTTTAAAAGATTCACCCCTCATCTAATTGTCCGCTCTGATGAGAAGAGGGCTAGAGAATCAGCATAGCGATTCAGCGAGGAAATGCGGCCAGCGTTCTTGCCACCATGCCGCGCGGATACGATTTATATTTAAATTGGGTTTTATAAGTAGGTTTTTTTGTGTTTTAGTTTATTTTTTATATCTATATATAATATAATAATAGATATGTAAATAAAATGTAGATATTAGTGTAGATTATATTTTGTATTATTTAATTTGCCCTACACTCGCCACACTGGACAGACGGGTTGGCGATCATCCTGATGACAATTTATTAACGATTCCACAATTTGGTATTAGTGGAACCGAGACGACGGCTTAACGTGCTCTTCTGTATTTAAAATGTTTTTTCTAGTACACAGAGACCTATAGACTACCACTGTTGGAGATGGACGTTCCAGAAATTTCTGAAGAATTTAGCCTACACTCGCCACGCTGGCCAGACATGTTGGCGAGCGTCTGTAGTATTTTTTTAAGGCAATTTATTAACGATTCTACAAGGTTTAATGTGCTGTCCTAGGCATGGGAACGATGGTGTTGTAAATCTATGACCGCGAACCTTTTTGGATTGGGAAACGTTTTCATAACGGAGCCACCACTGGTTTTCATGACAGCCCCTAGAACACAGAGTCCTAGAAGTTCACTGTTAGAGATGGGCCTTCCAGAACAGACTCGTATTTGTGGAGAATTTGGCTTACATCGCCACGCTGGCCAGACGAATTGATGCGTTTAACATATCAACGCATGTTATCTTTCTTTCGGAAATTTGGGTTTAAAAATTATATGGACAACACCGGGTCAAACAGCTAGTATAAAATAAAAGTAAGTCATATAAAAACACACTCAGTGATACTATCAAACGCACTTAAGTTGGACCACTGTTCTTGCAGTAATTCCTATAAATTATGCAAATATATCATACAACAAAACAATCAAAGAATCTCTGCTCACTATCCGCAATCAAAATAGTTGTGGTAATTATACAGTCACTATATTTTATTATCATAAGAAAATGGAACTAACACATGCGATGAAATACCATGTCAGTTGTACAAACGATAGTGGTATAGTATATATGGTAAATTCAGATGAATCAGTATAACCAGCGAAAAATAATTACGGTAATATCGTCAGATTTTTTACTTGTCAAAAACAAATTTAAAGAATAAGGTTCGAGAACATTAGTTACCGAAATAAAAAAAAAGTATCATAACAACCGTTCCTCTTCCGGGGTGGTCAGAAACAACGATTATAAATAAACGGATTCACATTTAGCCAACTTTACTATAGGCTAATCATGACAAGCGGCAAGCTCGTCGATGCGTACCAAACTCGAGAAGTATCTCAAATAAATTAAATATTAATTAAATGTATTTATTTACATTATTAAATATGTTTATGTCCCGACCAGGAATCGAACACCGTACCTCCGAGTCTAAATCCACGGACTCAACCGCTAGACCACGGAGACAGTTGACTGACATAGCTTTCAAAATTTGCAAGGCGAAGTGTTAATGAGCCGGACACATATCTCAGAACCTAAGAACGATAGAGTAGACCAGTTCTGTAGTGGAGACCACGTACTGGACCACGCAGAGTGGGACGACCCACCGCCAGATGGACTGATGGCCTGAGGAAGGTCGCTGAAGGATGGACAAGGGCGGCAGGAGATCGTGTGATACAGCGAGCCTTGCCTGATGATAACGATGAGAAACCTGGCCCTTTCAACTGTCTTTGTCCCAACCCTTGGTTCGTATAATTCAACCGCCCAGTATGTACGAGACTACACCGCATAGCTCCAGTCGATTCGTGACCACGGCCAATGCAATTTGGCTGAAACGTCAGGAGAAATATGTCTCTAAGATAAATCGCGTAAAGATCCGTTAAAATTTTAAAAGTTGTCAATAAATTTCTAGACCTCCCGAGGTTCCACGGCGCATGGCGCGCGATTTGATAGCCTGATCACGTTGACATTCCGCGGTCTCCGCCGCGCCCGCTCGTATTAAATTTAACCTATAATAAAGGTTCCCACGCCCTGCCCGTAGTTACGTGCAGCGAATGCTATTTTTGTTAAGAGGCCAACACCTCCGTCTTCCCCCGGAAGGGGGGGGTCTGAGATGACTTAGTTAGTAGGCATAAGAACGTAGATAGAGAATGTTTTATGCATAAGAACCTCGCCATCCCGTCTGGGCAGGCAGCGTGACAAGTCTAGGCTTTGGCAGTTTATAATTTTTGTATTGAGAAATAAACCTTTTTAGTTGTATCTTTATTTATTAATTAGGTTTATTTTTATTAATAGTCATTTATGTTTTAAAATGTAAGTTTTTAGTTTATTAATATTTTATTTTATTTTTTTTGAAAATTTACTTTTCTGTCGTGATATACGTAATTTTGCATATACTACACCATGCGACGACGGTGTAACAATACAAGTTGTGAGTTTTTCCAACGTGACCTTTTCAGTAACATTCGCGTCTCCCACGAACGTAAGCAGAGCACGAACATTCAACTTGTTTTAATTATTCCTACACTCATCTACGAAACTAATACATTATGGATGCGGTAACAAACAATCACGTAGCGAGAAATATTGGACATATTATTTAGTTCCGATTAAATAAGTCAAACTTGTAACGATTGTATTACATGCGGCCAAGGAATAAATATTGTTGGCTGCAATCGACATCCTTTGCCTTGCGTTTATTTAAGACGCCACCTGGCAGTGTAGATTTTGACGTTCTTCCTTTTTCAAAATCAGACTGCGAGCAATGTGTTGCTAAATTAATGCATTAATAGTTTTTTCTTGTAGTGTACATTTAAAACTGAATCATTATATATCTTAATAAACCTACTGGAATTGTCGCCCCCTTAGCTTGGGGTTTTTACAGTAGAACTTTAGAGCTGGGACCCAGCTTGAGAAGATAACCCCGCTGCCCAGGATCCCCGTGACGCCATGTTGTCCGCTTGGGATCGGCAGTGCTCTCCGGGTCCCCATCTTCAGGCTCTCCGAGCGAAGTACCCCTACGCACGGTCAACGGATGCATAAAGAGTGATAGGGCTAAGTTTTGGCTTACGACCCTCCCTTAAAAGTTAAAAGTTGTAGATTCTCTTACTCTCTTTCTGTTAACTTCATTTTTCCTAATATAATAACTACCTTTGCTTAAATTCCTTTGTTTTATTTTAATGTCCCGCTTAACGTGACAAACTCAAATCAAATAATTTATTTTCCTTGGTTCACTTGTAGATTGGATATTGTCAGCACTAATAAAATAATAAAAAAACAGTAGCTCACATGCCCAGACGGCTTGGATAGGATATGATTGCACAAGTTGGTAATAGTGGAACCGGGACCGACGGCTTAACGTGTTCTCCGAGGCACGGGAACGGTGGTGTTGTAAATATATGACAAATGTACATAAGAAAAGTGTATTTCTCATTGGTACATGCCAGGTGGGCTTGAACCGACCTTTGTAGGATTTAAGGAACGCGTTTTTACAATCCAGCCACCAACGCGCACCAAAAAATAGGTATATGAATGTAACAATATGTCCAAAATGTCCGTAATACTATTTTGAAAAACTTGAAAAATCTTCCGATTCCGATTCACATTAACGAACTTCACTATTTTCATGACTATTTGTAAGCTCGTCGATGTCTCTAGCGTTCCAAACTCGACAAATATCACAAATAAAATAAATTTTGTCCCGACCTGGTACCTTCGAATATAAAACCATGGACCTAACCACGGTCTAGCCACGGCGGCAGTAATATATCTGAATTTAATTTTTTTATATATTTATAATTGTTATATTATTATTATTTTAATTAAGTGACATTATTATTTCTATTTTTAATTTTCATTGCTTTTATTTTATTTTATTATTGATTTACTAAGTACCCATCTCAACGCTTGGAGATTTACTCGAAAAATTGATACTGTATGGCAATTAAAATATTTAATCATTTGCCATCTGATCTAAAAGCATTAAATGTAAGTTATTTAAGCTATTGGTACTAAAGGTATACTATTCAAATAAGGAATTTCTTAGTGATGTACTGTGTGAGAAGGATTATTAAATTATTATCATAAATAATATCATAATCAATCTTTGACATAATATAATTAGGTAACTGATATGTAATTTATTGTTCCATTTTTTTTTTTTTTTATATTTTTATGTATAGGTGTGTTGAAACTATTGACTGTAAAATACTATATACTCGTAAATGTAAATATTTTCACGCTGCATGACGGCAGGATACGCCGGAAAACTACTACTACTAGCCACAATATGTACCGTATTCTAGAAAATAAATATTTTGATTTTGATTTTTATTATTTTTCTTTGAGATACCATTTTTTTATTATTATTTTCCTTTTGACATATTTCACTGAAATGAAGTAATTTAATTGAAATGACGATGTCATGAATGCTTTTGGATTGCAATCTAGAACTTAAGAAATTGCTGTGAAATGTGAACTGTATAGATTGTGATATGTTTGTGTACCTATAGTAAATAATTATGCGAGTGAGAGGGCTGGACAGGCGTCAAACCCTCCATTGGATCCTTTTTTGCGTGACTACGTCCAATTGCCTTCTCCATATTTTTCGCATCGATGTAGCATGCCGCTTTATTGTGCTAAATTATATACTTTAAACACAGTCTTTCTGACCTGACCTTGCATTGTGTATCTTATAATATATTACTGTAAAAGCTTAATGGATTTAGTTCAAATCATCTGTTTACCGCTACCTATAATTTGCAGAATAAAATTAAAAAGTTCAACATCCAACAAAACAACATCCGTAGATCGGATATCCGAATTAAATTAATTTATATATAACCAGCAAAATCTTTGCATCACTTACTAAAAGAATTAGGCCTAAGCAGGTCTGCCGTCAATACATTTATGGAACGAGCTTCCAAGACGGCATTAACGGAATCATACAGTATTGGTTGGGTTGGGTACTATAAAACACACATTAATTACAAACATGGAAAAAAAAGTATCATCACGACCGTTTCCCTTTTGGGGTGGTCAGAAACCACGCCTATAAATAAGCGGATTCACATTTAGCCAACTTTACTATAGGCCAATCATGACAAGTGGCAAGCTCGTCGATGTCTCCAGCGTACCAAACTCGCGAAATATCAAAAATAAACTAAATATTAATTAAATGTATTTATTTACATTAATAAATATTTTTGGGTCCTTACCAGGAATCGAACCCGGTACCTCCGAGTCTAAATCCACGGACTTAACCGCTAGACCACGGAGGCAATCCTACATAAACAAATAAATATATAACTAAATATAAAATACATACTTACATATACGCATATATAATAAGTGAGTTATGGCGACTTATTCTGTTTGTGAAATAAGTACGTGTATAGCTTATCTTTAAATATTTTTAGAGATGGTCTGTCTGTCTGGCCTGTCTGATAATTAAAGGAAGTCTGTTCCGCTGGCGAGGTGCAGATACTGTAAAGGAATCGTTAAGAATGTCGATACTGCTCTTTTTACACATGAAAGCCCGTTGCCTCCAAAGCGTTGCTTAATAATAATAATAATATACGTTTATTCAAAGCAACTAGGCTCACTTGTTAGTTACAAAATCCTTGAAATGAAATATTTATTTGCAGGAAACATGGTAACAAACAATATTAGGTCTTATTAATATTTAATGGGTCACATATTTCGTCATAAGCATGCAAAAATTTACAACAACTGTTATAGAAGTAAAGTTACTAAAAAACTCAGCGTTGCTTCTTCAGTATCTTTACTTCACAAAAACCTTTGTGTTGCTTAAAATACACATAGTATTCCTCCAAAGTATAGAAACATTCCTGAACTAGCCACGCATGTAGTACTAAGCAGAATCTTTTATAAGGCATCTCTGTCCATACCTTTGGCAAACAATTATATATTTTAGCGCTCATATAGGAGGCGATTCGTCTAATACAACTAATGTTAGTATAAAAATGAAAATAAAAGAAAAAAAAAATATATGATAATAATAAAACAATATATATAAAACGTGCAGTAGTAACCACTCTGTCCCCCACCAATCTGACAGGATGCACCTCACTCCCGCCAGACCAGCAGCCGCACGAAGCAGCCAATGCACGGCGAACCATATCTTTCAGATATCATCTTCAGGATACTGTTAGTGCTTGTCCTCACTCTGTTAAGCAATGATGGAGTGGTTTTGCATCTTATAGCAAAGAAGACATCTGTATGTATGCGTACACAAGTGACCATTGTTTTTATTAAAAAACAAACACTCGTTGATGTACATTGGGTGAGCCCGAGCCTAAACCATAAAACTTTTACAACTGTAATTGTGATTACGTGTTCCACCTTGTTTCAGATGTCAGATACAGCCATTAATTTTGCCAATTCCAGTCACAGAACCAATAAAGGAATGTTGCGAAACGTTCGCCCGGTTGCCCTCCAAGTTCGGGCGAAGTTTTCTTTCTCCTGAATTCCGAACTTCAATTAATTATCTTTAGATAATGAGTCGGTTTCTCTTTCACTTTTGCAAAGTTTCTACGTGATTCGGGAGTTTTCGCACTCGTGGCTGGATCCCTACTCTAAACATACTAAACTTACAGAACGACATCATCTATTTTGGGCTATTTTTGTACTACTTGTGCTTGTTGTCAGCACTAAAATAATATAAAACGAAATCATAAAAAAATATAAACAAACACAAGTTAGGTAATCATGGTTGGACCGTAATAGGTAATAATTCAGATTTATTCAAATTCAAAATAATTTATTGTCAGAATTGTTTACATGTAAAATTTCAGAAACATTATCTTCATATACATGAATGTTGAAACAATCTGCCCCCATTAGGCATACAATATTTAATATTTTAACTAAACAATATTATATTATATTATTATTATTGCTTTTAATACAAATTAGTTTTAAATTTAAAACCTATGTCAAATTAACATGTTATTCAAACATTTTAATTTTACTATACCTACTACTTATTTAATACTAATAAAAATTGTCAACTCCAAGGTGCAAATGTCATAATTAAAACTAAAACAATAACAACCAGCAATACAAATAACATAAATATTTATGTGTGTTATAATAGCATTATTGTCATAAGCAAGGTAATTGTAACTTAATAACTACTTAATATAAGATCGTGGCTGTAAATAGGCCGTGTCAACTAAATATAAATCCGTGGCTGTAAATAGGCCGTGTCAACTAAATATAAATCCGTGGCTGTAAAAGTGCCGAGTCAGCTTACAATCTAACAATAATAACAAACTTAAAATTCTTTAAATGTTACTTATGAGTATAGATCTGAGTTTTATCTAAATTAAGTATCTTTAAAAGTTGAAATTGACGTCAAATAATCCAGTTTAATTTTTAAGGTCAGCTATATTATACAAACGACGCCATTTTTACGCTTCATTTTCATTTTTAAGTAGATGGGTTCTTGCCGCTTCTTCTTCCGCCGTGGTCTTGTGGTAACAAACGTTGTCGTGAACTCGGGAGGTCGTGGGTTCGATTCCCACCGGGGGCAAGTTGTACATTGTATAATTTGTCTCGGTCTGGGTGTTTATATGTATAATATGTATACATTTAAAAAAAAAAAGTACAATATATAGTTTATCAACCATCTAGTTTCTGTAACACAAGCCTCGTAGCTTACCACGGATTATAATTAGATAGCGCTGTGTGACCTGTCTGGAAATATTTGTTATATATTTATTGTTTAAATAAATTAGTTATCCAAAAAAAAAAAAGTTATCAAATCTTAATACTAGTCCGTGGCTGTAAACGGGCCGTGTCACCTTACAAATTACCTACATATAAATATGTAGTTTTTGTATCAATCAAGTCGTAGTAAAAACATAAAAATGTACCCCTCCCCGAAGCTCGCCACTGCATGCGGTCTTGTGCAACTGTTCAGGTCACGGACGTCCATCTGGCGAGGGGTCGTTCTACTGCACATACGTGGTCTTTGTGGGCGTCGATTCTACGGCAGATGTGTTCGTCCCATTGCCACTTCAGCTTGCTAATTTTTGTTACATATGTCATTTACTTTGGTTCTCTAACAAATATCAACGTTTCTTTTAGATTGTCAAATTCAAATTCAAAATTATTTATTGTATAGATATAAGTAATTTGTTGTTTAGTTGTGTAACCATTTAGTAAATATTATATTTATTTCAACAAAATAACAATAATAACTAAAAAAACATAAAACTAAATATATAAAATCATCTAACATTCATTCACATTCAATCATTCATTCGTTCCTTCAAACATACCTGCTCCATCCTCACATCCTATCCATCTCACATTTATTGTATAGATTGATTATTCTAATTACAGTTGTATGTACATGTCATGATGATGCAATCTGCCCATATTATGGGCATACAATATGCTTATGTCAATAGATATTTATTTACAATATTTATTTGTATATAGTTTATATTTAATATTGTTCTTGTCAATTTATTGGAATATAATATAATTGTGGCATAAAAAGCTGCGAACTGCGGTGTATCTATCCATCTAGATCTATAGTTATCTTATCTATACAAACGGTCCAAGGTTTGTACGTACGGGGTCGTGTCTTTAGGTTTATTTTGGAGACAGTTTAATCGTCACGAATTGTCACAGTGACGAATTCATTGTCAGTCACCCAGTCGGTTCATTAATACTTGTAAAATTGTAGGAAAGCCTTCGGTCGTAAATCTGATTATTCCAGGGGTTTCCAAACTTTATCACTTCTTACAGGTTTAGTATTTTTTTCTAGCTAGTACTAGGTAGCTAGTTAAAATTCGGTAACAATTTCATAATAATATTATTCAAATAAATATTATTTATCCAATTAGGAGCAGCCAACTTCAGCAAAGAAGCCGACAGACGCATTCAGCTAGGATGGGCGGCATTCGGGAAACTCCGGCACATCCTCTCATTCTATGCCACAATGTGTAAAGACTAAGGTCTTCAACCAGTGCGTCCTTCCGGTAATGTCGTACGGAGCAGAGACGTGGACACTAACAGTGAGTCTGGTCCATAAATTCAAGGTCGCTCAGCGAGCCATGGAGAGAGCTATGCTTGGTGTATCTCTGATGGATAGAATTCGAAACGTTGATATTCGTCAGAGAACGAAAGTTACTGACATAGCTTTTAAAATTAGCAAGCTGAAGTGGCAATGGGCCGGACACATCTGCCGCAGAACCGACGATCGATGGGGCAAACGGGTTCTAGAGTGAAGACCACGTACGGGAAGACGCAGAGTGGGACGACCCCCCGCCAGATGGACAGATGACCTAAAGAAGGTCGCTGGTGGGGGTTGGATGAGGGTACCGAAAGATCGCGTTAAGTGGCGAGCCTTAGGGGAGGCCTACATCGAGCAGTGGAGAGATACAGGCTGATGATGATGATGATGATGAATAAATATTATGATCTCACAGAAGAAATGATCAGGAACGGGTTCAAGACTGAGCTTTACGCAGTGAAAGTTGGTGCGAGAGGAGTTCCAGCAAAATCTTTGCATCACTTACTGAAAGAATTGGGCATAAGCAGGTCTGCCGTCAATACATTTATAGAACGAGCGGCATTAACGAAATCATACAGTATTTGGTCGGGTAGGGAGAGGAGTAGAATGGTGGATGGTGAGCGTATTATCGCGCAATAAAATAAAAAGGGAGGCCTCCTTTTTTAAACCAGCCTATTGTCGGTTGCAAGCCCGAGACTCTATTCTTCTCATCTCTTACCCACACACGATGGACCCGGCACCCGCACGGTGAATCCATGGAATGCTTGGAAATTTGTCTTCTCTCATTAAAATTCTTGATTGCACATTGTTTACAAAAGTATTGTACACGAGACTAATACGCCGGTACTCGGAGGTACCGGGTTCAATTCCTGGTCGGGAGACAAAATAAACACATATATAATATACACATATAATTTATTTGTGATATTTCTCGAGTTTGGTACGCTGGAGACATCGACGAGTTTGCCACTTGTGATTCATGATTGGCCTATAGTAAAGTTCGCTAAATGTGAATCCGCGTATTTATAATCGTGGTTTCTGACCACCCCGAAAGGGGTACATAAACACGTATGTACTCGTATTTGTTTATGTAATATTGTTATGTATGTATTAATACTGTTAAGAATAACTTAATTGATGATTGCACCTACCATCTATACTGTCTAAATGTCCTAAAGGTTTGGCTGTCAGAGAATGCCTAGCGGCAATAAGTCCGCCTTTGTACATAGTGCAATAAAGTTTTCAAATATATAAACAAGTATTTCCTGTGTCTTTTAACATTTTAACAGAACGTGGTTTCCTAATTTAAGTTGGTAAGATCCGTTCTTGTTAAGAAAAACACAAGTTCAAGTAAGTGTACAGTAATTAACCAAGAAAATTTAAGAATGCGAATGACTACCATATCTATGTTAGATTCAACAAAAAAAAATATTGGAAATTTAGACGGAGATTTATGTGGAGAAAATCAAATCACAATAGTTTATTTCCATTGGTTCACTTAAAACAACTTGGATACAGTCAGAACTAATAAAAATCAATACAATTATTAAAACATATGTTCTAAACAAGTGGTAATAATGGTTGGACCGTAAACAGGCAATAATCCATATTTATGTATGTTAGGCACAACATTAATTGCTACAAGCAAGTAAAACTAACTAACTTAGAAACTACTTAAATAAGATCGTGGCTGTAAAGAGGGCGTGTCAGTTTACATTCTAAATACTTTATAATTATGATGTACAGAAATTATATACATATGTCAGATAATTAATAAATGTATAAAACAAAAAAAAAATAAAAAAAATAGACGTCTTGTAATCTAAATAATAATAATGATATGTCAATTAAACATAAATTCATAGCTGTAAAAGGGCCGTGTCATCTTATATTCTAATAGAATTAATGTTACACAATTTGCATTTTACTAAAAAGAATATCTAAGGTAAAGGGACAGTTTAAAAGAAAGAATGCGAAGATTATAATGATGCAAGTTTAAGAAGACTACAGATGACATCATAAACCGGGAGGATTATATATTTTATATATGTCACTCTGAGTTATTCGCGCCATTTCGCACGGACATGTTAAGTCCAAGTTTTTCGTTTTGTAAATTAGTTTACTGTGGATATTGTTAGTCAAAGGTGGTGTTATTTTGTTTAATAATGTTGTGAATATTTATGAAAACGATAAATTTGACTATACGAGTTTATGGGGCAGAAGTTGCATTTTATTTTTTGCGGTTTTCCCGCGCTGTAAACTCCTGTATACCCTTCGTGTTTGGGCGATATTGACGTAAATTACTCCATGAAAAGCATCAAATTCTGCAACACTTGGAATCTGATGATCCCCAACACGGTTATGAACTCTGTTATGAACATATCTTATATATAAAATTCTCGTGTCACAATGTTAGTTACCATACTCCTCCGAAACGGCTTGACCGATTTTTATCAAATTTTATATGCATATTCATTTAGTCTGAGAATCGGCTACTATCTATTTTTCATACCCCTAAGTGATAAGGGTTGTCCAGCCCTAACATTTTTTTTTTCTTTTTTGTACATTTTTTTTTCTTATTTTTATAATGTGACATTAAAAAATACATACAACCCTAAATTTTCACCCTTCTATCACCAACCCCTATTTTTTAATAGTCATTTTAGTAATTTAATCATTTTCCATCCCGCTCGATAACTGATCAATTATCACTTGGCAAGTTATCCCCGCCAGTTGAGCTTAACATTAAATTGAAACTTATTACATGGTAACATTAGTATCAAGACAGTTTATTCCTGCTATAATTAGTGTTACCAGTGCTAGATTTTTTAAATTTTCCGCGCTTTTTCTGGATCAACACTCATTTGCCAGACTATACCGTTGTCACTTCCCAGTAAACAGCACGGAGTAGGGATGAGACCGAAGCCGGTCTCCTGTTTCTCTCACGATATATATAATTTTAAGGAATAAATATAATAAATAAAATAAAAAAATGTTTGGTGTTTTGTTATTTTTATATTCGCTCATCGCTCACAGCGATCCATGCCTCTTTCACTCATATACCACATCCTTACACACTTACAATAAGTTAGTTTTTTTTTTCTACACTAGAAATTCCCTAGAAATAATTTATATGGCAAATCAACGTTTGCCGGGGCAGCTAGTATTGTGTAAATAAATTACGTGTTTAGGGCTGATGTATTCTGTACAATGTACTTTAAAGACACTTAAAAACAATGTCACTTTGTCATTATTTGTGTCATCATGTCAGATTATGGATTATGACAACACTGAGGAATTGCTAAAAACTGTATCATAAAATAATAAAACATACACACTAACGCAATTACACATACACATTAACGCACATATACACACACATTGAAACTTACACCGATACGCAACACTCATGCGTTACACACAATATGGAAACGATAATTAATTATTAATTATTGTATTATTAATATTTTTTTTTTATTATATATATATTATATTATTTATTTATTTTTCATTATGCAATATGCAAAAATAATAATGCTTGGTGATGGGTAGGTTAAATATAAAATAATGCTAGTATAATAAGGTTCAGCTTTAAGTACATATCTCCTGATACACAGACTACTTTTTCGGGAGATAAGGTTCAAAGCAAATGTCAATTTTTATTTGTAAAACATTTTTTTTTTTTTTTTTTTTTATTATTTTTTTTTTTTTTATTATTTATATTAAAGTACTTGTCACTTTATCAATTAACAAATTTCAATTTTTTTTTTTTTTAGATAGTTAAATTCTTTATTGCACAGAAAATAATACATTTTACAGTACATAGGCAAGCTTAATGTCTAAAAACATTTTCTAACAGCTACCTTTGGGAGATGTGAGCAGGGATTGTAAGGTGCATGACCGCTAATATTTGAGATAAAGAGAATTATTGAGTTAAAATATTATAACTAAAAAAAAGAACGATATTAAATCTATAATATAAATACATACGATACATAGATAACACATACATATACTGGTTACATACTATATTTATATATATATATATATATACATACAATAATATACCGATTTAGTCAAGTTATGTAGACTCGTCTTGCTTTTTGTGAAAGTGTTTATTAGTGAGCAAATTTTAATCAGTGATGGTGCTTTACGAATATGAAGAGGGAGTCGGTTCCACTGGCGAGCAGCTGATACTGTATAAGAATCTGAACATCTGCTGGACGAATGTGGCGGGATTTTTATTGGTTGTAAATTGTAATACGGTAATATTAACGTGGGAATCTCCAGATCTTAGCTATGCTATTCGTTGTTACAGTCTCAACAATAAATGATGTGAAATCAATCTATGAAGTTTACCTGGTATTTAAATTTTACCACGTTATGTAAGCCTGCGGCTGTATATCTGTCGAGAAACGACCCAAATCTTTACACCTACGCGAATTACTCAAGGCGGTCGTAGTAGCTTAGAAAATATTATGGATAAGACTGTATTTATTATTATACTGTGTGTATATAAAAAATAATAATAATAATAATAAATTCTTTATTGTACAAAACCAAAACAAGTGCAGGTACATAGGCGAGCTTAATGCCGTAAATGCATTTTCTACCAACTAACCTTTGTGACTGAGATATGTTATAAGCGGGTGCAGAATGTTACAAAGAAAATAGATAGTTGAAATTATTTATTACTATATAAAACACAAATTAATTACATACATATAAGAACTATACTTATACATAAATAAATGTCATACCTAAACAAATAAATATATACCTATATATAAAATACATATATATTCATATATATAATAAGTGAGTTATGGCGATTTATTCTGTTTATGAAGTAAGTATTTGTATAACTTAACTTTAAATATTTTAAGAGATAGATAGATAGATAGATAAATTCTTTATTGCACAGAAAATAATACATTTTACAGTACATAGGCGAGCTTAATGTCTAAAAACATTTTCTAAGAGCTAACCTTTGAGAGATGTGAGCAGGGATTGTAAGGTGCATGACCGCTAATATTTGAGATAAAGAGATTTATTGAGTTAAAAATTTATAACTAAAAAAAAGAACGATATTAAATCTATAATATAAATACATACAATACATAGATAACACATACATATACTGGTTACATACTATATATATATATATATATATATATATACATACAATAATATATCGATTTAGTCAAGTTATGTAGATGAGATGGTGCTTGTCTGATAATTAAAGGAAGTCTGTTCCACTGGCGAGCTACAGATACTGTAAAGGAATCTGAATATCTGCTAAAAAAAGTTTATTATTTATTTATTAATACTTTATTGCACAATATATACAAAGTACAAGTACATTAAAAAGCTTTCGTAACAAAAGGGCATGTATGAAGAGGTTGATGAATGTCGACGAAGCGAAAGAGGTATGTCGTGATCATGTCAAATGGAACTCAATTGTCTCTACCTACCCCGTAAGGGATCTGGCGTAAAGATATGTATCTATGTATGTATGTAAAATAAATATAAGGGGCAGACTTAATGCCGCTAGACATTCTTTAACAGCCAACCTTAGGGACACTGTAGAACATTAAAGACGTAAGGCAGGTGCGACTAGAGAAATATGATTCATCATCATCACGACCGTTTTCCTTTATGTCTCGACCAGGAATCGAACCCGGTACCTCCGAGTCTTTAGACTCATTCACGGACTTAACCGCTAGACCACGGAGGCAGCAGAAATATGATTACGTAATAAATATGCAATATTATCTAAACCATATACTACAATAATAAATACTATAATAAACTAAATACCTACACATAATAATACATGTACATAATGATCACTACATATAATAATATACTAAATAAACTCAACTAGTTGTTAAGAGCTATTTAAATAATATGAATATACCATTTTTTTTTAAATGTTTATTATGGATGCTTGTTTTTTTTTACTGGCAGTAATTCTTTCTCTCTCTATTTCGTCCGTCGGCTGTGAGCTAGATCAATTGTTACTAAAATTTTCGGACGATAGCAGAAAGAAATAGACATATGCCATCGCGGACTTTTCTGTAGACCTATATAAGATACACAATTCCACCATACATTGTTTTGTTATATCTCAGACAGCGTTTTCGTTGAAAGCTTATGGCTTATTTTTTTCCAACAACAAATAACGTAACGTAAAACTTACCTCGAGAAACTCTATCCATTGGTAAAGACAGCATGAAATTCGGTGCAGTAGTTTTTGAGTTTATCGCGATGGAGGTCTTTGTTTTATAATAAATAGTGTTTTTTTTTTTTTATACTAGCACGACATGTGACCTTGGGCCCACCTGATGGTAAGTGGCGCGCGATAGTAACTGAAGTCAGACACTTATAACTGCCTTCAATCCCAGTGATATGTTTTTATAAAAACAGTGTCATATCCATACAATTCCAACCCAACATGTTTGCAACGTCTTTGTGGACGGCCCTCCATGGCGCCAGTCGCGTGCGCTTACGCAATTCAATGTCGACTGGATCTTTCCAAATTTGAATTTATTCCATGACTTAGAGCCACTAAAAGCTTTATTAGGCTTCATAATGAAGGCTTTGTTTAGTGTTTATTGTTTTAAATCGCCAGTGTTAGAGAAACACTTCATTTAGTATGATGCTAATTGGTTTTGTTATTTGCAAGTTCAAACAGAGAACCAAATATATAGCTTTCAAAACTTGCAAGGTAAAGTGGCAATGGGCGGGACACATCTGCCGAGAAACGACGATCGAAGGTGCATGCAGATTCTTGAGTAAAGATCACGTACGGAACGACGCAAAGTGAGAAGACCTCTTGTCAGATGGACGGATGACCTGATGAAGGTCGGATAGTATGGTATAGTATAGTATAGTATAGTATAGTATAGTATAGTATAGTATAGTATAGTACAGTATAGTATAGTATAGTATAGTATAGTATAGTATAGTATAGTATACTTGTTGACCCTTTATGTTTCTATATTTATATTTTGTTATTAGTGGTTAGTTATCCTTTAATAAATAAAAATAATTTAATAAATAATCTATAGTTCTCATAAGGCAGAAAAAAAAAGTAGAAATGGCTCAGGCTTGCGACCGACTATGGGCTGGTTTAAAAAGGAAGGCCTACCCTTTATTGCGCAATAAGACGCTTACTATCCGCTAATGCTAGAATTCCTCTCGCACCAATTTCCACTGCGTTTTTGCTATTGTATTAATTTATACATTTTCATCATTCCCTACCACTATGCCGGCTTATAAATATGCTTTTTCGCACTTCGCTTGAAGGACTCCAGGTTATAAGTATGGGGGAACGCACTGGCTGCGAAAGCATTCCACATCTTTAGCGTGCGACAGATGTAAGAGTCTCCAAATTTTTATGTACGTGTATAAATAGTGGCAACGATTTTTGATGAATAGTGGGTAACCAAATGAGAGTGTGGAGAAATAAAGGCCGAAATCCTTACCACAGCCTGTTCAGCAAAACTTTTCTCCATCATTTATTTATTGATTTCCATGTTACCACTAAACATCATGAAAAATCAAGTCACGGGCGCCATTTTGTGGAGAAATAAAGGCCGAAATAAACACTGAACTGTGGTAAATAAATATAATTATATACACAACACAAACCAGCACATGTTTTTTGAAAGTTACCTATTGACCGTCTGTCTCTATGACAACCTTATGTAATTAAAATTAAAATTAAAATTAAAATTAAAATTAAAATTAAAATTAAAATTAAAATTAAAATTAAAATTAAAATTAAAATTAAAATTAAAATTAAAATTAAAATTAAAATTAAAATTAAAATTAAAATTAAAATTAAAATTAAAATTAAAATTAAAATTAAAATTAAAATTAAAATTAAAATTAAAATTAAAATTAAAATTAAAATTAAAATTAAAATTAAAATTAAAATTAAAATTAAAATTAAAATTAAAATTAAAATTAAAATTAAAATTAAAATTAAAATTAAAATTAAAATTAAAATTAAAATTAAAATTAAAATTAAAATTAAAATTAAAATTAAAATTAAAATTAAAATTAAAATTAAAATTAAAATTAAAATTAAAATTAAAATTAAAATTAAAATTAAAATTAAAATTAAAATTAAAATTAAAATTAAAATTAAAATTAAAATTAAAATTAAAATTAAAATTAAAATTAAAATTAAAATTAAAATTAAAATTAAAATTAAAATTAAAATTAAAATTAAAATTAAAATTAAAATTAAAATTAAAATTAAAATTAAAATTAAAATTAAAATTAAAATTAAAATTAAAATTAAAATTAAAATTAAAATTAAAATTAAAATTAAAATTAAAATTAAAATTAAAATTAAAATTAAAATTAAAATTAAAATTAAAATTAAAATTAAAATTAAAATTAAAATTAAAATTAAAATTAAAATGAATTTTTAATTATTAATTATAAGTAAGATACACAAATACAAACAACAAATATAAATTAAAGCTACCTAAACAATAAAGTTAAAAATAAACTAAACAAAACCTTAAATTAAATAAACTAAAAGATAAACCTAATTAATATAAAAACTAAATACTTACAAATATCTTGATTATAATCTACATGTCATCGAATCCAGGAGAAGATGAACCCAATGTTCCGAGGACTCCGGCGACGTTGCCTCGTTGGATGGCAACACTGATCCTTTGAATAAGATATTCCCTACTCAAAGGATCACCTGTTGACGCTCGGATGGCAACGCTTATGTCGCGTATTAACGATTTAGCGTCCTCAGACCAAGGGCCCATCGTCTCTACGGCAAACGGCACAAAATAGTAACGATTTGCCAACTCTATGTACTTATTGCGTTTGCCGTTTGCAGCCAATTCAGCCGCTGCACCTGCTCGTTTTCGTGTCGCACCAACACGACTAGCACAAAGGGTGTCAGTACACGTCGCATCCCAAACCAAAGACTTACCTTGTTTATAAGGCACGAGGGTTAGCCCATCTGGTCTTTTCCCATCGCTGCGAAATATACCAGTTGGCTCTAATGTTGATGGGTAATTTGCAGAAGATAGTGCCTTTTGAATGATTAAATTTAGGGATCTATGGCGGGTGAAACGGCCTGCACTTTTTGAGCATGATAAGCCATGGTGACCAAACGGATCAGCTAATTCGCCGCAAACGCACTTATGGGCTTCATATAGTTGGCAACCTAGTCTGAGTGAAACAGCGATGCGAAGTGAGGTGGGATCAAGTTGCGTGCCCGTGTTGGGTGAGGGAATAGCACGCAGCCAGGCCCCAGACTCGCTTTCGCAAGATGCCAAAAGACGTGATTCGTCAGTAATTGAAAATTTAGGGAGAGACTTGAAAATTGTTTTTACTATGGGTTTGTCGAGTTCATGCTGAGTACAGACTGTGGGTAAATCTGTGAGCATGGATTTTGTCTTCCATAGAGCAATAACTTCGGATTCCCTGTATAATTGAGAAATATTATTGTTACTTTTTAACAAGATTGATTGACAAAGGTGTTTAACATTTGAAATAGAACCGAGGTATGCAGGTATTGAAAGATCTGAAACTCTTCTAACTCCCAAACCACCAGACCATATTGGTAATGAGGATTGAATGAATTGGGAAGACGACAAGTTAATGTTAAGGACATCTTGTATTGTTGTTTTTAAAATGCTGTCTACTTGAAATAAAATGTCACTGTCCCATGTAGGAGCTGTCCGCAAGTTGTAAATAAAGCGTGGTGACGCGAGACAATTCTTAAGCAAAAATAAAATTAATTAATAATTAGGTTTATCTTTTAGTTTATTTAATTTAAGGTTTTGTTTAAATTAAAATTAAAATTAAAATTAAAATTAAAATTAAAATTAAAATTAAAATTAAAATTAAAATTAAAATTAAAATTAAAATTAAAATTAAAATTAAAATTAAAATTAAAATTAAAATTAAAATTAAAATTAAAATTAAAATTAAAATTAAAATTAAAATTAAAATTAAAATTAAAATTAAAATTAAAATTAAAATTAAAATTAAAATTAAAATTAAAATTAAAATTAAAATTAAAATTAAAATTAAAATTAAAATTAAAATTAAAATTAAAATTAAAATTAAAATTAAAATTAAAATTAAAATTAAAATTAAAATTAAAATTAAAATTAAAATTAAAATTAAAATTAAAATTAAAATTAAAATTAAAATTAAAATTAAAATTAAAATTAAAATTAAAATTAAAATTAAAATTAAAATTAAAATTAAAATTAAAATTAAAATTAAAATTAAAATTAAAATTAAAATTAAAATTAAAATTAAAATTAAAATTAAAATTAAAATTAAAATTAAAATTAAAATTAAAATTAAAATTAAAATTAAAATTAAAATTAAAATTAAAATTAAAATTAAAATTAAAATTAAAATTAAAATTAAAATTAAAATTAAAATTAAAATTAAAATTAAAATTAAAATTAAAATTAAAATTAAAATTAAAATTAAAATTAAAATTAAAATTAAAATTAAAATTAAAATTAAAATTAAAATTAAAATTAAAATTAAAATTAAAATTAAAATTAAAATTAAAATTAAAATTAAAATTAAAATTAAAATTAAAATTAAAATTAAAATTAAAATTAAAATTAAAATTAAAATTAAAATTAAAATTAAAATTAAAATTAAAATTAAAATTAAAATTAAAATTAAAATTAAAATTAAAATTAAAATTAAAATTAAAATTAAAATTAAAATTAAAATTAAAATTAAAATTAAAATTAAAATTAAAATTAAAATTAAAATTAAAACTAAAATTAAAATTAAAATTAAAATTAAAATTAAAATTAAAATTAAAATTAAAATTAAAATTAACATTAACATTAAAATTAAAATTAACATTAAAATTAAAATTAAAATTAAAATTAAATTTAAAGACCCATAATTAATTTAAACAATAATTCTAATTTTAATCTAAACTATAATCCAAATAAATTTATAATTAACTAGGTCAAACGACCTTATGTCAAAAATAGCCTTAATTATGTCGTTATCAGATTGTCTCAGTCGGTTCACAAAAGAGGCGTGCCGCTTGCGGAGTATGGCAAAAAAGTCGTCGACTCTGTTCTCAGCAAACATACCAAACGCACTACACTTCCAGAGCAACTTTAGAATACATCTAAATGCATTATTATATTGTACACGAAGCGTGTTAAAGGCACGCCTCGTGTACAATTTCCAGAGATGACTGGTGTAGAACGACTGGCAGTACGCAACAAACAGAGTGATTTTAACTTGTCTCGAGCAACGCGCAAACCTTCGAGCCAACATATTGCTCTTGGCAGCGAGAGTCCTCCTCTGTCTTTCCAGGTCCTCATCATCCCTCAGACGATCAACTATTATATGGCCGAGATATTTGAATTTAGAGACTATCTTCAGCCGCGAGCCACATAGGAATATTTCCGGTATAATGTCTGGCCCTTTGTCATATTTAAAAATCATAACTTCCGTTTTCTTGACATTATACCTTCTAAGCGCCTTGACCGAGGGACTCAACAGAACCATATCATCAGCGTAGCTCAGGTTATTAACACATTCGTTATTTATATGACATCCTACTGTTGATCTATTGAGCTCCTCTATCAGACCGTTGACGTATAAGTTGAACAAGCACGGAGACGTTAAACCCCCCTGACGGACCCCTGTCTCCAGTAATTCATGTACTTGTTCCACAACAGAGAGCAAAATAATCTTCTATACCAACGCCACAGCTCATAACTTCTGCCAGCATCTATAACATATTTTTTCATTACCTGTGATTAGACATTAAGGCTCAGTTAACGGGGCCATTAGTGTCCGCTAAGTGGCCCCCCCCTATTTATTGGGGTTCACCTTTGTCCGTATTTATTTTTTATCGTAATTATTGTTGTTGTACAGAAATATAGATTGTTTAAACAACACATCCTAGCTAAGGCTGTAAGCTGAGCTATAGACAAATTAGCTTGCGTGTATTAGTGTACGGTCAGCAGATAAATAAAAAAACATATTTTATTTATTACAAAACTTCATTACACAAAGTACAAAGGCAGACTTAATGGCCGTAGACATTATCTGACAGCCAAACCAATTTTTTTTTAAATAAATAAATATTTCCAGACAGGTCACACAGCGCCATCTAGTTTCCGTGGTAAGCTATGAGGCTTGTGTTACGGAAACTAGATGTTGATAAACTACATATTATACTTGTAAATATATACATATTATACATATAAACACCCAGACCGAGATAAATTATACAATGTACAACTTGCCCCCGGTGGGAATCGAACCCACGACCTCCCGAGTTCACGGCAACGTTTGTTACAACTAGACCACGGAGGCGGTCAAAATTTAAACAAATACTTTAGTAATGTAAGTAATGGTAAAAATGATATACAATTATAGCATAATTTAACAAATAATAATAACAATAAAATTCGTTTATTGACCCAATTAACTTAAATCTATTACATTTTTATATGCTTAATTACCTGCACTGGTAGCAACCGTGCCTACCATTTTGTTTGTCCGCTCGAAAGCAAGTACAATTTATTTTACTATTAAACAACAGCACAAACAAATATCTACCAAAATTGTTCTGTGTGGGTATGTAGGTAAAAGTGAATATGTAGTTGTGTGTGTATGTGTGTCAATATCAGCGTGGGTCCGACAACTAGGTGGTTTTCAGTTTCCAAAATATTATATACCTTTATTTATATATATATATTATATCATTAATATATTACTGCCTCCGTGGTCTAGCGGTTAAGTCCGTGGATTTGGACTCGGAGGTACCGGATAAGATTCCTGGTCGGGACACAAAAATATTTATTAATGTAAATAAATACATTTAATTATTATTTAATTTATTTGTGATATTTTTCGAGATTGGTACGCTGGAGACATCGACGAGCTTGCCACTTGTCATGATTGGCCTATAGTAAAGTTGGTTAAATGTGAATCCGCTTCTTTATAAGCGTGGTTTCTGACCACCCCGAAAGGGAAACAGTGATGATGATATTTTTTATTAATATATTTCTAAAATATACACAATATTATACATAAACATACACAAATACAACTTACTAACGTGGTTTAGACCTATCTATAAAGTGCGAATAAACCAGTGTTTTAAATGACAATCTGTCAGTTGCCTCCTTATGTTCACCGGAAGATTGTTCATTAAATGTGGCAACGACAACAAAGGAGTTGCAGGCAAAATCAGAATGATGCCACAGAAAAAAGATAGTTGTGAGAAGAACGTAAAGCTTTATCGTGGAAAGAAGATAAATAGACAATATTTTAAAATTGTATATAATATTTTTTATTTTCTAGGTAAGTAAAAAGTAAGTAATTATTTATTTATTTATTACAGGAAAACTTACAGCTAGATAACAATGTAAATGTATAGATATAATAAAAATGAGCCAATTAAAGGTTTTCTATAGCAACTAAATACAACAATACACTGACAAAAATATAAAAACAACAAAAAAAAAACTCCTAAAAATATACAGAAGCCGGAGAGTTAAAGAATTGAGAAGAGAGTAGACGCCTTACTGTTGAAGGCATCAAGGCAAAAATATCAATGTCAATATTGTCATCACCAATCATCTCATTGATACAACAACTAGTTCTAATAATAAAAGTATTTTTTCTGTAGTTACTGTGCACTGTAGGTATTTTTAGTAATTATTATTATATGTTATTGTTTTAAAAAACATCTGTCGTAAAAGTAAAAAAGGTGTAGCACAAAGAGAATTACGAAAGAATTACAATAATTACCAACTAAATCTTACTTTTTAAACATAAATAATTTCTCTCGGCCAAATTAGACGAATGAAACATTGCAAAACTCTAGGCCGAGTTAAGAAGAATAAATTAGAAAACTTTGAACAAATGCGTAAACATCAAAAAGTTCAAAAGTTTCCGCGGAACAAATTTGCCCATTCTCCTTCCTTCTCCCGGGGGATTATAACAAGAATACGTTTTGCTAGAAAATATCCTACATCTTAGCATTTACTATTAAATTAATAGTTTATTAAGACAGTGACTTTCCTCAATCGTACAATCAAGCATTCACTCTTTCTTCGGACTCGTGTCAAGGCGCGGAGATGCATCCATTGACCATCTGGTAGTTTAGGGAAAGGTCGATAGAGGAAAGGAAAAGAATGCGTGGTATACGGATTACGGATTCCATTATATAATGTAAGCGCAAACGTTATAAATATATATAATAATTTATTTATTTATGTTAGAAAAACTTACAGCTACTATAGATACATAAAATTAAAGATTTTTATTTATATATATATATCTATTTATTTATAGTGTATATTTATGTATGTATGTATGATATAGTATGTATGTGTGTTGTTTTTTTTTATATTGTGTATGTAATTTCTAAATGCGTAATTATGTTTATTTACTAATTTAAGCTATTTTAATATTTTTCTTTATCCTGCCCATCACCTTACATGATCCTCAAGGTTAGCTGGTGAAGAATGCCTTATGGCGTTATAGCTCGCCTATGTACTAGGTTTTTAAGTGCAATAAAGTATTTAAATAAATAAATAAATAAATAAAATTAAAGATTAAACACAATTAAGCTAATGACAAGTTTTGACATATAGGTAAACACAATTACATATATAAGACAAGGTCACGACATGTGACCTTGCCCCCACCTAATGTTAAGTGCTGCGCGAGGTCTTAGCAACTGGAATCAGACACTCATGACTGACATCAGTTCCTAACACTATGCCGGCTTGACTGGGCATGACGGCAATTCGAGCCTGATCCCGAAACGTGTGGATACACTTTACGGTGTTTATCAGCACGAACGGTGGATACCCCGCCCCAGCAGACTGGGCAAATTACCACCATCAGTCCGCCTACCACCTCAAAAAACTCAATACTTCCCTGACTGTAGTGCTCATTTGTCATTGCGCGTCTAATAGATATGGTACTGTCATTAAACATATCAACATCAATGCTCAAGTCATTGAAGAACTCACTTTCTCTATTGAATTATTGAATATAATATCCATCTTCTCTCTTCACTTTATAACGCTCTCAATCACCCTAAAACACCTCCGTACCTTAAATCCCGCTTTGAATTTCTCTCTAATACGCACAACTGTGCTCTTCGCTCCTCTCACAACAATCAGCTAAAGATTCCTTCGCATTCCTCTAGCAGATATTCAGATTCCTTCACTGTTGCTGCCGCTCGTCAGTGGAACAAGCTACCCCTGGCTATCAGTCGCGCACCGTCCGTCAACGTATTTAAAAACCTTCTAACCACATTATTTATTGAGAAACAGAATGTATGTCTCTCGAATTAGTTGTTTGACTTTTTATTTATATATATATTTATTTATAGTGTATGTTTATGTAAAAAAAAAAAAAAAAATTCAAGGTCGCTCAGCGAGCTATGGAGAGAGCTATGCTTGGTATTTCTCTGATGGATAGAATTCGAAACGTTGAAATTCGTCAGAGAACCAAAGTTACTGACATAGCATTCAAAATTAGCAAGCTGAAGTGGCAATGGGCCGGACACATCTGCCGCAGAACCGACGACCGATGGGGCAAACGGGTTCTGGAATGGAGACCACGTACGGGACGACGCAGAGTGGGACGACCCCCCGCCAGATGGACGGATGACCTGAGGAGGGTCGCTGGTGGGGGTTGGATGAGGATTGCAAAAGACCGCGTGCAGTGGCGAGCCTTGGGGGAGGCCTATATCCAGCAGTGGAGAGACACAGGCTGATGATGATGATGTGTATGTATGTATTATATAGTATGTATGTGTGTTGTTTTTTTTATATTGTGTATGTATATGTTTATTTAATAAATGCGTAATTATGTTTATTTACTAATTTAAGCTATTTTAATATTTTTCTTTATCCTGCCCATCACCTTACATGATCCCCAAGGTTAGCTGGTGAAGGGCGTATAGCTCGCCTATGTACTAGGTTTTTAAGTGCAATAAAGTATTTAAATAATATAAAATAAATATAATAAACGTTATAAAGTAACAGAATAGGGCTACTGGTTTCACTAATACCAACTTGTGGAATCGTTAACATATTGTCATTAAAATTTGACAGCGTTGCGAGTGTAGGTAAAATTCGAAATAGTAACAATAGGTACTTGCTTAATTGCTGCTTTATGTAGGGAAATAAATTAGTTTGCGATTTGGATCTGTATGCGAGCGAAATTCTAAGGAACATGCTAACCAACTTTGCTTAATCCGCGAGGCACTACAAATCACTCACAAGTCTTTTATTTAGGGTTCGTTTGGCCTACTTTAAAGAAATAATCAGAAATTAGCTTTGCCTCACCTACGCCTCAGTAAAACTAGTAAGTTTTTTGGGACTTAGTGTTCGTTTTTATAACACACTTCCAAAGGAACTAACTAGCTTGTGTTTAGATAAACTAAAAATTCATGTCAAACGTCGACTTATAATATAAGGCCTATTATAAGATAAATGATTTTATTAGTGACAAAAATGCCTGGTAGATGTGCAAATGTATATTATTAATATATTTTGGACACCTTTTACTGTTGGTGTATGTTTATATTTAGGTCAATTCAATTGTATTGTTATAAATTTGATATAATTTATTTAAATAATTATAACAATGTAATGTAACAATACAAAAGAGCCAGAGAAGGCCAAATTGTAATAAATGATTTGCCACCCACGATTTGATTTGATAACCACGTAGGGATACTGCTGCGGGTCTTCGATGACTCAATTAAAGTTTGTTTAGCGAACTGTATATGGTTTATTGCAGAAGTAGAAATTCCAGTTAATTACTTGAGTAAAAAGGCTATGAAAAATGTGAGACCGCTCTGGTTTACAATGGAGGCCTCATTTTATGACGCCCCCTACTCAACCAAATATTGTATGATTTCGTTAATGCCGTCTTGAAAGATTTTTCCATAAATGTATTGACGGCAGACCTGTTTAGGCCCAATTCTTTCAGTAAGTGATGCAAAGATTTTGTTGGAATTCTTCTCGCACCAACTTCCACTGCGTAACAGTTACAAATGGTTTCCGAAAGTCAACGTAACAAATAGTTAAATCTTTGCACCATTTACTGCAGAACGAATTGATTCTAAGTAGAGTATATATATATAAAATTTAAAAAAAAAATCTTTACCACATTTACTTTTTTTAATAAAAATACTTGTATATACTCTAGAATCTATACAAGTATAATTAATCAAGTTATTTGATTATTCCTGAATGAAAGATTTATTATCACCACAGCCCCTAGAATACAGAAGACCTGCATTGTTGGAGATGCGCCTTCCAGAATATATATCTGGAGAATTTGGCCTACACTTGCCACGCTGGCTAGACGGGTTTACAAGGGTCTGATGTAAATTTTAATAATAATTTATTAACGATTACACAAGTTGGTATTAGGAACGGTGGTGTTGTAAATATATGACAATAATAATAATAATATAATATTTATTTATTTAAACTTAATTGCACAAAGTACAAAGGCGGACCTAATGCCGCTAGACATTTTACGACGGTCAAACCTTCGAGACAACGAGAGCAGTAAGTACATAATAAGAGGTAAAGTATGCGCTGTCGTCGGCATATAGCGCGAGGACGACATTCTTTTCCCCCCTCTTCAGATGTCCAATAAGGGTGGGAATGTCATCAGTGAAAGTGGCGTAGAGCACGGGGGACAGGCAGCTTCCTTGCGGGACGCCAGCCGCGATGGTCTTCTCCGCGGACGATGCCTCGTCGATCGCCACGAAGAATCGTTTCCCCTCCAGGAATGATGACAGCAATCTGACTGCCATGCGTGGTAGATCGGCGTCGAAGAGCTTCGACAGAAGACCAGTACGCCACACTCTGTCGAACGCCTTCTCCATGTCAAGAAAGACACCGACATACGAGTATGCCGGGGTTCGAACCGCGATCCTTTTTGGTGTTCTTACAACCGAGCCACCACTGAAGTAAAGTTGTGTTTAGTCAATTTAATACGAGTAGTTACATAAAAAATATTTAAAAGCTAAATATTCTACTGAACCATTAGTTCGCAAGTCCGAAGTTCTAACTTCACGTTTGGTTTTTATGTCCGAGTTAAGGCCTGCGCATACTGCAGCCGAATTCTCGTTTTTTACGGAAAAACCATAAAGTTACTACAATTCAAAAACTATTTCTAAATTTGTGTCCCGACCAGGAATCGAACCCGGTACCTCCGAGTCTAAATCCACTAGACCACGGAGGCACGGGTAATAACTAAATAACTATTTTAAATTTCAAGTAAATCAGACCAGTAGTTGTCGGATTGTAGTTTGCGGACAGATACTTACAAGATTTCCTTAGTACAATTGGAAATATGTATATATTAAGTCAAAGCAAGAGTCTTTCGCAAGACCAAGATAATTAGTGCAAGACCAAGACCACCTATTGTGATGCAAACCAAGACCAAGGCTGGGTAGCTCACAAAAGACAAGACAAGATACAATGAATACCAGTATAACTATTATGGTAAAAGAACTAGAAAGTTTTTAACTCCCATTATATTTAATAATATTATGCCCATTGATGACTGTGTAAAAATGACAAAAAAAGAATTTAAAGGAAAATTTAAGTTGCTTTTGCTAGGTAAATACAACAGTAATGTGATTTAATCTTAAAGAACTCTGTTTTAAAAATATAGTGTAAAAAAAAAAAAAAAAAACTAAAAAAGAGTGTACTATTCGCCAACAAACTGATATGCAGTTTGGCGTATAATTTTAAAAATGTAAATAGTTTAAGTTTTTATCTGAAAAAAAAAAAAAACTGTAAAAAAGAGTGTACTATTCGCCAACAAACTGTTATGCAGTTTGGCGAATAATTTTAAAAATGTAAATAGAGTATGTTTTTATCTGTGAGAAATAAACGAATTAAAAAAAAAAAAAAGGTAACACTACTGTAACGGGTACATGTAGGTTACAGAGTTTTATTTGCATTTTAAGAAAGAATAGTATTGTCAATATACGACAATGACAGGGTTGATGGGTTTTTGTTTTAAAAAAAAGAAGAAAAAAAGGACGATCGGGGAGCTCGGACCGAGAGGTCGACAGAGCGAGTATTTTTATAAAGATTAGGATTAAAATAATAATTAGTTAAAGTAATAGTGTCCCAAATAGATAAGTGTTTAGTTTTTCTACATATGTAATTATTTCTAAAATATAAAGTATAAAAAAGTTTTATGCATTTGCAATAAAAAAAATGAGTTCTGTAGAATTCTCTCCGTAACAATTAAAAGCAACTACATCCAACCGCAGGCGTTGGATAATCATGTAACTGCAAAGGGCAGGTTACATTTAAATAAAACTCTGTGACCTACATGTACCCGTTATACTACTTACCCCCTTACGCAGCTGACAGGCTAATCAGATGCCGCATCCGTGTACAGAGAGTCTTGAAATATATATTTGTTTAATTTAAATATATTTATAATATAATAAAGGGTAAACGCCACTATATTATGCCACTTAAACGTCGGGAATTCTTATAGTGTCACGTTAAGCCTGACATTGAAATAAAACTACAGAATTAAACAGTGGAAGTCAAGTCAAGGATACAACCGAAGCATTTTCAAAAAAAAAGGTATATTCATATTATTTAAATAGCTCATAAAACTCATTTAGTTTATTTTTTATATTATTATATGTATTATTGTTATCTAATGTATGTACCTAATGTATTAATAAAACGTTATGTGTGTACCTTAGTATTTAGTTTATTATAGTATTTATTATTGTAGTTTAGATAATATTGCATATTTATAAGTAATCATATTTCTCTAATTAAATAATAAATAAATATTTCCAGACAGGTCACACAGCGCCATCTAGTTTCCGTGGTAAGCTACGAGGCTTGTGTTACGGAAACTAGATGGTTGATAAACTACATATTATAATTTTTGTAAAAATATACATATTATACATATAAACACCCAGACCGAGACAAATTATACAATGTACAACTTGCCCCCGGTGGGAATCGAACCCACGACCTCCCGAGTTCACGGCAACGTTTGTTACCACTAGACCACGGAGGCGGTCATTGCACCTAACTTACGTCTTTATTGTTCTACAGTGTCCCTAAGGTTGGCTGTCAGAGAATGTCTAGCGACATTAAGTCCGCCCCTTGTATATATTGTGCAATAAAGTTTTTATAAATAAATATCAAAATAAAGTTACAATACTTGTAAAAAAAGAGTCGCTTTCCTTCTAAAATGTCGTATTTTGTGTGCACAGGCCTTAAGTACGTAGATATTGTTATAAAGAATGTGTCGCATTAATTTGCTGAATTTAATTAAATTTACTTTGTTGAAATAATGCACAATATAGAATCACAATTTATGAGGTTAAGCCGACATTTTTTTATTAAAAATACCCAACGTACGCCACTCAATTATCGCCGATACTAATTGTATGTTAATTGATGGTAATTTACTATAACTATGAACCGGGGTGTTTTTTACATCATTGTAATGAAATAGTCGCATAATATGAGTTTACACTTTTATGTGACGTTCGAATTGTGGACGATGCCACTATATTTGGAACTCTCGAATCCCGGCAGCTTCGCCGAGATGTGGCTTCTCTGAGCGTGTTCTACCGGCTATACTACGGTGAGTGCTCCGAAGAACTCTATAACCTAATCTATATAATCTAATTTGACTACAGAGTACTGTGATGAGCATATTGAGTAGATGTCCATTAAAATGTTGAAATATTATTATGAAATATCATTATTATTTTAAATTATTTATTTGATCCTTGTTTTAGTTTATCTTATACATTTTTCTATTACTTATGTTTCATTTATGTTTCTTGTCAACATTTGTAAAGTGTTGTTTGAGTACCTACTTATTGTTACTAATACTTGTTGTTACACTTAATTAATTTTATTATATTGTATTGTTTAATTTTATTTGTATGTAGTTCGATACATATACCACTAGATGGCGCCACCGTCGTAAACATAACGTAACCTGGTTTGGCGTGAACTTTGTAATAATACCAATGTTATAATTAAGACTTTTTTTGACACTTGTGAATAGATTATACGATTGAGAACAAGTCGAGTTTCATTTGCACGCGATTAAACAGTATAATTCTTAAGTTGTAAAACGGGATCAGTATACAAATGCAATTGTTATTTCATATCTCATTGTTATTGTACTGATTTTGTTGGTTCTTATTTTTATAATTTTTTATTATAGCTAACAGTGAAAATTTGTAAGGCTTTGAGATTAGATATTTTTTGTATACATAATGTTGCAAAGGCTGTAAATTTTCCCACGAATAAATAAATAAATAAATAAATAATAATCCCTCCCTCTCCATTCCGCAACCGAACCACACGCACAGGTCAGAATATGCACTCACATACAGTAGTCATCATCCCTTCGCGTACGTATAAATTTTGGGACTCATACATCTGTCGCAAAATAAAAATTTGGAATGCTTTTCCAGGCTCTGTGTTTCCACTTTCCTATAACTTGGAGTCCTTCAAGCGAAGTGTGAAAAAGCATCTACTCAAGCCGGCATAGTGTTAGGGACTGATGACAGTCATGAGTATCTGACTTCAGTTGCTAACATTCATGGACTTTGCGCGCTACTTACTATCAGGTGGGCCCAAGGTCACATGTTGTGCTACTATAGAAAAAAAAACTTTTTTTTATACTAGTATGATCTAGCGCCCTGCTGATGGTAAGTGGCGCACAAGGTCTATAAATATCAGCAACTGGAAATAGACTGATATCAGTCCCTAACACTATGCCGGTTTGACTGGGCATGACGGCAATTCAAGCCTGATCCCGAAACGTGTGGATACACTCTACAGGGTTTATCGGTTCGGCAAGAAAGACAAGATACCAGATGGATGGTGATAACACCGCGTCTTTTCGTCTCCTCCGGTGACAAGAGAGCTGGCTCTTTCTTCGCCCAGATAATCAGTATTGCAATTCAACGGGGAAATACAGCCAGCGTTCTTGCCACCATTCCACGCGGACGGGACTTATATCCCTATCCTTAATATTAATTTTATTTTACGTTGTAAATATTTTTTTCGAATAAATGTATATTATTTAATTAGTAAATAAGCAAAACGGCTCCGAAGCAGCTGTTGAAGCGAAAAGAAAAATGAATCAATCTGACAGTTGTTTTCTTAAAAATGGTTTGAGGCAAAGGATGTCGATTACAGCCGAAAACGTTCATCCTTGGTCACTGTCGATTATAATCGCTACAATGGGAATCATAAGAGGAAACGTCGACTGTCCAGATATTCTAGGAAATATTACTTTTAGTACACTCTGTAAAACACGTCAAAGGGACACCTTATACATCCCATTTGCATGTAATAACTATATGCAGAATACTTTTATCTGAAGAACATCTGACAATTTTAATAAACATAAACAATAGGCCAACGCCAAGTGGGACGACTTTGAAAGCGAAATAAAGTGAAAAAAAAATGCTTAAAGCTATAAGTCGAACATAGGGTTAGTAGTTTTAAAGATGCCAGTGTTGTATCTTTATTATTCTTTTGTCTTATTCAACCTTATTACTACGAGTTTCTCACCATTCTTTTTGTAATAGTCAACCCAGTGTTTAATTTTTATCTGTTTTAATACTTACCTATTTCTTTTTTCTATTTAGGTATTGTTTAGCTGTAAGTTATATATATTGTGAACAGTTCATTAAAATATACAAACGTCGTGAACGCGTTCTTGGTGATGATAATTACGATAATGCCTTTAATAAGGTGCGATTCAATCTGACAACTTTACGCGCATAAACAAAGGAATCGTCATAATTTGTCCAACACGATGAGAAAAGAAAAGCTTATTTTCTTGTAACGAGGCAAAATAACTGTTAGCCAAGTAAATCATTAGTAACTCTTGCACTCGTTACTAATGATGGACTTCCGAAGCGAGCGACAGTATTGTCAGAAACGTTGCGATATAGCGGACATTAATCCCATATAAAACAGTCATCACGATGGAGCCAACGCGGCGAACGAGTGCCTTTATTCCGTAGCCACGACTCAGACTTAGCTGTAAAGGCACACAGGGCAACAGTGAAAGAAAGACGGTGTATGGTTTTAGTCCGTAGGCGCCTTGAGGTCTTCTTATAACGCCCCACGGTGATTCAGGCATGCGACCTCCCGCGGTGGCCCTTCAGGCTGGGGTTGTATCGTCTTCGTCAGGCGATTTTTCCATCACCGTCTTAAAAGAAAAATCACGATGGTGCTGGAACGTATTCCTTAAAAATCCTTAAAAGGCCGGTTCGAACCCCGGCATGTACCAATGAGAAATATACTTTTCTTACGTGTATTTATCATAGATTTACAACACCACCGTTCCCGTGCACCGTCGGTCCGGGTTCTGCTATAACCAATTTGTAAAATGGTTAATAAATTGTAATTAATAATAATAAAAAAAATGACATCAGATCCTCGACAACCCGTCTTGCCAGCGTGCCGAGTGTTGGCCAAATTCTCCAGATATATGGCCTGGAAGGCCCATCTCCAACAGTGGAGTTCTGGGCTCTGTGTTCTAGGGGCTGAATGAACGAATGATAAAAATTACAAATTTACCTAAATATTTTAGTATATCAACTTAAATCTACAGCTAAGTCGCACTGACGCTTGCTTCGGAAGTCGACCTATACAACCTCAAGATGGTGCTGTGTCAAATAGCCTATGATTTAGAAAACTTTTCCGCAACAACCAAACGACGTACGTAACAAGAAATGTACAAGCAAATCTAACGTTTAAGTCTTAAAGATTAAGCTGCAAAATTGTGTCTGCGTTTTTGTATAATTATCAATCGTAATAGCCAGGGTTCCGTTTCTAGTATCAAAGTTTGCGTGACATCCCTAATAGTGACTTTTACCACTAAACCAATTTCGTTACGAATTATTTTTTATAAACTCATTCCATTGCGGTTATTGTTTAGAAAGTTTGTTTGTAATAGGAATTAAAACAGCAATGATAAGGATATTAATGAATTTCGTGGTTACACATTTGTTTAGTTGTCACCATTTCGGTGACATTCTATTGCCGTGGGATTTCTATTTTCACGCTTCTTTTTCATGTTATCTTTTCACTTGGTTAATTGAATTAGATAACAGGCGTTCAGTGCCGAAAGCTTGAAGGCCTTGTTTTGTTAATATAAATGATAGGAAATTAAGCGGTTTGCATTGTTTTACGGTTCTTCCTTCTGTTCTGTATTTATTCGACAACTGGAAATAAAATTAAGGACTTTTAGGGCCAGTAACTATATACTTACTTAGTCGCATTTCTTCACTTGAATATATTTACGAGTATTTGTATAGGAATGCCATCATATAAGTGAGGGAATGCCACTAGGGAAGAATGCGAAAGCGTGTATATATATATATATACGAGTATATACATATAGGTGCGGTGGTGGCTCGGTTGTAAGAACGCGCACCTTAAATCCTACAAAGGTCGGTTCAAACCCACCCGGCATGTATCAATGAGAAATACACTTTTCTTACGTACATTTGTCATAGATTTACAACACCACCGTTCCCGTGCCTCGGAGAGCACGTTAAGCCGTCGGTCTCGGTTCCACTAATACGCCTTCTTGTGGAATCGTTAATAAATTGTCATTAACAATTGACATCATATCCTCGCCAAGCCGTCTGGCCAGCGTGGTGAGTGTAGGCCAAATTCTCCAGATATATGTTTTGGAAGGCCCATCAGTGGAGGTCTAGGACGCTGTGTTCTAGGGGCTAGATTGAACGAATTGAATTTACAATAATAAATATTTTTGTGTCCCGACCAGGAATCGAACCCGGTACCTCCGAGTCTAAATCCACGGACTTAACCGCTAGACCAAGGAGGCAGTTAAATACTGTATGATTCCGTTAATTCCGTCTTGGAAGCTCGAATAACAGTGTCTCGGGATTTTTTTTTTTATTTATTTATTTAAAAACTTTATTGCACTATGTACAAGAGGCGGGCTTAATGCCGCTAGGCATTCTCTAGCAACCAACCTTTGGGACAATGAAACGATTTGTGTTGATTAAATAGATTAAAAGGTAATTCAAATTAAATCTAAGTATTATATCTATATAGACAGATACATACTAATATGTACACAATACTACATACTATATATATATATATATTATACACTACATATAATACCTACTTACACTGTGAGGAACTGTTTAAATAATGAGAGTATACCATCTTTTTGAAAAGTGATCTGTTCGGCACTTGACGAATTTCTACCGGCAAATTGTTCCACAGATTTGCGGCCACTACTGCAAAAGAGTTAGACTGAAAACCAGAGTGATGAGAAGGGATAGATAGAACAGAATTATGGGACGAACGGAGAGATCTGTTATGAAATGAGGAAAGATAGCTGAATTTGTCCTTGAGGTATTTCGGTGTCGCAGGTTCATTGAGAATAGAAAAGAGTAAACAGAGGATTCTTAGATTCCTGCGACAACGAATAGGTAGCCACCTTAACTTGGCGCGATATTCAGAGATGTGATCATATTTGCGCAGACAAAAGATGAACCGAATACATGTGTTAAGTAACCGGTCCATCTTATTGAGCAACATCTCCGAAAGGTCGACGCTACACACATCACCATAGTCGAGAAGAGGAAGGAGAAGACTTTGGGCAAGGGTTATTTTAGCTTTTAATGGCAGAAAATTTTTAAGTTTATTGAGAGAGTGCAGAGAAGCAAATATTTTTCGACTAGTATTGTTAACTTGGATGGCCCAGTTAAGATTAGAATCCAGGTGTACACCTAGATTCTTTACCTCACTACTATACGCAATCGGAACGCTGTCAAACCGAACAGGGTCTATACTGTTTAGATTTACTTTACTTAAAAGTCTGGAACTGCCTACTATGATTGCTTGACACTTGCCCGGATTGACAGCGACCCCGAAGCGTGTCGACCATGAGTGTATATTAGTTAAATCTGAATTAAGCCAAGCTATTGCACTATTTATAGTGGTGATATCTGTCTGCACATAGAGTTGCAAATCATCTGCATACAGGTGGTAGCTGCAGTGAAGTGAACGTGTTATGCCATTTATAAATAACGAGAACAGCAGCGGTGAAAGGATGCCCCCCTGCGGGACGCCCGTAACCAGATCACACCACTCCGATGACACCCGATCAACTCGAACTTGTTGCTGGCGACTATGCAAGTAATTAGAAAACCACTGCAAAGCATCTGATGTGATCCTTAGACGAGACAAAATGGCGATTAGTAAATCAGGATCAACTGTGTTAAAGGCATTTGAGAAATCTATTAGTACAAGTACTGTGACTTTGGTTTCTTCCATGCCACCTCGAATGTCTTCAGTTACTTTGAGTAAAGCTGAAGTTGTGCTATGACCAGGACGGAAGCCGGACTGGAATGGGTTTAGGAGGTTATTGGAATTTAGAAAACAGGACAACTGCTTGTGTATTGTGGTGTAGGTTATTTTAATTGACCACTAACGAAGTATAACTTAGTCAAAAGTTTAACCACAAGGTACACACTCGTTTTCGTAGTAAAACCTTTAAAAAAGGAGTTATATTTTACAAAGTTAAGAACACCGGACGACCGTGCGGAAAACAAAGTCCACAAAAGCCCGTGTAAGCTACAGAAATGTCAGTTCAAAGGTTTGGCATCTGTTCGTATTCGTCCAACTCGCTCGATTTAAAATACTTTATGCTGGTATGATAGAGACTGTAGCGATGATTATCGACAATGGCCAAGGATGAACGTTTTCAGCTGCAAACGACATCCTTTGCCTCACAAGATTTTTAAGAAAACAACTGTCAGCGGAATTCACTTTTTCCTTCGCGCTGGAACAGCTGCGTCACACTAGCCTTGCTTAAATAATTACTGTTTAATTTTAAATATCTATTTCTTCACTTTTCTACCAGATATTGTCTCCCCCTGAGCTTGGGTAAGTATTGAATGAACATAGTACGCGGTCACTTCATGACCACGTGCAGTGACTCTAATTTATTTTGTGCACCACCGGGAGTTCTTCGCGCCATTTTGCGTGGACATGTCAAGTGCAAGTTTTTGTTTTGTAAATTATTTTACTGTGGATATTATTGGTCATAAGTGGTGTTGTTTTGTTTAATGATGTGCTACTATGTGAATAATTATGGAAAACGCAAATTGGACTTTGAATATGGGGCACAAGTTGCAGTTTATTTTTTGCTGTTTTCCCGCGCTGTCGACTCCCATATTTTACCCGACGTGTTTGAGCTATGGTGCCGCGAGTGACTCTAAGAAAAGCATCTGGAACTTGATGATGACCTCATTAACTCATTAAAAAGAAAGATATATTACGTCAGACTTGGCTGTATGGACTATTAGGGCTAAGTTTTAGCTTACGACCCTCCCTTATATAATTGTAGATTCTCTTGTTCTGTTAACTTCACTTTACTTAATATATTAACTTCATTTGCTTAAATTCGTTTGTTTTATTTTAATGCCCCGCTTAACGTGACAAGACATCAACTTGCCACTTCTCATGTCATGATGATTTTGACATGAGGTATTTTGTTTTTTAATAAAGAGAGAATCGGGAATTCGGACCGAAGAGGTCGACAGAGAGAGTATTTTTATAAGTACTTATTAGAATTACACAATTTACCAGCTAAAGTAAATCGCATAAAAGTGTCCCGCTATGACAATACTATTCTCCATTAAAATTCCATTACAACTCCGTAATCTACATGTACCCGTTACAGTAATTAAACTTATATATGGTAACAAGTATCATCATAATTACAGCCCTTAGAACACAGTGTCCTAGACCTCCACTGCTGGAGATGGGCCTTCCAGAACATATATCTGGAGAATTTGGCCTACACTCGCCACGCCAGGATATGATGTCAATTTGTTATGATAATTTATTAACGATTCCACAAGTTAGTATTAGTGGAACCGGGACCGACGGCTTAACGTGCTCTCCGAGGCACGGGAACGGTGGTGTTGTAAATCTATGACAAATGTACTTAAGAAAAGTGTATTTCTCATTGGTACATGCCGGGTGGGTTTGAACCGACCTTTGTAGGATATAAAGAACGCGTTCTTACAACCGAGCCACCACCACGTCTACACTCTCACTCGAGAAATATCACAAATAAATTAAATATTATTTAAATGTATTTAGTTACATTAATAAATATTTTTGTGTCCCGACCAGGATCGAACCCGGTACCTCCGAGTCTAAATCCACGGACTTAACCGCTAGACCACGGAGGCATCGACGAGCTTGTCACTTGTCATGATTGGCTTATAGTAAAGTTGGCTAAATGTGAATCCGCTTATTTATAAGCGTGGTTTCTGACCACCCCGAAAGGGAAACGGTTGTGATGATAACTAGACTACAACCAAGTGAATTTAAAACAAAATTGAAACTCTTTTTCCAAAATAATGCTTTTTCTAACCTGTCAGAATTTATTGACATGCCTTTGACGGAAAATTCGTTTAAATAGTTGTATAATTTTGTGGTCTTAATGCCTTCTACTGTATTGTGTTCCTAATGCTCCTTTGTCTACGAATAATACCATATTAATAACCATAGCTGGGCATTAACTCGTTAATCCGTTAATCGTTAATTAACGAAGTTAACATTTTGATTAACGGGTTAACTTTTAAAAATGTTAACGGACACATTAACTTCCGTTAATATGCAGAAGTCCGTTAATCGTTAATCCAATGCCACTATTTACCGCACGGCACCGCGGTGTGGCGCGAAAAACAGGTTCAGACAAGTATGAAACGACAAGTGCCGGGCGCGGCGGCGCGTGAGACAAAAACAAAACTAGATATATTTTGCCGGCGCGTGCGAGTAAGAAAACTGCGAAGTACTAGCGCCAGTGCTTAGAGTGACGAGTGTTGTGTTTGTTGTTATAATAAATTACTGTCAGTGATAATTTGCGTGTTAATAAAGAAGAGTGCAGTGTAATTAGTTAGATAGAAAAGTGTACTGTGCAGTGTAGTAATTAAAACTATATCATGGAAGAACTATATCGGATTTCAGCGGTCCTGATGAGAATCCTTGGCCACATTTGACTGATGTGGAATTTGTATCCAGACCGGGCCAGCAAATACTTTTTTCTTGTAAGCGTTGTTTGCCGAAAGACACCAAAATAAAAGTTCATGTATCAAGCCTGAATAATTTGAAACATGTAAGAAGGGTATATGAGTCACAATACGTACAGTTTAAAGAGATTGTTAAGGCGGGCTCAGAAAAAGAGGACTCATTCTGACAATATTATATATTAACCTGTTAACTTCCAGAACCTAAACCAACAGGTTTTATAAGTTCACTAACGCAACGATATGAAAATGCAATTTTACACATATTAACGGATTAACGATTAACATTAACTTCCGTTAATTCTACCGAAATGTAACGCTTTAACGTTTAACGGAGCTAACTTTTTTTGTAGCGGATTAACGATTAACGAAGTTAACTATTTGATTAACGGTGCCCAGCTATGTTAATAACATTATTGTTATTATTTTAAAATTTGTTAACCGACATACCAAAATATAACGATTGTTATATAGGTGAAGTATACAAAAATAAAAATAACTTAAAGAGTAAAAAATAAATATAAACTAAACCTAATAAAAAAATAACTTTAAGAAAAAAAATACCTCTAGAGACTACCCTTAAGGGTAGTCCCAAGGAGGCTGGCAACATTTCCGCTCTGTATAGTAAGGCAATACGTTGGCAGAAAAAAAATCCAGCTTTTCTGTCTCCAGACTTTTCCGTTAGCCGGCGTAAATTCGCAAATTTTTTTGGACACTCATTCGTTCCGGCTCTATCCAGGCCTGTCAAACGTGAATGATGATATAAAAATGTTTCAAATCCCAAAACAAAGTTATGACGCGGATCAAGTTGTCTGGCGAGAAACGTCGGAGTTTGTGACAGGTGCCACAGCGGGCTTAGTACTGTCAAAATGTTAGGGAAATAGGGAGAAAAGATTTTACAACCGCATGCATCTGTTGAATTGAATGACCTTTCCCTTTGTCTTGAGTTCACGAAATTCAGTATTAACACATACGATTTACGAGTACAATAAATAGTACTTACTTGTTAAGACCTTACATTCCCTACACGTCCTAACATTAGCTAACCGACCACGGTGAAGAGCTTTTCCGCGGTCGGGTAATAGGCCGGCAGTTTTTTGAACCAGCGCAGGCGACCGGCGCTAGATCGAAATTCAAATTATTTGAGTGACACCGTACGGTGTACCTGTGCGTGTGTGCAAGTACTCCAGTCACCTGTGCATGTCGCGTCATTTTTTTTCTAGTGTCTATCTTACAACGAGCCTTGGCCGCACCGTGGTCCTTCGAGCCGGATTTAAACAAACGAGTTATGTTGTTGTATCTTTAATGATACTGCGCTACCCGTTTTTATATTCAGCATCATGTACGCTAGAGCAGATTTGGTCGGTTCACTAAACAGGGCTTTGTCCTTCCACTTTTCTGCCAATGTGTCCAAAGTACTGGATACATTGGCAGTATATGTATCGTAAAGAGTTAAAATGGCTTAATATCCGAAATCGCAGGTCTGCACATTCACTTACCTTTCTCTTTACAATATCCTTTTTAACCCAATGGCGCCCCCTTACCTGAAATATCGTTTCCAATTATTGTGTGACACACACAGTTGTTCTCTTCGATCCTCCTCCAATAATCAACTTAAAATTCCGCCACATTCTTCCAGCAGATGTTCAGATTCTTATACATTATCAGCAGCTCGCCAGTGGAACTGACTACCTCTTTACATTCGTAAAGCACCATCAATCATTAGTTTTAAAAATTTGCTTACCAAACACTTTCACCAAAAGCAAGAGGAATCTACATAACTTTACAGAGACTTAGCCAGTCTTGGCCTTGGATCAGAATAGGTGGTCTTGGTTTTGTATCAGAATAGGTGGTCGTGGTCTTGGTCTTGGATCAGAATAGGTGGTCTTGGTCTTGGATCAGAATAGGCGATCTTGGTCTTGGATCAGAATATGTGGTCTTGGTCTTGCACTAGGAGTGCAAGATATATTTTTTCCAAGTTTACTAAATAAATTTTGTGAGTATCTGTCAGTAAGTCACTATCTTGACAACTACTCTGACTTACTTGTTACGGATTCACATTTAGCCATAATAATAGGCCTATACATATTATTGTATGTATTATTTGTACATTTATTTACATATATATATTTATTATTGATATACATATATATATCTATATATTTATTTTAGTTATAAGTTAGTTTTCTTAATAAAACTCATTGTCAAACATTAGTAGTCAAGTACCCACAATTCCTGCTCACTTCTTCTAAAGGTTAGCTGTTAGATAATGTTTTCAGACATTAAGCTCGCCTATGTACTGTAAAGACATGGTTGTGATGCTCTATCCATGTTACTACTACAAACACAAATATGTATTCAAGCTGATTTGTCTGGATGTCTATGGAACTTTACAATAGACAAACCATAGACTGCAGATGTCACAGTGATGCGGTTTTTAAGACGATTTGTGGCGTCTATAAATCTTGTACCAGAATCAAGTTAATTATTCCGTTTTTAGCTCATTTGTATAAATGTTAAGCTTACGTCAACAGTTCGGTGTGGTTTTTACTTTTCATACTATGGAAAATGAAATTAGACCACTTTCATTGTATACATATGCAGTTATATAAAGATCAAAGAACGGGGATTTGTTGTCATTTTCATGCAAGATGTTAGTGGACGATGCCACTAACATCTTGCATGAAAATGGAACTCTCGAATCCCTGCAGCTTCGCCGAGATGTAGCTTCTCTGAGCATGTTCTACCGGCTATACGATGGTGAGTGCTCTGAAGAGTTTTATAACCTAATTCCTTATTTATTTATTTATTTATTCGTGGGAAAATTTACAGCCTTTGCAATATTATGTATACAGAAAATATCTAATCTCAAAGCCTTACAAATTTTCATTGTTAGCTATAATAAAAAATAATAAAAATAAGAACCAACAAAATCAGTACAATAACAATGAGATATGAAATAACAATTGCATTTGTATACTGATCCCGTTTTACACCTTAAGAATTATACAATATAATAAAATTAATTAAGTGCAACAACAAGTATTAGTAACAATAAGTAGGTACTCAAACAACACTTTACAAATTTTGACAAGAAACATAAATGAAACATAAGTAATAGAAAAATATATAAAATAAACTAAAACAAGGATCAAATAAATAATTTAAAATAATAATAATGTAATATTTCAACATTTTAATGGACATTATCAATATGCTCATCACAGTACTCTGTAGTCAATAAACATCTGAGGGTGGAAGGAGATGTCTCAAACAGGTCCACATCCAAACGTTGTAACAAGTCATTAAAACCTCTACATGTTCTAGGGATATAGGAGATATATATCCTTCCTCTCCATTCCGCAACCGAACCACACGCACAAGTCAGAATATGCACCCACATACCGTAGTCACCATCCCTTCGCATACCTATAAATTTGGTGACTCTTACTTCTCTCGCACAATAAAGATGTGAAATGCTCTTCCAGCCTCTGTGTTTCCACTTTCCTTTATTCACGTAAACGTATTACAGGCATTTATGAAACGTCATTAACTTAATTCTTTGGAATGGTTCTACTCCTGCTAGTAGAAGACTAAGCAGCAAAGTGATCCAATAAGTAAGCTGTTAGCAGAAGACCAGCAGGTTAGCAGTTTCCAGTGACCTGCTAATGTTTAATCTGACTGAGAAAGGAATCTGCAAGGAAAACTCACGAAATAAAATATATACAGAACTGCACCACAACGATCAAGTTATCAGTACCTATGAGATACCTGGTACAGCAGTAACCCACCAGGCAAGTCAGAATTAAGATAGACTACATGCCTATGTGCAACCCGAATGTCTACAAAACGCAAAAACCTCTGCTAATTTAAGAATAATAAATTCCTTTTCATTTGCTGTAAAAAAGCAGAATTTGGCTACTATTCTGAAAAGTGTGCACAACAAAATAGTTGACTAAAAACGGATATTAATTACGTACTCCAATTCGTTTTATCACATGCAGCAGCCGAAAATATATGCTGATATGCTGTTTGTATGTATGAGATTAGAAACAAATCGGCTTATTTAATACGTTAACACTGATACATTGTCATAGCGAGCTATAAAATAGGGGATGGTGCTATACAATTTTATTCACGACTTCGTTGTCCTACAAATGATAAAAAGTTTTATCACGGTCAAAAACCAAGCATTTTTTTCTACTTTTACGAGTGGAATTTAAATGAAATGAAACATGTATTTATTGGACTAAAAAGTACAAATAATAAAAAAAAGTAAAAATTAAAAAAATATTACATAAGATACATTAAGTACACTCGGTTATGTCACTTATACATATTCTTGTTTACCAATCATGGCAGGATAGCAGAAGTATGCCATTAATAGCAAAGAACAGCCATCGTCATTTACACTTAACACTACAAACCTACATAGATGCTGCTGTACAAGGCGTTGTCACTTAAAATCTAGAAAATAAACTATATTAAAATTATATAATCAAATAATAATTATTATTTTAATAAAATAAAAAAAAAACTACAAAATTGTGTATGTCAAAATAAATAATCAAATTAAATTTCAAAAATAATAACAATGATAATAAATAATAACTAAAAGAAAGCAGCTGTAGATCATAAAATAAGAACCTTAAACTCTAAAATATTAATTTATAATATAAAAGTCATAATAATAAAATAAACAATAAGAAAAATAAGTGTTCACATAATGTGTTCGTCTTTTAAGGCATCATCTATGGTATAGTATGATTTGTCAATTAAAATTGTCTTAATTTTAAGTTTGTACATGTTATAGTCTAGGTTTTTTGTGTCTTCAGATAGTTTGTTGTATAATTTGACACATAGACACAAAAAACTTTTTGAAACTTTGCTTAACCTATGCCTTGGTACTTGGATAAGAGATGTTTGATAGTAACGCGAGTTTTCTCTAAACTTTATTTTGGGAAAGAAATATAAAGTATAAGTAAAAAATATCCTCTAGAGACGAAGAAGACTGGCAACATTTCCCCTCTGTATAGCTAAGCTAATACGTTGGCAGAAATAATTGCCAGCTTTCCTGTCTCCAGACTTTTCCGTTAGACGTTTACATAAACTCTTTGGCCAGACGCTTGGCTGAGTGACCCCATGGGCCCATCGTCTCAACCCCAAATGGCGCAAATTCGTAACGTGTACTGAGGTTGGCGTATTTGCGCGCAGCTTGCGGTTCTCAGCAGAAACCGCCGCACTCCCCGCGCTTTAGAGGTCGCCTGGATGTGTGATTGGGCTAATGTGTCTACATCTGTAGCATCCCACACCAGGGACCTGCCAAGTTTCCACGGCCCAACGGTCATACCGTCGGGTCTTTTGCCATCGCTCCGCGCAAAGGTTAGTTGGTACAAAATGCATTTATAGCATTAAGCTCGCCTTTGTACTTGTATTTTTGGTTCTGTACAATAAATAATTTATTATTATTATTATTTCCAGAGGGTTCTGGGATCGCGGGTACTCATTAATTATATTTAGTAAAAGTATCACATCACGACCGTTTGCCTTGCGAGGTGGTCAGAAACCACGCTTATAAATAAGCGGACTCCTCACATTTAACCAACTTTACTATATGCCAATGACAAGTGGCAAGCTCGTCGATGTCTCCAGCGTATCAAACTCGAGAAATATAACAAATAAATTAAATATTAATTAAATGTATTTATTTACATTAATAAATATTTTTGTGTCCCGACCAGGAATCGAACTCGGTACCGCTAGACCACGGAGACAGCTTGACATTGTTGTGAGTTCCAAATAAATAATAAATAAAAATAGCATACATATATGTTCCCTGCGGGGTGAGCCGAGATTTTGACATTTCTGACAGACGTAATCGATACGTTACGGCGACGATACGTTTACGGACATGCTGGCACATGTTGGACATGACGTTAAGATCTAAACATGACAGGCCAAGGGTTTTTGTCGACTTACACAAGCAAAGCCGGGTCAAACAGCTAGTTAAATATATTCTACTTGCAAGCAAAGATGAAATATAGCAAGTCTTTAAGCTTTAAGTCATAGTCATCTGAGGAGTGCAATTTGAAATTCAAATTTCTTCAGAGGAGGTTAGCAACATAATGGAAAGGCATTCGGTTTACGCACCCCTCATATCTGAAGTATAGGTTCATCGGCTCGAAATATCACGAAAGATTAAAAAAAATGTGAGTACTTAATATTAATAATAAATTGTTTATTATCAGGCAACAGATGGCCCATAGATAAGTACCTTACAACTAAAATACATATAAAAATATCATTAACTTAAGAATAATAAAATTAATTAATCTAAAGCTTCCGTATCTTCATCTTCTTGTGGTCATAGAAGTACCTATCAGGTACTGTGACCACCTTCTGAGGAGTACGAGAAGCTTCAGTAGACGGTGCCGGCGTCCCTGCTGGGGGTGGTGCAGAGGGAGTAGGTGCTGCGCGGGGCCCAGGAACATCGTTGTTTCTGCGTGAAGCAAATCCACGAATGTATTTGCGGTACACAACACCGAGCGGCCAGAATTTATTCTTCAGGAATATTTTGAGGTGCTCTGACCGCACACGAATCCTAAAGGCCTTGAATCCGGTGTCATCCCAATGGGAAGGTAACTCGTCGATAGCAGCGACAGAGTCGATCTCCCCTCAGTCCCGCATGTGTCCGAGAACATCTTGGGATGATATGTCCTTGCGCAGTCGCGATACATAGACATAGGATGTCGGTATCATATCATAATAATATGCCCAGGTTACATATCGTGTGAGTTGGCTGGGATGCGATTGCTACAATATTTAATTTTTCAGTCGCTTTCGCCACCACCTACATGGCAGCAGCTCCCATATCACCTGCAACGTTTTAAAAATATATATATTATTTTATAAAAAAAAAAAAAAAGTTATGGTGCAAATAAGTTTTCCCAAAAATATCGCCACTCATACTGAGCCTAATCGAGAAGGTAGCGAAGGTTGTCGATCGCGCGAACGTTAACTTACGTAATTGATTCGCTCTTTATTTCGCCTCTCGGCATTAACCGAAAACATGATTAAAATAATCAATGATCATTTCAATTATTATTCGTGTTCAATTAAAGTAGCTCAATATCCGTTTCCGCAGATCTGCACATCTTCTTACTTCTCTTTATGGCATTCTCCACAACCCTAAAATTCTCCTATACCTTAAGACTCATTTCCAGTTCCTTGGAGACTGTCTTTTTCCTCTTCGGTATACTGAAAATAATCTACTCAAGATCCCTCCTCACACTTCCAGCAGATATTCAGATTCTTTCACATTCTCTGCTGCTCGTGAATGGAACAAATAATAATAATTCATCTGGTCATCAGGGCGTCGTCAATAAATACTTGTATATTTAAAAATCTCCTCATTGCCCATTTCTTAAATAAACAAAATAATCCGACTACCTGATATCTATTTCCGTCTCTTTTTATTTGTTGAGTAAATTATACGTATTCTTTCCTTTATTTTGTTATGTATTCTTATATAAATTTAGTTAGTTAAATGTATATATTATTATCATATATTTTTATTGATATTTGTGTATTAGTTTGTAAATTTTTATTATGTATGTTTAAGTATTTGATTTTATTTCTAATGCACCCGCAATCGTCTATCACACTCCGAAAGGTTAGCTAGTATAAAATGCCGAGAAGCATTAAATTCGCCCTTGTACTCAACTGTAATTTTTTTAAGTGCAATAAAGAATTTATAAATAAATAAATAACATTTAGATATATTCCAAGTTATTTGTCACTTTGGATATTTAAGGCAATGACGTAATTTTTAGGCATACGTTAAAAGATAATCATAATTACTGTAACCGGCCGTATAACTCCCCAGCCTTTTGGTATTTATCACGATAGATAGACATGATTTTCAGACTATCAATTTTTTTTGACTTTTTGACTATTGCATATTGCGCCATTTTTAAACGACATTACTATACCGCATAATATAGGCAAGGTAACATTACTATCAAATTTCGCTCAATCTCTTCATACCTATATGGTTTATGTGAGATGAAAAGAGATAGCACGTCACTTGGACGAGTTACCGAAGTTGCTGAGTCGAACTAAGACAGCCTCCTTGATTTTAATTGTAGATTCATATTACAGGTATTTGGGGCTGGTTTGTCGATTTTATTAATTTTAGATTATGCTTTTATTTTAGCGGCGATGGTTGTCTTAAATCCAAAAAGGATGCGGCTCGAACCCAGGAATGTATCAATGACTTTTATTACGTATATTTGTCATAGGTTATATTATCATTACAGCACCTAGAACACAGCGTCCTAGACCTCCACTGTTGGAGATGGGCCTTCCAGAACATATATCTGGAGAATTTGGCCTACAATCGCTACGCTGGCCAGATGGCTTGGCGAGGATATGATGTCAATTTTTAATGACAATTATTAACGATTCCACAAGTTATTATTAGTGGAACCGGGACCGACGCCTTAACGTGCTCTCCGAGGCACGGGAACGGTGGTGTTGTAAATCTAAGACAAATGTATTTCTCATTGTCGGGTGGGTTTGAACCGACCTTTGTAGGATTTAAGGAACGCGTTCTTACAACCGAGCCACCACCGCGCCTATTTATATAGGTTATAGAAAGTATCATCACGACCGTTTCCCTTTCGGGGTGGTCAGAAACCACGCTTATAAAGAAGCGGATACACATTTAGCAAACTTTACTATAGGCCAATCATGATAAGTGGCAAGCTCGTCGATGTCTCTAGCGTACCAAACAAAAGAAATATCAAAAATGAATTAAATATTAATTAACTTTTAATAATTTAAATTAATAAATATTATTGTATCCCGACCAAAATCGACCGAATCGAACCCGGTACCTCCGAGTCCAAATCCACGGACTTAACCGCTAGACCACGGAGGCAGTCTATATATATATATATATACATATTTTTCATCCTTATTTGGTTATATAGCAATTTAAAACCTTAACACTTTGTGCATGACCTTAATTTTAACTATAGTTAAACTTGGTATGAATAGCCGGGCACAAGACATCCTATCGTTTCCATAACTAAGGTATACTTAAGACCATTCTCAGCGAGTAATTATTTCGGTTATAATTTTGCATAAAATTGTCTTACATTGTTTCAAGTAAGACATCTTACGCACACGCACTAAAAGAGATTGCACAAAGCCAGGCCCCAACTTTGTTGCAGCTTGCCTCAACAAAATACAATTCAATAATCATACCTATCTAGGGTTTTTTTTAAATTAATATTTTAAATAGGTGGTAGACGGACTGATGGTGGTAATTTGCCCAGTGTATCGGGGCGGGGAAGTATCCACCGTTTGTTCCGATAAACCCAGTAAAATGTATCCACTCATTTCGGGATTAGGCTCGAATTGCCGTCATGCCCAGTCAAGCCGGCATAGTGTTAGGGACTGATGTCAGTCATGGGTGTCTGATTGCAGTTGCTAACATTCATGGACCTCGCGCGCCATTTACCATCAGGTGGGCGCAAGGTCACATGTCGTGCTAGTATATCTATATATATAATATTAATATAATATTTTTTTGTATTCCTCGTAGTTTAGAAAATAGCAATTCACACCCTTGAAAACTACTGCGAGAAACTGGCAAGCGGACCTCTACGTACATGCTATCTCTGTCTCTTAATAATATACGACAAACAAAGTGATCGGTCAAAAATAAAATAACATAAATGCTATTAAATATTTATCACAAAATCAACCTAATTTATTTAAACATAAGTTATAATTTGCCTTGACAACCGTCAGAATTTTAACACGTCCTCACGTTGGTCGTATTATAGTTGAAACGTACTGTCAAATATCAGCACACGATTATTTTGTGCTGATATTTATTCCGGCATTTTCAAAGCCGTCACCTATAATCTAGTTGATTCTTGATCGATGCTATATAGCCTTAAACATATTTCGTTAACAACCTGTCACCGTTGCTTTAGTTAGTTTTTTTTTTATATAATGTGGATTTCACTAGGATACTTGTTCGGTGAAAGTCGTTTTAGTCAGAACTTCTACTAAATGAAAAAAAAAAAAACAGTTATATATTTTATACTGACATGTTTTCATTAGCATCAACAATAAAGGGGACGTCACAAAATTTTACGGGTTCGAAACGAAAGGGCAGTATGTCCTAATTTTTTTAAATTGTGGTAATTAATTTATTTTATTTTATTGCGCAACAAGACGCTCACCATCCACCATTCTACTACTCTCCCTATCCAATTACTGTACGACTTAAACAGCTCCCTACAGCGTGTATAAATGGATATTGTATGTAGTATAGTTATGTATATATGTATGTATGTAAGTACTATTGGTATGTAGTATATATATTATTAATAAATATAGTTATTATTTAATAATGATCAGTCTTAAATACGTCTTCGCACCTACTCCTCGATCTAAGTTGTACTTATTATTGTCCCAAAGGTCGGCTGTGAGATTCATCATTCGTCTAGCATTAAGCCCGCCCCTTGTACATAGTGCAATAAAGTTTTAAATAAATAAATATGATTCTGTTAGTCTTGGAAGCTCTCTCCATAAATTTATTGACAGCAGAACTTTTTGGTTCTCTTCAGTAACTTTGGTTCTCTGACTCTGACGTTTCGATTTCTATCCAAGCATAGCTCTCTCCATGGCTCGCTGAGCGATCTTGAATTTGTGGACCAGACCCACTGTTAGTGTCCACGTCTCTGCTCCGAGATATTATGCTACTATATTACCGCAAGCATATGCTAGACAAGATCTAAGCACGCTCTAAGATTGATAATTGATTATTGTTATTATTTTATTAAATAAGACATGTCATATTTCGATGTTCGTAGCACAATTTGTAGTCGAACATTTGTTGGGGCGTTGAATAAAGTCGAATCAGGTAATTGGTTGCGGGATCATTTGCGATACAATGAAGGAAATTGTGTGTTAATTTTGCAATTGCTCGATTTAATGGCACAATGGGTATGGCTATTACTACAAAAAAAAGTTTTGGAGCTATTAAATACATCTTACTTAACTTTAAAAAAATAATATTACATACGCAAATTATAAAAATTGTATAAATAAAAAGTCGATGAAATTTAAAATGTTTTTTTTTAATAACAGCCTCCGTGGTCTAGTGGTTAAGTCCGTGGATTTAGACTCAGAGGTACCGGGTTCGATTTCTGGTCGGAACACAACAATATTAGTTTAGTTAATATTTAATTTATTTATGATATCTTTCGAGTTTGGTACGCTAGAGACATCGACGAGCTTGCCACTTGTCATGATGAGCCTATAGTAAAGTAGCTGATGCATTCGACGCCATTTTCAACATTAATCGTTACAACTATCAATACTCCTTTTTGGTACAATCCAACCTTAGAAACAGGATCGTATCAACAACAAAAAAAGTGTAATTTTTTTTTTTACAAAATTAAATGTATGAATAATATTTTTGTGATTTCTGTCATTTTTATTAGATATTCTAACCTGGTTAGTCCCATTCATTCAGTATTAAAAGCAGGATAAATTGGCATAAGAAAACGATTATTGTGTAGCTGCAAGGGTTAAGGTACTTCCCCTTACCGCCTCGCTGAAAATTTCCACTCTGCATGTTTTCTCTGAACTGATATTGTTGTGGCCCAAGTTCCATACAAAAAGTGACCGACTCCTTTGTATGTTATCCGAAGTCGTTTAATCGTACAAGCTTTACGTTCACTTTCTCCACTTCCCCTTGTTTATATCTCGGAATCCTTCAATAAAACTAGAGGCTCAAGGCTTTAGGCAGATCCCTAGGGAAGCACATAAACCAAGGCCTCGGTTTACATTCCTTCCAGAAAGCGCCAGTTACCCATTTAACTTTTTAATGGCAAACTCTTTTGTTTTACGTGAATGTACCAATATTACATTACGCTCCTGAATCTACTTAGCCGTAGTTTTCATTTTATTTATCCTCTTGTAAGAAAGTATTCAGCTAGGCGCTGCAAACTTCAGCAAAGAAGCCGACAGACGCATTCAGCTAGGATGGGCGGCATTCGGGAAACTTCGACATATCTTCTCATCGTCCATACCACAGTGTTTGAAGACAAAAGTCTTCAACCAGTGCGTCCTCCCCGTAATGTCGTACGGAGCAGAGACGTGGACACTGACAGTGGGTCTGGTTCACAAATTCAAGGTCGCTATGGAGAGAGCTATGCTTGGTATTTCTCTGATGGATAGAATTCGAAACGTTGAAATTCGTCAGAGAACCAAAGTTACTGACATAGCATTCAAAATTAGCAAGCTGAAGTGGCAGTGGGCCGGACACATCTGCCGCAGAACCGACGACCGATGGGGCAAACGGGTTCTGGAGTGGAGACCACGTACGGGACGACGCAGAGTGGGACGACCCCCCGCCAGATGGACGGATGACCTAAAGAGGGTCGCTGGTGGGGGTTGGATGAGGGTTGCAAAAGACCGCGTGCAGTGGCGAGCCTTGGGGGAGGCCTATATCCAGCAGTGGAGAGACACAGGCTGATGATGATGAAGGAAGTATTTCGTAATGTTTGCCGTTTGCTGTAGAAACTCTGGGCCCATGGAGTCCAAGCGCAAAAAAGTTTTTAAAAGACATAACACCGCGTCTTGTTGTCTCCTCCGGTGACAAGAGGGCTGGCTCTTTCTTCGCCCAGACAATCAGTATTGCAATTCAGCGGGGAAATGCAGCCAGCGTTCTTGCCACCATTCCACGCGGACGGGACTTATATCCCTATCCTTAGTACTAATATTAATTTTATTATATATTTTTTTTATTTTTTTTCGTAATATAGTTTAATGACCGATATTGTCCTGACTGGGAATACCCTTCCTTACTCTATCAAAGTTAAAGATATTCGAATAGTACGAAGGCGGACCTAATCATTGCTGTTTTTTTTTTGTCAATTACGTAAACTGTAGGCTTCTCTACTTAACCATTCCTTCAGCTGGCAAACGGGAAACTTAATCGCTCCCAACCTTAAAAGTAATAAATGTTACCATTTTAAATATTTCTTTTTTTTCTGGCAACATTGAAGACGTTTTTTTTTTGTCAGACACGCTCCCACTATTTACATCCATAAGTCTGTCTCTTTCACTTTTTGAATATTCATGTGTCACGAAAAATATTTATACTTTGAAACGGAATCAGATTTAAATGAACTAATAATAAAAAAATACAAAATAAATAAAAATAGTGTTTTAGGTTTGTGGAAACGTATGCGTGTGCGAATGCCTTTACTACCTGTAACCTTCCACCCACCATAATATTGTTGCGTTGTAATAACCAACGTTTACACCAGAGTTTTTTCTTTCTTAATCTTCTATTTTGCAAAACATACAGTAATAATTTCAAAATTTCATTTCATAGAGTAATCATTTGACCAGATCATCATTTAAAAAACTGGTCTACTTACATTTTCTAAATAGCTTCAAACAAAATTTATAAGTTGTATATGTATGTTTATTTTTGTGTATGTATAAGTATTTAGTATATTTATAAGTATATTATATATAAGTACGTATATTATATAAGTATTTATATCTAATTGTTGTGTCACTTATACTTTCATTCCACCTACAGTTGTTCTAATTAGTCCCAAAGGTTTGACTGTCAGAAAATGTCTACGGGCATTAAGTCCGCCTTTTGTACTTTGTGCATTAAAGTTTAGAAATAAATATATAAATTAAAATAATCTTTTAATACGTGTGGATCTGATCAAAAATTGATAACAACTGATGATGAAACTGAACATCTGTAGGCACAACGAATTTCATTTTTAACTAAAGAGCCACTTTAGTTGTTAATGAAATCAAACTGAGATTTAATATTGATATTTTGCGTAGGCAATGAATCGTTTGTGAGGTTTCTAACATTTTCATGGCCCTTTGTGTATTGGAGGCGTTCGTGAAATATCTGAAGGCAGATTGTTTAATTTTTACAACAAGAGTTATTACTTTGCTCATAGCTAATACATGCAATTTTAGATTGTTAAATAATTACATTCAATCGGTCCCTCAACAAATAAACTTCTACCTACCTAGGGGCAGCAGTCTCTACATTTTATAGCAATGTAGAGCAGCGATATAAGTTTTTTTAAAATATTTATTTAAAAAACTTTATTGCACAAAGGCGGACTTAATGTCCGTAGACATTCTCTGACAGCCAAACCTTAGGGACAAATTTGAGCAAATATAGGTGCAATAAAAGTAACAGTAATTTACAATTATAGGATAATTCAACAAATATTATATACCTACTATTAGTGGTTGTACTCGTATTTCAAAATAATAATAAGAATTTACGTTAATAATTCCTAATTTTCATTTTTCCAAACGGATAGGTCAAAGCTCTTTAGGCTAAAACTGAACATCAAAAGGTTGCCAAAATGGCTGCGAAATCTTCCTCTTTACATTGGGCTTTTTGGTTATCTTATTATCAATAAATTGGATACAATTTAACGTTAAAGAAAAGGATTGAGCGCACTGAGATTTCTTGTGATTTTAATATTACTAAAATTATTATTCCGTCGCACTTCCCGCGCTTGACGAGGTCGCCTGGATGTGTGATGGGGCTAATGTGTCTACACATGTGCCATTTTACACTAGGGACCATCCAAGTTTCCACGGCCCAACGGTCATGCCGTGGTCTTGCAAATCGTGAGAATCAAATATTCCCAAAAACCACAACATGAAGTCTAAAAGGAACGGTGGTTGGTGCTAGAGGAATTCCAGCAAAACCACTTTGCCGTCAATATATTTATGGAAGGACGCATACAGTATTTGGTTGAGTAGGGATAGGGACAGATAGGTAAGCGTCATGTTGTCTCCTCTTTCTTAACTATACACGATGGACCCGGTACCCGCACGGTGAATCCCGTTAAAATGATTGCTGATCTCCTTTTATTTGCCCAAGAATTATTTTTTTCATCTCAGCGGATTTACCGCACATCGCTGTGTCGACTAAAATACGATTTCGCGACACAGACGGCTCTCATCAGTTTACGCCCGGCCATCAAGAGCGCTGGGTGTTCTCACCAGCATTAACGGCCAAAATTAGGTCACGTTGTGCCATCAAGAGTGCCCCATGTCCTCATCATCATCATTAAGCGTGTAGTTCGTGTACAACTAGTAAGGTGTTCGCGCGTTCTCACCACATCTAAAAAGTTTATCAAGAATATACATCATGTAGCGATTATAATCGACAGTGGTCAAGGATGAACGTTTTAGGCTGCAATCGACATCCTTTGCCTCACACCATTTTTAAGAAAACAACTGTTAGATTAATTCACTTTTTTTCTGGAGTCCTTCCCGCCATTTTGCGTGGACATGTCAAGTGCAAGTTTTTGTTTTGTAAATTAATTTACTGTGGATATTATTGGTCAAAAGTGGTGTTGTTTTGTTTAATAATGTGGCTACAATGTGTATAATTATGGAAAACGATAAATTGGACTTATGGGCACAAGTTACAGTTTATTTTTTGCGGTTTTCCCGCGCTGTCAACTTCCATATTTTACCCGACGTGTTTGAGCTATGGTGCCGCGAGTGACTCCAAGAAAAGCATCGAATTCTGCAGCATCTGGAATTTGATGATGACCTGATTAACTCATAAAAAAGAAATATATATTACGTCAGACTTGGCTGTATGGGCTAGACCCTTTGCCTTCCGGTATCATCTCATTCATCATTCATCGGGAGAAGAGAACAAAAAAAAAATAACTTTTTTTTTGTTTTCGCTATAACAGCTGCTTCGCACCATTTTTACTTATTTTGTAACTACTTTAGCTTTAATTTATTATCTGTAATCTGTATATATTTACCTTTGTCATCTGCCAGATATTGTCATCGCCTGAACTTGGTCGTTTCATAACCACGTGCAGTTACTCTATTTTATTTTGTGCACCACCGCTGCAGTCTCACCATATATCTGGTATCTTGTCTTGGTGTAGACTGGAGTGGTGGTGGATTGTGAGATAAAACGTAACGCGTGTTTCCCGTGCGTTCCAGAGTTCTATATCTGGACTTTAGAGCTGAGACCCAGCTTGAGAAGATAGCCCCGATGTCCGCTTGGGATCGGCAGCGTTCTCCGGGTCCCCGTCTTTAGGCTCTCCAAGGGAGACCTTTGTACGGTCAACGGATGTATAAAGAGTAATAAGGCTAAGTGTAGGCTTACAACCCTCCCTTGTTTAATTGTAGATTCTCTTGTTTCCTTTGTTAACTTTATTTTTATTAATATACCTAACTTCCATTGCTTAAATTTCAATGTCACGCCTAACGTGACAATCATTTGTAATCAATCTTATCTAAGTGTACGAAACCCGTACACCAGCCTTAACTTGAGTGACTTCCGTGTGGCGTTATCCTTATAATTTCTTAGTTAATTGGAAATCATTACAACGCTCTTTGATCAGTTTGCGGCGAAATCTTTTGTGTCTATACAAACAATTCCGTTAATAATTTATTTTCAAAATGGCTTCACGTAATAAGTAAGTCGAATGATGAATGAACGAGCGTGATTGGTCAATTTGAATAGCTCTAAACCACGTTAGTAAGTTGTATTTGTGTATGTTTATGTACAATTTTGTGTATGTATTAGTATTTAGTATATTGATAATTGTTATTTGATATATAATATATATATATATATATATGCCATTTGGGCAACCTTTTGATGTTCAGTTTTAGCCTAAAGCTTCTTATAACCGAGCCACAACCGTTGTATTATCACAAAATTATTTTTATAAAATCTCTACCAACGAATTTTTTTGTTTACTAAGAACACTGATGCATCCCATGTTGCACTGTGTCCGACCGCAGCAAAGCACATCTCTGTATTCGGTTTACTGATAAAATAGGGTCTTAACGACGGAGTTAAATTATAATATCACAAAGAAAAATAAACCGCGAGGATAATAATTTAAGTACTTTTGCAATATAAAAGCAAGCTAAGAATGTTTCCATGTAGTTTTGCTACAGCATTTCTTACTTACAGCTGGGCTGTTCAATTTAAAAACCTAACAAACACATACATACAAATCTTCACGGCAAATCCCGTGCTGAGTAGGCAGAGACAACTGAGCGCCACTTGTCACGGTCACGACATATCTCTTTCGCTTCTTCGACATTCATCAACCTCTTCATACATGCCCTGATGTTCCGTTGAATTTTTAATGCCCTTCAGCTATTATTTTTTTATACATTATGTTTATATTTTACCTAAAATAGGTACTTACTCCAAAGAAGACTGGCAACATTTCCCTTCTGTATAGCTAAGCTAATACGTTGTCAGAAATAATTGCCAGCTTTCCTGTCACCAGACTTCTCCGTTAACTATTTGAACAACGCATTGGCCAGACGCTTGGCTGAGTGTCCCCATGGGCCCATCGTCTCGACCCCAAACGGCGTAAATTCGTAACCTGTACTGAGGTTGGCGTATTTGCGCAGCTTGAAGTTCTCAACAGAAACCGCCGCACTTCCCGCGCTTGACAAGGTCGCCTGGATGTGTGATGGGGTCAATGTGTCTACACATGTCGCATCCCACACCAGGGACCTGCCAAGTTTCGATTGATGAAAGGTGCTGTCTTATTTCCAGTTCCTCCAAGATGGACTTGTTGCCAAGCGTGTATAATTTAAGCAGGTACTTACTATGTTTTTAAGTTGGTCAGCTGGACAAGTGGAAGTTTTGAGTTCAGTTTCGAATAAAGCCGATTATTTTTAGTTGCAAGTCTGTCGTACCAGAAATCACAGTTTCTTTAACTTTCTGGTGGCGCCACCCTATTCCAAAATGTCGGACCCCCGTGCTTGCTTTACGAAATTTTGGTTTGTTACAAATTCTGTTTCGCAACGCGCAAACGTTATAATATGTATATTTTATTTATTTATTTATTTAAATCTTTATTGCACTATGTACAAGGGGCGGGCTTAATGCCGCTAGACATTCTCTGACAGCCAAGCTTTAGGATAATGTAGTAAGTTCAAGGTGTGAGGTAGGTGCAACATGTAATATAGATATGATAAATATGAAAATAGTTAGGCTCTAGATAAAAGGATATACTTACATACTAAACTACATTCAAGAATACATATACTACATACAATATATATGTATATTTTATATATATATATATATACGCAACATATAATACGTACTTATTATATGTATATTCATTATCATCAGACGTCACATACCTGATTAACATTCTGAATGGGCAGGTGGACTTCTCCGAACTTCTTAGAAGAAACGGTCTAAAGACTACCGGCCTAAGAACTAGAAGCATGTCTGTTTTGTATGTCTCTCTGTGCTTTACCAGCTACAGACAAAGTTCAGTCTTTTGGAGATTTAATTTTTTTAAATGTTTTATTTAGCATTGTTAATTCTGACTTATCCTCTTGGGAACCTGGGAAAGCATCTCCCAAACTCATACACACGAGAAAAACCGTAAATGCGACAGTAGCCTTTTCTGTTACTTAAGCGCAAACGTTATATAATTGAAATTACTTATTGAGTAAGAATTTAATAATGTTTTGTAATTATGACGAAATCTCTGACGTAAATAACGAAATCCACTCCATACTCCATACACCAATAACGTTTGCGCTTAAGTAATATAATAGGGCTGTAGGACATCTTAGAGCTTCTTTACGCTGTAGATAATTGTGATGGCTTATTACTATTTGTTAATAAAAAAAATGCTTTTTGGCTTTAATACAACTTAATTATTACACTATTCAATAATATTAAATTAAGGTCCAGTAACTACTTTCTACTTTAATACAGGGTGTCTCAAAAGAAAGTTTGTATTTATTTAGCTTACTGCGTGAACGCAACGTATCCGAGGGGCGCGGGGGTTATGTCAATCGGTAGCCTGGCTCTTGGGAATTCAGTCGCTATGGAGCGTTTCTCGGGAGCAGACCGCGCGTTGTGTGTGCGAGAGTTTTACAAAAACGGTGATTCGGCGACTGTAGCGCGTAGAAAATTCTGCAGTATTCGAGGGTTTCGCCACTTAAATGATGCGCCAAGCATTCCTCTCATTCGACATTGGGTTAAAAAGTTTGAAGAGACTGGTACAACGCTATCAAAATCCGGGCGACCTAGGTCATCAAGAACGGTAGAAAACGTGGAGAGTGTTAATCAGTCTGTTCGTGACGACCCGAACCTTTTAATTCGAAAGCGCGCAAGTGCTTTAAATGTGCATAGATCATCATTACATCGCATTATGCACAAAGACCTAAAGCTGCACCCCTACAAAATTCAATTGGTGCAAGAATTAAAGCCCCAAGATGCCAGTCAGATGCTTAATTTCGTAAATCAGGTGAATGAGCGATTTTCAACGTTTACCAACATTTTGTTTTCGGATGAAGCTCATTTTCATCTTAAGGGCCACGTAAATAAGCAGAACTGCCGCTACTGGAGTGCAACGAATCCAAAACACAAATGTCAGAAACCCCTACATACGCGTGTGACCGTATGGGCTGCGATGTCGGCGCGAGGAATTATCGAGTAATTTTACTGTTCGATTAAATGAGTGCCGAGAACGCGAAGGTCTACATTTAGACGATATTATTTTTAAGAAATAAATCCCCAAAAAATGTATTTTCATAATTAATAAACATTTTTTTTATATGCGGCTTACTATTTTTTTTAAACGGTCCACTAAATATAAAATTTCTTTTGAGACACCTTGTAGTAACTATTCAGGGCTTGATTTATTTACCGTGGAGCCATCGATTGCTCGTAGCTACTTGACCAGATATTTCTGTACTGACCATATGCCTTAGCAATGTATGTGTTTGCAGGCACGTTCGTTTTAATAACCTTTTTAGTTTGTATAATATTTGTTAATTTTTTACAAATACTTTATTTAACTTTAGTTCTATATTTGTCTAGGTGGTGACTTTTAATTGATATTTTATGTTTCCATTTTTTTTTCTGTATGTGTTTATTAGTCGTTAGTAATGAATAAATAAATAAATCACAGCCCCTAGACCTCCACTCTGTTGGAGATGGGTCTTCCAGAATTTCTGGAAAATTTGGCCAGACATATAATATATTTTTTTACTTATCTTATTATTATACTAGCTGACCCAGCGAATTTTGTACCGCCTGATAGTCAATGAATGACTTTATTAATAATAATAATACTCACACAAAACAATTTTCATAATAAATCAAAGACAATTTCGCGACTTAAAAGTGAGATCAATCGATTTGAAGTTCTTAGCGCCATTTTGCGTGGACATGTCAAGTCCAAGTTTTTCGTTTTGTAAATTAGTTTACTGTGGATATTGTTAGTCAAAAGTGGTGTTATTTTGTTTAATAATGTGCTACGTTGTGGATAATTATGGAAATCGATAAATTGTTGGTACATATATTACATAAGTTATAATCATATACAACATTATGTGTGTGATATTATATGTACTGCTGTGTGTACTATATAAATAAATAAATATATATCTATGACATAATAATTTTATTTGTATAACGTGTAATTAAGTCTACCTATGTGTATATATTTAATGTATATATATATATATATATATATATATATATATATATATATATATATATATATAAATTGACTAGTCAAGTCAAGTCAAGTCAAAATATCTTTATTCACGTAAACCTATCACAGGCATTTATGAAACGTCATTATTTTAATTATTTTGCATGATTCTACTCCTGCTAGTAAAGTGGTCCAATAAGTAAGCTAGCAGAAGACCAGCAGCTTAGCAGATTCCAGTGACCTGTTAATGATTAATCTGACTGAAAAAGGAATCTGCAAGGAAAACTCAGCTATATCAGATTTACAAAATAAAACATATACAGAACTGCACCACAACGATCAATTAATAACCTTTTAAATTTAGTTATCAGTAGCTATGAGAATACAATACCTGGTACAGCAGTAACCCACCAGGCAAGTCAGAATTAAGGTAGACTACATGCCTATGTGCAACCCGAAAGTCGACTACGAACTACGACTAAGAACCTACGTATTTGGCATTAGCTGTAAGTCAACACTTACTTGTAATAATAATAATAGTTAAATAAATAAACCGTCTGGCCAGCGTGGCGAGTGTAGGCCAAATTCTCCAGATAAGTGTTCTGGAAGGCCCATCTCCAGCAGTGGAGGTCTAGAACGCTGTGTTCTAGGGGCTGTAATGATAATGATGAAATAAACCTGCAGCCCTATTACAGGGTGCGCCAGAGAAACTTACTTATTTGAAAAAACTCCCGAGCGGTGAGTTGGGTGGGTAGAGGGGTGAGGGTGGGAGCTATTGGAGGGGAAAGTCCCCAAGTTTGTTTCTTCCTCTAATCAGTTGCCATCATGCTCTGGCCTAGAGAACAGCGGGCATACGCCGTCGAGAGCTTCTTTTCTAATTGAAATTATCGAGAATTTTTTTCTTCCAAGCCTCGAAGAAATAAACGCTAAGGATGTGTGGTTTCAGCAAGATGGAGCCACAGCACACACATCACGAGGCTCAATGATTTTTTTACGACAACATTTCCCCGACCGGCTTATCTCTCTCAGAGGCGATCTCACATGGCCGGCTCGCTCTCCAGATTTGGCTCCATGCGATTTCTTTTTCTGGGGTTATTTGAAATCCCTGGTTTATGTCGATCGGCCACGGACAATAGCTCACCTCAAAAACAACATTCGCGACGCCATTGCCAACATACCGATTGATATGCTGCAAAGAGTGGACACTAACTTCAGAAATCGACTTAATCAGTGTATGCGAAATGGGGGTCGCCATTTAACCGATGTCATTTTCAACATATTTCAAAATAAAATAAAAATTAAAACAATAACTGAAGTACTTTTGTTTTTAATGACCTTTTAAATAAGTAAGTTTCTCTGGCGCACCCTGTATATTACTTAGTCGCAAACGTTATTAGTGGATTTCGTTGGTGGAGTACGTCAGAGAATGCGTCATAATTGATGATGACGATGAAGCATATGCAAGTCTAAGTCCTAATGCGCTTCATAGATTTTCAAGAACCTCGCAATATAAGCCCCTGTATGATTGCTGTAAATCTCCAAAGCTGACAATCTATAGTCGCTAGTTTTCGCCAAAGTTCTTAAACGAAGTTGACTAACTTGTCGACTTCCGAATTAAGAGACAAAAACAGATGTCGCGCGACGATTTGGTTTTTAAGCACTAACAAAGCTTTATAGTTGGTTATTTACGGCCAATTTCAGATAGGATAGTTAAAATAATATCTATCAATCTATCTATATTTCCAGACAGGTCACACAGCGCCATTTAATTTCCGTGCTAAGCTACGAGGCTTGTGTTACGGAAACTAGATGGTTGATAAACTATATATTATACTTTTTTTTTTGTAAATATCTACATAATTATACATATAAACACTCAGACCGAGACAAATTATACAATGTACAACTTGCCCCCGGTGGGAATCGAACCCACGACCTCCCGAGTTCACGGCAACGTTTGTTACCACTAGACTACTAGGCGGTCATATGATCAATATTTTGATATGCGCCACGCGATTTGTAGTTAGCTTGTCACTTAGGTTATTTCAGCGAATGACGTTACTCATAAGCAACGTCAAACATGTCAAAGGTTATAATCAGCCTTTCTGCAATTGGGCGTTAATATTTTATTTATTTAAAAACTTTATTTCACTATTTACATAAGCGGATTTAATGTCTGACATTTGAAATTTAGACATGATATGTGCTATTAGCAATTCTGTGAATTTTTGGTGACAAACTGGCAGTTTTTTCTCCCAAAAATTAAGTATTATAATTCAAAGGGGAAATGCTGCTAGTGTATTGGGCACCATGCCACAAGACAGCGATTTGGAGGAACTATTTTTTTTGTAATTATTTAATTTTATTTTCTTTGTATTATTATTATTTTTGGGTTAAATTTAGATTTTGTTGTAATATAGTTTATTTAATTTAAGGTTTTGTAAATAAATTTATCAAATAAAAGATGCTGTGAAATATAAACAAAACAATAATTAATGTAAAGTAAAGTATCATCACGACCGTATCGTGATACCGTATGGTGATATTTTGATATTTATTTGCTTATAAAGAAACGGATTTACATTTAGCCAACTTTACTATAGGCCAATCATGACAAGTGGCAAGCTCGTCGATGTCTCCAGCGTACGAAACTCAAGAAATATCACAAAAAAAATATTAATTAAATTTAGAAGTTTTTATTTATTTAAATTATAAAATCTTTTTGTGTCCCGATCAGGAATCGAACCCAGTGCCCCCGAGTCTAAATCCATTAAACCACGGAGTCAGATAAGATAATTTAAATACTATAAAAAATAAAACAAATTATTAAAATTAATAAGATTAATCTCTTTGTTCAGAAGTCTATTTATAAAATCAATGCCTTTGAGACGTGATACTGAACTTTGCGATAAATTATTAACTTGATCAATTATTTGCCAAGTTTCAGCACGAATACATTTATAGTCTGACAGTGATACGAGCAAGTCGCTGGTCAACTTTTATAATCCTACGAATATCAAATCTATTTCCAGAGGGTATTACAGTGAAAAAAGACCGGATAGAGTCGGTCCAAATGGCAGAAATTGATCTAATGCCTATTAGTCTAAGCCTTGCAAAAAAACTTGGTGAAATTTTTTTTTTTTTAAGAAAAAAAGAAAGAAATTTATTTTATTTGCCACATATCAATAAACAGAACTTAAACAAATAAAGCCTGGTAGTATACACAAGATGTGTGGTGACAAATAGGGAATCAGCTCAGCATGGGGCTGCGACTCTCGGCCACTGATTTTTTTTGTTGATTTTGTTGTTAGGAGAGATGTTAATGGATAATATATACATATATATATAGTGTGGTGTATGTATGTACGCATAAAAGGATAACTAATCCTACATTAATAAATAAATAAAAATAAAAAATCGTAAAAAACAAACTATAAAATATTAAGAAGGTATGCTACTACAGTAGCTGTTGGTATGTCAAAAGAGAGTTTTTATATGTGACCTCGCTCCCACCTGATGGTAAGTGGCACGCGAAGTCCAAATATTATAAATCAGATATTCAAGATTGACATCACTCCCTAATACTATACCGGCTTGACTGGGCATAACGGCAATTCGAGCCGAAACGTGTGGATACACTTTACTGGGTTTATCGGCACGAACGGTGGATACTTCCCCGCCCCGGCAGACTGGGGAAATTATTACCATTAGCCCGCCACATTTTTGTTGTTTTCGTTGAAAGTATGTGCCATTTACCAATGCTGTCAAATGCCGATTTTTACATTTAAGGAGAACTACTATTCTAAGCTTGCCATGGTGATCTTTATATAAAAATAATACCGCTTGAAACAAGACTTTTTTAGTCATTATTTATTTAAATTCTTTAATGCACTTAAAAATAGTACAGAGGCGAGCTATAATGCCAGTAGGCATTATTTACCAGCTAACCTTAACCAGTAAGATGATAGGCAGGATGAAGAAAAAAAAAAGAAATTTTAATGATACAGTTAATAAGTTACTTAACTAATTTTAAAACTTAAATAAGTTCACAGTTATTTAAATAGTGTTTTATTCTGTTTCTCCAGGAACGATGTGGTTATCAAACGTTTAAAGACGCTGACAGACGGTGCACGTCTAATGGCCAAGGGTAACTTATTCCACTGGCGAGCCGCAGATACAGTAAAGGAATCAGTGTATCTGGTTGAGGAATGAGAATGAGTCTTAAGTTGGTTGTTGTAGAGGAGCGAAGGGCACAGTTATGCGTATTTCAAAGGAATTCAGGAGGGATTAAAGATATGAGGGATTAGGATTATTAAGAATGTTATAAAGCAAGGTGAGACTTACCATAAGTCCATGTAATTGTAACGATGAATTGTAAAAAAGTGTTGAATGTACCAGCTGACAGCTGTAAAAATATTAGTCTCGTACATTTGACGCTATTTTTAACTTTAAACGTTACAGATACTCATTTTAGAAGAGCGACCTTCACCGATCTGTTATCCGAATGAAATCCACTTTTTATATAATAAAATACACTAACAAAGGCAATGGTGATGGAATGCTTAACGAAATATAATCTAAACTACTTTTTTTATCAAATAAAAACATTCTGCAATATTACCCTAGCTGATAGTGTAGCTTTCGTCATAGCCCCTAAAACACAGAGTCCCAGACCTTCATTGTGAAATTTGGGCCTACCAGAAATTTTTGGAGAATTAAGCCTACACTCGCCACGCTGTCAGTCAATTTCTAATGACACTTTATTTACGATTCCACAAGTTGGTATTAGTGGAACCAGGACCGACGACTTAACATGCTCTGCGAGGCACGGGAACGGGAGCAAGGGTCTTGCGAGACTCTTACGCAAGTCCAAGATCAAAGCGGATAACATGGTCATCATCATCATCATTAATAAAAAAAATAAAAAAATAATCAGCCTGTATCTCTCCACTGCTGGTATAGGTCTCCACCAAAGTTTTCTGTACCATAATGCATAATGAAATATGTTATTGTTTTCATATCTTGTGACTTTTACTGAATAAAGATATTATTATTATTATATCTGTCTATCTGGCGGGGTGTCGTTCCACTCTGCGTCTTCCTGTGCATGGTCTCCACTCCAGAACCCTACTTCATCGTGAATCGTTTCTGCGACAGACGTTTCCAGTTCAGTTCCCATTGCCACTTCAACTTGCTAATTTTGAAGTCTATATCGGTTACTTTGGTTCTCTGGGGGATTTCCACGTTTCAGATTTTATCAGCATAGTGGACCAGACAAACTCTGGGGTATGTTGATAAGAATATGTGGTGCAGCTTATATTTAAAAGGCAGATAACATACATTTTCTTAATCAAATAAGAAAAAAAGGTATCATTTACTGTAACGCGTGTAGCAACATAATTGTAAACAATTACGTTAGACACCTACAACAAATTTGTTTTTCCGTCCCATATCGTACATCATGCTTTTTCTTCAGGACGCGTTCTTGTGAAGTAGGGCGGGAACGGTAATGAGTCAAAGAACCTCCGCTTCTACTTATGGAACTCTGCTCCTTTTTACGGCTATATTTTGACCTTGTTGAATAAACATGATAAAGTCCGAAACGTGGAAACCCGTCAGAGAACCAAACTTACCGATATAGCCTTAACAATTAGTAAGCTGGCACGGCCGGACACGTCTCTCACAGAACCGATGAACGATGAAGTAGACGGGTTCTAGAGTGTCTACGTATCGTACGCGAAGTCGCAGAGTGGGACGACCCCCAGATGGACGGTTGACATAAAGAAGATCGCTGGTGGATTCATTATGCTACAAGCTAGACATAATAATAAGGGAATTGCTACAAATGAATGAAATACATTGTTTCGATTTGCTTCATGCGGCACCAATGAAACTCCTGGGCCCTGCGCAGCACATGTTTTCTCTGCACCATCCCCAGCATTAACACCGGCGCAGTCATGATGGGTACTTCTATGACCACAAGAAGAAGAAGATACGAAAGCTTTAGATAAATTATGTTAGATTATTAAGTATATTTAGTATTTATATGTATATTAATTGTATATTTATATCTATTTAGTTATAACGGTGCTGCTGTGGGGGCCTGGGAACTCTGCCGAACACGTTAAATTTATTGTTCTAAAATTTGCAGTGGTTTAGCGTTTTGTCGGCTTTCGGGTTGCAAACGGGCTATCTTAATTCTGTCATACCTGGTAGATTACCACTGTACCGGATATTGTATTCTTATAGGTAATATTTATTTATTGTGGTTATGTAATTCTGTATTTGTTCTTTCATTTGTAAATCTGCTATGGCTGAGTTTTCCTTGCGGATTCATTTCTCAATCAGATTAAATATGAACACGTTACTGGAATCTCCTAAACTGCTGATCTTCTGCTAATCTTTATTTATTTATTTATTTAAATACTTTATTGAACTTAAAAACCTAGTACATAGGCGAGCTATAACGCCATAAGGCATTCTGCACCAGCTAACCTTGGGGATCATGTAAGGTGATGAGCAGGATAAAGAAAAATATTAAAATAGCTTAAATTAGTAAATAAACATAATTACGCATTTATTAAATATACATATACATACACAATATAAAAAAAACAACACACATACATGTTATATAATTCATACATACATAAACATACACTGTAAATAAATAGATATCTTCTATTATATATTAATCTTTAGAAAACTTTGCTGCATAACCTTCTACTAGCAGGAATATAATTATTTAAAACAATGACATGTCACAAATGCCTGTAATAGGTTTAATTGGATACAGATCATTTTAAGTTTGACTTTGAAGGTCGAAACGTGGCTGTCAAAGTATGACGGTCAATATTTTGCGGTGAACTAGAAAACACTCGCTTCCACATGTTGGCTTCACCACAATATGTTTGTATGAAATGACTTCCTATTCCTTGTCATTTGATCTCCGTTGTTGCTGGTAATGAAGAAAGTTATAATTACAGTGTATAGAAACATAAGTTTACTACTGAACGTCATAATAGTGGTATTGATTTACGAAATATTTTAAGTAGAGTATTTTAATTAATGAATTAATGTAATTTATTTATTTAGGTATTTATAGTTTAGTTTAATTTATTATTAGTTTTTTAATCTATTTTATTTTAATATTTTTGTATCTACTTCGAATTTTATTATTTAGGTAGGTTTTAATTTATATTTAATGTATATTAATTTATTTCGAATAAAATTTATTAATTTATTTAAGTAGGTATTGTAATTTAACATAAACTGCTAAAACAACTTCACCATAATTTACGAGTATAAGTCAATTTTGTGTGTTTTTTTTATGAAGTATTATTATTTTTTTATTTTTTTTATTACTTAAAGTAGGTATTTATTTTCGTTATTTTTTTTAAAGGCACAGTGTAAATCAGGCCAGTAAGTAGTGTGGTGGTGGCTCGATTGTAAGAACGCGTTCCTTAAATCCTACAAAGGTCGGTTCAAACCCACCCGGCATGTACCAATGAGAAATACGCTTTTCTTATGTCTCAAAGATTTAGAACACCACCGTTCCCGTGCCACCGTTCGGAGAGCTTGTTAAGCTGTCGGTTCCGGTACCACTAATAGTAACTTGTGGAATGGTTAATAATTTGTCATTTAAAATTGACATCATATCCTCGCCAAGCTATCTGGTCAGCGTGGCGAGTGAAGGCCAAATTCTCTAGATATATGTTTTGGAAGGCTCATTCTAACAGTGGAGGTCTATGACGCTGTTCTTGGGGCTGTAATTAATGAATTGAATCTTCTAGAAAATCTTGCACAGAGTAGTAGCATTTGTCAATTAGCACTTTCGTGAGTGTCTTTTTGAATCATAGTAACTTAATGTCGTAATAAATTTTATTGTAGATTTTTGGAAATACACTTTTTCGCATGAGTGTTTTTATTTATTTATTTAGGAATTACAAGCTCGTTTTAAACCGAACTCTGCGGTTGCGATTTTGATCAACAATTAGGAAAAGTTTTCTATGATTTTTGACTAAGTTCGCAATTTCCAGAATGGTACTGTACTGGTATGGTACTGTGAGTATTTGTAGGATTTTTAAATAAGTTCTGTAAAAATTTAAACTGTAGTCCTGCTATGTTAACGATTAAACATCCTAGTTGAGGTTAGTAATTTGTGTCGTAGCGGGTCCTTTCTGAGCTACATAAACTTGCCAAAGTTTTCTAGTTAATGTGCAATTATGGCAGTAATGGTACAAAAATTGGTAGCTTTTATTGCTATGTATAGTAAAATAGTCTACAGAATAATATTATTTACTACCAACGAGGTGAAATATCATATTTTAATACAACCTTGGGGTCGTCGAGGCCTGTATAACATATGGGCTCGTCAGGATCTCAGAGGGTAACGACCAGCTGGTAGAATTGCACATTTAGTGCTGGGTACGGTTACTGGTAAAACAGCGGCCGTGTGGCTCACGAACCTTGGGCGTCTAGACATTAACATTTGACTCGAGGACACTGCAGAGGTTTACATTATGGTATTTCAGTATTCACTCAATTTCAGGTGGGCAAAAGGGTAGGTGACTATTGAAAACTACTTAAATATAAAGTTTTCAACCAGTGCGTTCTTCCAGTAATGTCGTATGAAGCAGAGACGTAGACACTGACGGTGGGTCTGATGCATAATTCAAGGTCGCTCAGCGATTTCTCTGAAGGATAAAGTTAGAAACGTTGACATCCGTCAAAGAACCAAAGTTACCAACATAGCTTTCAAAATTAGCAAGTTGAAGTGACAATGGGCTTGGACACGTCTGTCGCAGAAGCGATGAACGATGGAGTAAACGGGTCCTGTAGTGGAAGACGCAGAGTGGGACGACCCTCCTCCAGATGAACGGATGAGCCGTCTGGCCAGCGTGGCGAGTGTAGGCCAAATTCTCCAGATATATGTTCTGGAAGGCCCATCTCCAACAGTGGAGGTCTAGGACGCTGTGTTCTAGGGGCTGTAATGATGATAATGATTTCCACATTTCTATGAACTTGTTCACCATGAGCCGTCGTGTTCCAAAAGTGCGGGTCGCTTTTTCCGTCTCAGCACCATCAATGATCTCATTCGTAGGACGCTTGCAGTAGTCTTAATCCCATCTATTTTAGAACCAACCGGTCTGAGTCGAGACGATGGCAAGCGTCCAGACGGAATGACATTAGTACCTTGGAGATTGGACCTGCTGGGATTCCCTAGCTACTTTCCACTTTCAAGGCATTTATGTGAGAGTTGGTGCTGCAGCAGATGAGCAACCATCAAAAACGTTACTGGTAACGGTGCCTGTATGGCTTACGAACTATGGGGGGTCTAGATTCGACTTCTTTAGTTCTAGTGGTCTCCCGTTGGGGGGAGCGCAAGAGGGGGCGATATTCTAGAGATGCTTGAAGTTGTCGGCCCGATAGAACATACATCTAATCAAATCTACGAAAATCCTCAAATAGTAGGCATCTCCAGTTCTCAAGGTATGCCGGAATTACGCACGAACCATGCTACTCGGGAGACCACTCTGAGCGATATGCTGACTTTGGATTTTGTCCCTTTGGTATTGGTCAGAAGGTGATGCGAGGCTGGCGCAACATAGGTCTCGCGAACATAGGAGTCGGGAACGGATAAACATCTTCTAGATCTGGCCCTTCAACCTGGAATTTATAACAAACATGGACGTATCATGACTCGAACCGCCTTCACTTGATTAACATCGTGAATGCCATTTTATTATTTTGTCCCTGAAACTGCAGTGGTAGAGTGGTGGTGGCGTACGTCACTAGTATAACTTCTAACTATTATAAACAGTAAAAAATAAAAGTGTACTTCCGTAGCATGCAGGTCGGCATATTGTCCATGAAACAATAAAATAATCTGCATTTTAAAAGTACACATCGAACACGACCATAACCGACAATGACAGACATACACTAATTGGTTCTGTACCAATTGGTCTAGTTTTGATCTCATACCGTTTAGTTTCATGCCGTGTCCGGAATGATTTTCTATGCCTAGACTTACGTTAGACTAATATTAATAGAAACAAAAAAATGGCTATTTTAAAATAAACAGTTTGTTAGAAGCATTAATATAACCAAAAAAAAAATGTCACTTACATTTCACTTCACATATTATTTCTTAGGAAAATTTGTTTTTATCAATATAATCACATATTAGTTTAAGAAGAAGACAAATTTCTAAGCATTCCATGGATACACCGTGCGGGTGCCGGGTTAATCGGGTAAGAGATGAGAAGAATGGTGTCTCCGGTTTGCGACCAAAAAGGAGGCGTCCTTTTTTATTTTATTGCGCGATAATACGCTCACCGTCCACCATTCTACTCCTCTCCATACCCAACCAAATACTGTATGATTCTGTAATTGCCGTCTTGGAAGCTCTTTACAGAAACTGCACGAGCAGATGTGGGCTTCGACCACAGACTGCAGACAGTCCAGGGAGGCCCTTCCCAAACCAGACAGGCGCCTCACACGACATCTCCTGGGCCTTGACAGAGCCAGGCTTCGAATAGTGGTGGGGGTCTTGACACTGTGCCTTTAACAAACATCTCCATATTCTGAACATTACAGATAGCCCACTGTGTAGAGGATGCATGGCGGAGGAGGAGACGGCCGCGCATGTGCTCATGGAGTGCGACAGTGTGGCTGCGCCTAGACTAAAGTTCCTCCAGACTGCGAGGACTCTTCCGGAGGTCTGCAGAAACGTAACGGGTCTCCTGGCCTTCCTGGAGGAGATCGGATGGCTCCGCTGAAGGAGTAAAGGTCACGCACAATAGTCCAATGGAGACTAAGTGCGGAAAAGCCACCGTAATCACTATCACTCACAAGCTCTTTACATAAATTTATTGACAGCAGACCTGCTTAGACCCAATTCTTTTAGTAAATGATGCAAAGATTTTACTGGAACTCCTCTCGCATCAACTTCCACTGTGTACTATTTAAATTTACCATAAGCTTAATACACTCTCTGCTATATTTATTTCTCTCATTATAGTCATCATATAGTAGATAGATAGATAAATTCTTTATTGCACAATAAACAAAAACACATTTAAATGTACATAGGCGAACTTAATGTCTAGTGACATTTTCTACCAGCTAACCTTTGGGATAGTGACCAATGATTGTGGGTGCATTTATATTATAGTAGGTATATTATATTTATGTATATTCATAGAACGTATGTATGTAGTTTTATTTGTATGTATTTGTGTATGTATTAGTATGTAAATAAGTATTTATTCACTAGTATATATTGAAGTCTAATATTTTTCTATTAGTTTTGATAGCACCTGCCTTATCTTGTCGTAACTGCTTTAGTTGTCCCAAAGGTTTGACCAGTATAGAATGTCTAGCGGCATTAGGTCCGCCTTTGTACTTTGTGCAATAAAGTTTATAATAAATAAATAAATCTGAGTCTTGAACCCGTTCCTGGTTTGATGAAAAGCTTACAAAATCATGCGGTATATTTAGTGTCTTAACAATAATACAGATAAATGTAGACTCTTATTAGTGTAAAATTCTTATTTACTCGTAGATACTCAGATGTAATAAAGGCGAAATTATTTACATTAATATTGGATTAGTAACAAACAAGTACCTAGTAAGCACGTAAAATAATTGGAGCTTTCAATAATTCCACTTTGTAGTCATGTATTATCTGAATATTCTCACTTACTGACACACCTATAAGTTTGGATACATCGTTCAATGGATACAATACGCGCCGGTCAATAAGTACCTAAAAAACGTACGCACAGACTAAAGTGTATTTTTTTTAATTATGGTTTTTTAAACTCTTCGTCTCTATAGAGCGGTGGTGGCTCGATTGTAAGAACGCTTTATTTAAAATCCTACAAAGGTCGGTTCAAACTCCCGGTATGTACCAATGAGAAATAAACGTTTCGTACGTAAATGAGAATGCCAATTTTTCTTAGAGAAATGGGCCCAATAAAATGTTCTCGTGCCAAAATAATTTCTTTTTTATTTGATAGTTACTATATAGTGTTTTCATAATCTGTAATTAATTTTATTTATTTTACCCTAGTATAACGACAAGAAGAAGACAAATTTCTAAGCATTCCATGGATTCACCGTGCGGGTGCCGGGTCCATCGTGTGTGGGTAGGAGATGAGAAGAATGGAGTCTCGGGCTTGCGACCGACAATAGGCTGGTTTAAGAAAAGGAGGCCTCTTTTTTTTTATTGCGCGATAATACGCTCACCATCCACCATTCTACTTCTCTCCCTACCCAACCAAATACTGTATGATATGATATGACCTGCTTAGGCCCGATTCTTTCAGTAAGTGATGCAATGATTTTGCTGGAACTCCTCTTGCACCAACTTCCACTGCGTAAAGCTTTTTAATATTGTCAAAAACATTTTTTTACGTTAAAAGAAACATAGTTTCGATCCCGCTGATTTGAAATCCAATGTTTTATCTATAATAAAGTACCTGGTCATAATAAAGAACCTAATCGTATAAATAGTGCTTTGTAACTATTTCACACATAAATTTTAACCAATTGACTATTTAATTAAATTATATTTTATTGTTGGGGTAAAAGAGATGTTGTAAATAAATTTTAAAAAAGCACAAATAATTGTTATGATTATTGAATTGTATTAAGTTGAGGCACGCTGCAAAAAAGTTGGGGCCTGGTTTTGGGCAATCTCTTTTATCATACAATTACAACACCACCGTTCCCGTGCCTCAGGGAGCACGTTAAGTCGTCGGTTCCAGTCCCACTAATATCAGTTTGTGGAATCGTTAATATCTTGATCACCTGCTACTTTGGTGAATCTAATGGGTAACCAAATTAAATTCCTTATCACCATTTATAAAGTCATTGCTTGATCTTGTCTCTTTTTCCTATTTAAATTGTTTTGTTTTTTTTGGCCTATTTATCATTTATTTTCTTTTATTATTTGTATTCCTCACCTATTTCACTCTTAATATTGTAATGAACTGTTTTAATTGTGTCTATGTAAATAATATAAAATCTTTTTGGCCTTTGTTCTACTAATACTATTTTTAATTTATTTATTTATTTAAAACTTTATTGCACGTTATACGACCATTTGACATTATCTCTGTAAAAATATAATAATTTATTCTGGCATTTTTTGACATTTAAATTAATTGTATATAAGTATACTTAATCTAGTTTTAAAATTGACAACGCCCCTGTACAGCCGCATCTAGTTCTGTTTTTTGCTTTTAGTATAACCACTAACCAGGCACGATTTAGTTCGGTGATTAATTTAAAATATCGAATGTAGTAATTGATGTAATCATGGACCTAACCAAATTCCGGTGGGAACTAAAGAATAAACAAGGGGCGGACTTAATTCTTGCCCAGTCTAACCGGCATAGTATTAGGGGCTGATATTAGTCACGAGTGTCTGATTAAAGTTGCTAATCGAAATCGCATCGAAAAACAATTTTGAAGGCCCAGTTTATTTTAAATCAAATAATATTATTAAACTGAAATCTCTGCTTTAATGCGAGGTTTAGTGCAAATCGATCGGATTTGTAGGCACGTACTAAGGTAATCGCAAGGCAGGTGTAATGAAGCTATTTCAATTAGGACCCTGAACGAATGGGAAATCTATGAACTTTCCTTAACGACAGCTGTATCTTTGGATTTTAATAGCTCAGTTTATTTTATTATTATACTTAAGTTTAGCTGAGAATTAAAATTCAGAAACATTAAAGGTGCAATACAATGATTTCTTCGGAATTCTGTTTCGGCTCCCCAGATGATGTAGTGCATCCAGCATCTGCCGTTAATAGACGCGGTGATCCGCCATCGTATGGCCTCATTTAGAAACAGCATAATCATCAGTACAGCCCCTAGAACACAGCGTCCTAGACCTCCACTGCTGGAGATGGGCCTTCCAGAACATATATCTGAAGAATTTGGCCAACAGTCGCCACGCTGGCCAGCATAACAGCATAATGGACACTAAAAATATAATTTTAAAAAATATCCATGAGCTTTGTTTTATGCTTCAAAAATCATGGAAAATTAATTAGTTGTAAATTCTAGATTAATTACTAACAAAATTATTTTTGTGTTTTCTTAAAGAATCTCGGCATTTAGCCTGTTAACCTAATGATACCTATATTCACTGGCCTCAGCCAATTTACCTTCAAACTTTCTCACTATACGGCAAATATTATTATTATTAGTTATATGGTTTTGGGAGTGTTTAGAATCAATGAAACTCGAAGTATGGATTTATGATTTTATTGTCAAAGAAACTAAAATATATACAGCCCCAGTGTGTTTAGTAGGGAGGTTTGCAACTCGCATTTTGTAAAGGGGGATTTACTCCCCACTACTGTAGACTGGTCGCGAAGGGTTGTATGTAGACGTCACACAGCTCCCCCCCCAGTGAAGCTGTCTAGAGCGAAGCGTAATACCACACGGTCCTATGGATAAGGTCTGTTACTTAGCGCAAACGTTAGAAGAAGAAACAAATTTCTAAGCATTCCAATAGGCTGGTTTACAAAGGATGCCTCCTTTTTTATTTTATTCCGCAACAAAACGCTCACCATCCACCATTCTGCTCCTCTCCCTACCAAACCAAATACTGGATGATTCCGTTAATGGTTACTTGGAAGCTCTTGTATTGTCATTGTTTCTAAATATTATTTATTCCCTCACTTATTCCCTCTCACCACACCTCTTTCGTCTCTAAATTGTTTGCTGTCGTCGCTGCAAGTTTGTGGAATGAATTACCTCAAGATATTAGACAAGCTCCTTATTGTGTAATATTCAAGTAATGTTTACAAATACTATCTTTTAACTTGAAATGTCTCTACAATTATTTTTTCACCTCTTCTGTTTATTCCACACCATTTGCAGCGGCGTCTTCTTCATTTGTAACCTTTTCCTTTAGCCACTTCATTACATGACTGGTTTTATTTTGTGTATTGGTGGTAGCTTGGTTGTAAGAACGCGGTCCTTAAATCCTACAAAGGTCAGTTCAAACCTCCCCGGCATGTACCAAAGAGAAATACACTTTTATTACGTACATGTGTCATAGATTTACAACACCATCGTTCCCGTGCCTCGGAGAACACGTTAAGACGTCGGCCCCGGTTCCACTAATACCAACTTGTGAAATCGTTAATAAATTGTCATAAAAAAATGACTTCATATCCTCGCCAAGCCGTCTGGCCAGCGTGGCGAGTGTAGGCTAAATTCTTCAGATATATGTTCTGGAAGGACCCTCTCCAGCAGTGGAGGTCTAGGACGCTGTGTTTTTAATAATATTTTGATACCATTGATTTTGTTTAAATGTGGTTTGGCTGTCAGAGATTGTCTAACGGCATTAAGTGCAATTAGGTTTTTAAGTAAATTATTAAATATATTTTTTTAGTTTTTATTGTTTAATACTAAATAGGTATTGTAATTTATTAGTTAGTAAGAAAAATACTTTTATTTTTCAAAAAAATTAAGAACGTCCATCCACTAATTGTGCGTTGCCGGGTCAAACAGCTATTTCATATAATTAACATTTAAAAAATACTCTAAAAAATTTTTATGTAAAAAGTTTTCCTTGTAAACAATCATCAAACACTTTTATCTCTTGTTAATAATTTATGAGGCACTCTTTTTGTGTAGAAATAAATTATTACTTATAAGCTTTTTTACACTAAAAAATCAGTATTCAAAGAGCTTGCTACAAGCCATATTATGTTTGGCGCAAACGTTATATCTCCGGGTTAAAGCAAAAACTGGGAAAGAATTATTTTTTCAAAAAAAATAGTATTCAAAGAGCTTGCTACAAGCCATATTATGTTTGGCGCAAACGTTATATCTCCGGGTTAAAGCAAAAACTGGAAAAGAATTATTTTTTCAAAAAAATTACCAAGAGCAGGTAATACAGACACCGGTCGATAATTGGTAGGGTCAGTCTTACAACCAGATTTAAATATTGGCGCTATCTTACTATGTTTCAGATGTCAGCTAAGATTGGTCCAATAGTATAATTTATCAGTATCAGCAGCCCGCCAGTGGAACCGGCTTCCACTTAACGTTCGAAAGGCACCCTCACTTAAGTGTTTTAAAAATTTACTTACCTTACACCTTCACAAAAAGCAAGATGAGTCGACATAACCTCTCAAAATTGGTATAATATTGTATGTATTATATATATATTTATTATGTATTTATATGTACTTGTGTTATTATATATTTATATATTAGTGTATAAGTATTTTAGCTTTAGTTGCTAGTAATAGTTTAAGATTTTTATTTTTATTATTATTAATCTCGATTTTAAATTAATGATTAAATGCACCCACAATCATTGCTCACTATCCCAAAGGTTAGCTGGTAGAAAATGTCACTAGACATTAAGTTCGCCTATGTACATTTAAATGTGTTTTTGTTTATTGTGCAATAAAGAATTTATCTTTATAATTTTAACGGGTCTTTACGCGATTTACCTTAGAGACATATTTCTCCCGTTTCAGCCAAGTTGCATTGGCCGTGGTCACGGGTCGACTTATCGACGGGAGAAATATGTCTCTAAGGTAAATCGCGTAAAGACCCGTTAAAATTATAAAAATCTATTATGAGTGTGCGCGAAAGTTTAAAAAGTTTAAGAATTTATCTATCTATCATCTATCTATCTATCAATTATTGAGTCTACTGCTTTGACTTATAGACCCCACAAGTCTTTAGTTTTTTTATTATTTAACATTTTAAAATGTCTAATATCATCCTCGCATGAGACATGCTTGAAATAAAAATCTGGAATAGCTGGTCTATTAAAATAATGATTTAAAAGATTACTAGCAGTACTAGATAATGAATTAATACTATTTGTAATTTGTGAAAGGATATTAGTAAAAAAATCTTCGAGTTGGTTGGCAACTTTATTCTTGTCAGTTACCATAATTCCATTTTGCCTAATTGCCAGGTCATTTTGTGTTTTTTCTTTATTTTAGTTTATAGTTGTATTTTTAATTATTAAGTAGTTTTTTATTTTTATTAAAAGTAATTTACGTTTTGAATTTTTTGTTTTTATTTATAATTATTAATTAAGTTTTTTTTTAAATCATTGCACCTGTTGCCTGTAGGACTGTATAATTCTGGTTTTTCAGTAAATGAAGCACAATTTCCTTCTTATTACCATTTGTTGGGTGTGCGAAGCTTGCAGTGCTAGCTTGCGAGCTCTTACAGTTGCCGACGATCGGCTGTACGCAGGATATCTCGACTGGCTGGAGACGGAGTTGCGTTGCGGCGCTGAGCTAGGCCCGGCGATCTGCGGATCGGCCGTCCCACTTGCCGCAATTCGGGTATCTGCATCTCGATTGCGCTTTGCTATATTGTCGAGTTTCGTACACCATTTTACACTAAATTCACTCGCGGATTGATAGCACTACTTATTTGCCGGTAGAAGGACCACTTATGTTGCCTGTAGGACTGTATAATTCTGGTTTTTCAGTAAATGAAGCACAATTTCCTTCTTATTCGTTTATTGCCTGAATTGTGTCTTTTTTTGTATCAAAACCATCTGTCAAACTAGACATTGCTACTATTTTTAATGGTATCTAAATCAGCCTGTCCGGCACAGTACCTTTGAATAAACAATTTTAATTAAAAAAAAAGATAGTAATTTAAGATATTTATTTGTAAAAATAAATCATACTTACAAAAACTAAGTGGGTGATCCTTAAGGTATTAGGTATTAACTATTGATCACTGTAATAATATGTTTTAGGTCTAATATTGATTTCTACATCTTAAATAAATAACTGCCTCCGTGGTCGAGCGGTTAAGTCCGTGGATTTAGACTCAGAGGTACCGGGTTCGATTCCTGGTCGGGACGCAAAAATATTAATGTAAATAAATACATTTATTGATTATTTAATTTATTTGTGATATTTCTCGAGTTTGGTACGCTGGAGACATCGACGAGCTTGCCACTTGTCATGATTGGCCTATAGTAAATTTGGCTAAATTCTGCTTATTTATAAGCGTGGTTTCTGACCACCCCGAAAGGGAAACGGTCGTGATGATACTTTACTTTTTTTACTCCTTAAATAAATAATTTGATTGTGGACTTTATTTAATGTAAAACAGCCTTTAATCGAAAACGTATGTATGTTTTGGAACATAAAACAAATAAAAAATTCAGTTTTGTAAACAAAGGTAATAATTATTGTATTGTAGGTACTAAAATGTTTCATAAAATGTTGTACTAAAGTCAAAGAGACCAAATGTTAGATAGAGCGGGCACTGGTTGTAATTTTCATACAAAAAGTTTGTCACCTTCAATGTTTTATACCATCTACATACTTTGTTGCGGCCTAGCATATCCTCTCCTCGACTATAGTGATGTGTGCAGCATTGATCTTTCAGAGATGGTTACTTAACGCTTGTATCCGGTTCATCTTCTGTTTACGTAAATGCGATCACATCTCAGAACATCGTGCAAAGTTGAAGTGGCTACCAATTCGTTGTCGCAGAAATCTAGGAGTTCTCTGTCTCCTTGTTTACTATACCTCAAGGACAAATTTGCCTACCCTTCTTCGTTTTACGACAAATTCCTTCGTTCGTCTAACAACTTACTTCTTTCTGTCTCCTAGCATCATATTGGATTTGTTTCAAATTATTTTGCACTCGTCGCCAAAAAATTATGGAACAATCTCCCTGTTAGCATACGACAAGCATCTACCAGATCTTCGTTCAAAAAACTCGTCTATCTACTTCTAAATAGCTCCCAACAATGTTAATAAGTATATATATGTATATTTTTGTGTATGTATTTAGTTTATTGATATTATAGTATATATAAAGGTATATTATAACTATGTCGAATTTATCCTACTAATAATATTTCGTTTACACGTACCTATGCATGTTCTAATTTGTCCCCAAGGTTTGGCTGTTAGAAAATGTCTACGGGCATAAAAGTGGTCCAAAGAGTAAGCTGATAGCAGAAGACTAGCAGCTTAGCAAATTCCAGTGACCTGTTAATGTTTAATCTCATAATCAATACCTGGTACAGTGGTACCCTACCAGGTATGTCAGAATAAAGATAGGCTACGTGCAACCCGAAAGCCGACAAAATGCAAATCCTCTGCTAATTTAAGAACAATAAATTGAACGTTTTCGGCCTCGGTCTCAGGCCCCCACAGCAGCACCCGATCACGGACATAACGCATATGTCAGCCATCCCCCCGCTCAACCAGCCCCTTAAGGTGCGGACCGGGACCCGACACACGTGGGTCCACTGCTATGACTTTCTAAGGGACGACCACCGGCACGCCACAACATGAGAACCTTCTTTAGGTTCACAACTTTAGGTACAACAATCTTCGAGACAAACACACAAACATCAACATAGATTTTAGGGACCCACATGCCCAGTCAAGCCGGCATAGTGTTAGGGACTGATGTCATTCATGATTGATTCATTCCAGTTGCTAACATTCATAGTTACTTACCATAAGGTGGGGGCAAGGTACATGTCGTGCTAGTATTAAAAAAAAAATAATGGTACACACATGTCGCTATGCAATTCCTTTAACAAACAATTTTTAGTTAATACATAATCCTGGATCCACTTGTATCAACCTGTGAAATCGTTAATAAATTGTTATTAACAAAGTAAAATCAGAAACTCGCCAACGCGTCTGGCCAGCTTGGCCAATGTAGGCCAAATTCTCCAGATTTTTTTGGAACGCCCATCTCCAACAGCATATATTCTAGGGGATGTGATGTGTGAACTTAGCATGCAGTTACCATCAGGTGGGTCTTACAGTCACATGTCTAGCTTAGTATAAACAACGTAGAAAAGAGAAAAGACTAATTTAAAAGTATTAACGGCTTTTGCTAACGTTATTTCTAGAATTACATAGGGTGACCACGCACTGCAAAGTTTGAAGGACAATCCTGTATACTCGCTAATTTTAACTTAAACAGTTATACGGTTTACGATTCGCATAGATGTAATATAATAGTACAAAAGGACCATCTCTTATATCAATAATATTTACACCCTCAGTCAGTAGGCCCTATTCTGTGCTGCTAATCACTTAGAGATCCTGCTGCGGGCCTTCGATGGCTCAATTAAAGAGGATTTAGCGGACTATTTAATGCAGAAGAACAATTAACAATTTTATCAGAAAATTTAAAGTAATGTAGCATCACGACCGTTTCCCTTTCGGTGTGGTCAGAAACCACGCTTATAAATAAGCGGATTCACATTTAGCCAACTTTACTATAGGCCAATCATGACAAGTGGCAAGCTCGTCGATGTCTCCAGCGTACCAAACTCGATAAATATGACAAAAAAAATAAAAATATTTAAATTAATAAATATTTTTGTGTCCCGACCAGCAATCGAACGCGGTACCTCCGGACTTAACCGCTAGGCCACGGAGGCAGTTTATTAATTAAGTTCGTATATTTTTGTATGTTTATGTATGTATGTATAATATGGAGTACCTGTAATGTAATTATTTAGGTAACTTATTATTGTATGATTAACATTTCTTATTTTTTCATCCTTATCACCTTATTTGATCCCCAAGGTAAGCAAGTAAATAATTCCCTCTAACTACCTACTTATAAATCAAATCAAATAGTTTATTACCTTCGCTTGAAACAACTTGTAGACAGTCAGAACTAATAAAATTTATACAATTATTAAAATGTATTTCATAGTCATATTTATGTATGTTAGACACAACATTACTGCTATAAGCAAGTAAAACTAACTTAAAAACTGCTTAAATAAGATAGTGGCTATGATTCCAAATACTTAATAATTATAATTGACAGAAATTACATACAGATGTCAGATATCTAATAAAATTATAATTTAAAAAAAACCATGTCCACTTATAATTCAAATAATAATAATAATATATCAATTAGACATAAATTCATAGCTGTAATAGGGCGGTGTTATCTTATATTCAGATATAGCTCGTCTCTGTTTATTTTTATTCATTTAAAGTTCTTTAATTTAAATAAATAAATTAGTATGTAACTCTAGCGTCAGTAACTAATAGATTACTTAATGGCACAAAGTCACATTTGGTGCTTGGTTTAAAATAAAAATAAGTTTTAGGGGGAAGTACATTCATGTTCATGTACGACGAACAGATTACCTAAAAGTTGTGGGTTGGATGAATGTGACGACCAAACGCATGCAGTGGCGAGCCGTCTAGTATCTATATCCAACAGAAAAAACGTAAACACTAAGTGATATTAAATATAACGTTTTGTCAACTTTCGGGTTGCACATAGGCATGTAGTTTATCTTAATTCTGACTTGCCTGGTGGGTTACTGCTGGACCAGGTATTGTAATCTCATAGGTACTGATAACTAAATTTAAAAGGTTATTAATTGATCGTTGTGGTGCCGTTCTGTATATGTTTTATTTTGTAAATCTGATATAGCTGAGTTTTCCTTTCAGATTCCTTTCTCAGTCAGATTAAACATTAACAGGTCACTGAAATCTGCTAAGCTGCTGGTCTTCTGCTAACAGCTTACTTATTGGACCACTTTGCTGCTTAGTATTCTACAAGCAGGAGTAGAATCATTTAAAAGAATTAAATTAATGACGTTTCATAAATGCCAGTATTTTTTTAATATTTTTTTTATGCTGAGCACGACATGTGACATCGCGCCCACCTGATGGTAAGCGGTACGCGAGGTCCAAGAATGGGAGCAACTGACGCCAGCCTCAGACGACCGACATCAGTCCCCACCACTATGCCGGCCTATAAAGATGCTTTTTTACACTTCGTTTGAAGGTTATAGGAATGGGGAAGTACACTGGCTGGGAGAGCATTCCACATCTTCAGCGTGCGACAGATGTAAGAGTCTTCAAATTTGTATGTACGCGTAGGGATAGTGGCTATGTGGATGCATAATAGGTTTACGTGAAAATATATTTTGACTTTGACTTTAAAGTCCTGTTGAGTCGGTTCGTAAAATTATGTCGATGGCGACACGTGACTATTTCGAAGTAACTCGACCTTTCATTACGTGTGTCGTTATTGCTGTGCGGTTTCCTTTTACTCACCAAACGTTTAGTTATAAGTTTTCTTTAGTAAAGTCTCTATTATTTAAGTTAATATAAGCTACAATTAATTTCAGTTTAAACCCCGGTTAAAAATATTATAAGTTTTATTTCATTTATTTATTCACCATTTCATACATTTGGTACACTCGGTTTCGTCACATAACAAATTAATTATTTTACTAATCATGATAGCGAATGAATATCAGCAAAGAACAGCCTTCGTCGTTACCATGATACGTACTCTATGATTCAAATTAGGTAAACAGTAGGTTTTTTTTTTTATATATTCTTTTTAGTAATATTTTAAAATCATTATATCTCGCCAAACCATTAAGGAGTCAGTGGAGTTAATCACAATGTGCCTTATTAGTCAATTTATAGTTAGAGATTAATATCACTTTTAAGATAAGATCTTTATGTTATTGAAACAGGCTGCCTTTATTTATCCGACAGACACTGTCGCTAAATATATTTTAAAAAACTCCTGATTTCTCACCATCATAAAAAAACAAAATGCTCTTCAAATCTCCTTTCTTTGACATATAGGTAGTATTATTATATACACACATCAAAAAAGTCTAGGGATCAAGCATGTTTATGCGGATTTCTTGTGATTGAGATGTGGCTTTGTAATAAATTTATGATTTTATAAATTTATATGGATCCTTTTTGGTGCATTTCATAATTTAAAACAGGAACTGTCAATCAAATTCGAGTAAAAGATGAAAATCAGCTGTCAATATTTTCCCTATAAAAACATAAGACGCATTGAAGACATTATTAGTGCTACTGTTTCTCTACTACTGATTAAAACCAACGTTATTATGGAGCGGCGACGTCATTTAAGCAGGAAAGAAATGATCAGAGCCGTGGGAATGATAGAAGCTGGTTCCCGGCAACGTACTGTGGCTTTAGCTCTGAATACAAGTCAGAGTGTTATCAGTCGACTTTGGACACGTTACCGAACCACTGGTACCGTGGCTGAGCGCCATGGAGGACGGTATCGCTGCACCACACGGAGACAAGACCGATACATTCAAATCACAGCTCGAAGAACTCCAACAATAACCGCCATGATGTTAGCCGTGAGCCTTCATCGCTCTTCAGGGAACTTAATTAGCGACCAAACAGTCAGAAACCGCTTGCATGAAGTGAACCTTCATTCCCGAAGACCGCTACGGGTACCACCTATAGCAATGCACAATCGTAGGACTCGATATCAATGGGCTCTTAAACACAGAAATTGGACAGAAGAACAATGGCGTTTCGTGTGCTTTTCTGATGAGTCTCGTTTTGGTATGAGGCCGGATACAAGACGTATACGACACTGGAGAACCCCTGGACGCCAACAGCGATTAAAATCCTGCCAGGAAGTCCATCCTTATAGTGGTGGAACCATCATGGTATGGGCGGGTATTTCGATCGGCGGAAGAACTGAGTTGATTTGGATCAGAGGCAACCTCAACGCTCAAATTTATGCTGAGACGGTTGTATCAGACGTCATCGTTCCTCTACAAGTCCATATCGGTCCCTTATTTCAGTTTATGCATGATAATGCACGACCGCACACCGCAAGAGTTGTAAGACAGACTCTCGCCGCAGCTAACATCAATGTCCTGCCCTGGCCTGCTCAGTCGCCAGACTTGAACCCGATTGAGCATGCATGGGATATTCTTCAGAGAAGAGCTCTGCCGAATATGGAGGGTATCCAGTCGCAAGAAGACCTTTTTTTGTTGTTGCAACGAACATGGGCGGCCATTCCACAGCGTGATTTGGATGAACTCATTTTGAGTATGCCAAACCGATGTTCTTGTGTTGTTAGTGTTCGCGGTAGAAACACGGATTATTAATTGTTTAAGTTACCCAATAAAATTTAAAAAAAAACTGTTATTTCAGTCTTTTTTTCGAACTTTAATGTTAGTGGTTCAAATGTCAAAAATCCCTTTATTAGGAAAATGGCAATTTTTTTTACTAATGCAAAGGTGACTTGGTTTATCGTTACTGTAGACAAACGAAAACATTTTATTTGATCAATCCTTAAAGAAAATTTTAATGAATATCAATCAGGAGAAAAGTTATTGCAAAAATATATGTTGATCCCTAGACACTTTTGATGTGTGTATATGTATTTTATTTATTATTTATACACAGTATATATTTATTATGATGTTTAAACCATATACTTACCTACGTACATATATTTATTAATTTAACCTATTATATTTTAATCTTTTTGTGTTAATTTTTCTTACTCTGCACCCATTGTATTCTTCTGTCACTCTCCCAAAGGTTAGCTGGTAGAAAATACCTTCATGGTATTATGCTCGTCTATGTACATCTTTTTATATTTTACATTTTGTGTGCAATAAAGAATTGTATTATTATTATAAAACTAGAGGTTAGTTAACACTATTGAAAATAAACTAAAATAGAAGCTTATATTTTTGATCATTTAAATGTAGTCAATTTTAAAAAAGTATTATTACTTAAATACCTTAACAATTGTGCTATTAAATGCCAAAAAATTCTTGCAAAAGTAAAGAAAAACTAATTATTCAAGTTTAAACATATGTATATAGATTTTTATAACTAGTTAAGGTAAATTGTTGAATTTGCATAACAAAGCGGATTGTTTGTAGTAAAGAGGATAAAATTACAAAAAGAGAAGAAACACGGGCTACGTTTAATACCAGCCTAACCTTTATGTTTGCGAATAAAGCCTGAAAAGGTTTGTTTAGTAATTAGTTAATTAGTACGGTAAACTCATATTATACTAAACTAAAATAACTTGGAAATGACTAAAATTAGATGTGTTATTGCACTACCTACCTCTATAAAGTTTCATCTTAAATTAAACTAGGGTATCCATATATTATCTTATCCTCGCCAAGCCGTCTGGCCAGCGTGGCGAGTGTAGGCTAAATTCTCCAGATATATGTTATGGAAGGCCCATCTCCAGCAGTGGAGGTCTGGGACGCTGTGTTCTAGGGGCTGTAAATCTTAAAAAAGGGAAACGCAAAAAGTACGTAAAGATCATCATTAATCACTTTTTTGTTTTCTATCCATGCCTATATATAAAAATATACACCCATAACTTGATCATGTGGCAGTGTGCCAAGAACACTCGCAGCATTCCCCGCTGCACAGCGATGCTAATTTGCAGCGCGAAAAAACTGCCAGCCTTCTTGTTACATACAGCGTTAACCAGCCTCTTAGACAGTTTTTTTAAAAAATTCTTAGCGCCCCCACGGTCCCATTGTATTTTTTCAAGACCAAAAGACACAAAAACGTAGTCATTAGCAATACTCGTATTTGCGAAATTTGGCCTTTTCTTTTTGTAATAAAATTAATGATTAAATAAACACACAACTAGTAATCTCGCATTCCTCGTCACGCTGCTCTGAACGACATTATCCGAAGGGCTTTTGTCACTGCTGGTACTCCAGCGATCCTAGAACCCTCTGGGTTTACGCGGAGCGATGGCTATCACACATCCAGGTTACCTCGTCAAGCGCGGAAAGTACGACGGTTTCTGCTGAGAAATATGCTAAGCACGGTACAAGTTTTTGAGCCGTTTGGGGTCGAGACGATGGGCCAATGGAGACACTCAGCCAAGCCAAAGAGTTGTCCACACGGCTAAGGGAAAAGTCTGGAGAAAAAGGGTTTATCTTAGCTGTTTTTTTTTAACTAACTTTTTTACTTTCGTAAAATATTTTTCCCAATTAACACTCTAATTTGGTCACCCGTGCACTAACTCACACACCTTGCCACACTTTATACATCGTAATTGTGCTCTTAAGAGAAGTGTGTGCACGTGACCAATTAGACCATCTTACCGATCGGTCCACATCCCCAAGTCTGAAGGGTGGAAACTACCCCTTAAGCGTGTTTTGAAACCGTCAATCAAGTCTCTTGTTTTTTTGATGAGCGAAGTCACTTGAATTAAAAATTACTTGTTTTTGATGGCACGTTTCCGCTTATCTAATATATATACATATATATCTTCACGCCAAATCCCTGGCGGGGTAGGCAGAGACAATTAAGCGCCACTTATCACGATCACGACATTTGCTTCTTCAACATTCATCAACCGCTTCATACAATGCACATTCTGCTATTGTTTTGTTTATCTGACCATGATAGGTGAGTCTTGCTCTGCCAGGGCCTCTTTTTACCCACAACTTTCGCATAATTTATCTGGTTCGTCAATCTCTCATTGCTCATCCTTTCAACATGCCATCGCAGCATGCCTTTCCTTATTTTTGTCCCTATGCTTTCTTTCATACCTACTTTTTTACGTATTTCATCATTACATATGCATGGTATAATTGTATGTATGGTTTATGTATGTTTATGTGTTTAGGTATAATGTATAGTGTATTAGAATTAGTTAAGTAACTTATTAACTGTATCATTAAAATTTCTTATTTTTTTTCATACTGCCTATCACCTTACTCGATTCCCAAGGTTAGCTGGTAAAGAATGTCTACTGGCATTATAGCTCGCCTCTGTACTATTTTTAAGTGCATTAAAGAATTTAAATAGATAAATAATCATATGCGGTCCGTTAAAGTCACGCCGCATACCCCAACTCCAACTAACGCGTTTGAGATCCAGTGTGTCACAAAGGGACAAACATACATATGTATATATATATATATATATATATACACACAAGTACATACATACATAACCCTTCTTTGCCTCGCGCAGTCGGGTAACAAACAGTGGGTCAGCTCCGAAAGTTTTACTTGTATGTACAGTATTCCCAAATTAATAATGCACATACAGATCTTCGCTAATTGTCGTATTCCCGGAAACACCCGAATCATTGAATCGTAAGAGCCTAAACATTGCACTTACATTTTGCACCTTGTTCGAAAGAAATAGAAGTCAATATCATGTGTACACAATCGAAAACAATTCGGGCGGTCGGTGACTGCATGTGTTCTCTCTGAGTGGAATTATATAGAGCTGATATTACACACCGTTCTTGGTTTTGTTTTCAAAGGTGAATTTAATTTTAACTTTAATTATCTTATTCAACTTTAAATACACACATCAAAAAAGTCTAGGGATCAAGCATGTTTATGCGGATTTCTTGTGATTGAGATGTGGCTTTGTAATAAATTTATGATTTTATAAATTTATATGGATCCTTTTTGGTGCATTTCATAATTTAAAACAGGAACTGTCAATCAAATTCGAGTAAAAGATGAAAATCAGCTGTCAATATTTTCCCTATAAAAACATAAGACGCATTGAAGACATTATTAGTGCTACTGTTTTCCTACTACTGATTAAAACCAACGTTATTATGGAGCGGCGACGTCATTTAAGCAGGGAAGAAATGATCAGAGCCGTGGGAATGATAGAAGCTGGTTCCCGGCAACGTACTGTGGCTTTAGCTCTGAATACAAGTCAGAGTGTTATCAGTCGACTTTGGACACGTTACCGAACCACTGGTACCGTGGCTGAGCGCCATGGAGGACGGTATCGCTGCACCACACGGAGACAAGACCGATACATTCAAATCACAGCTCGAAGAACTCCAACAATAACCGCCATGATGTTAGCCGTGAGCCTTCATCGCTCTTCAGGGAACTTAATTAGCGACCAAACAGTCAGAAACCGCTTGCATGAAGTGAACCTTCATTCCCGAAGACCGCTACGGGTACCACCTATAGCAATGCACAATCGTAGGACTCGATATCAATGGGCTCTTGAACACAGAAATTGGACAGAAGAACAATGGCGTTTCGTGTGCTTTTCTGATGAGTCTCGTTTTGGTATGAGGCCGGATACAAGACGTATACGACACTGAAGAACCCCTGGACGCCAACAGCGATTAAAATCCTGCCAGGAAGTCCATCCTTATAGTGGTGGAACCATCATGGTATGGGCGGGTATTTCGATCGGCGGAAGAACTGAGTTGATTTGGATCAGAGGCAACCTCAACGCTCAAATTTATGCTGAGACGGTTGTATCAGACGTCATCGTTCCTCTACAAGTGCATATCGGTCCCTTATTTCAGTTAATGCATGATAATGCACGACCGCACACCGCAAGAGTTGTAAGACAGACTCTCGCCGCAGCTAACATCAATGTCCTGCCCTGGCCTGCTCAGTCGCCAGACTTGAACCCGATTGAGCATGCATGGGATATTCTTCAGAGAAGAGCTCTGCCGAATATGGAGGGTATCCAGTCGCAAGAAGACCTTTTTTGTTGTTGTAACGAACATGGGCGGCCATTCCACAGCGTGATTTGGATGAACTCATTTTGAGTATGCCAAACCGATGTTCTTGTGCTGTTAGTGTTCGCGGTAGAAACACGGATTATTAATTGTTTAAGTTACCCAATAAAATTAAAAAAAAAACTGTTATTTCAGTCTTTTTTTCGAACTTTAATGTTAGTGGTTCAAATGTCAAAAATCCCTTTATTAGGAAAATGGCAATTTTTTTTACTAATGCAAAGGTGACTTGGTTTATCGTTACTGTAGACAAACGAAAACATTTTATTTGATCAATCCTTAAAGAAAATTTTAATGAATATCAATCAGGAGAAAAGTTATTGCAAAAATATATGTTGATCCCTAGACACTTTTGATGTGTGTAGTTTATTTTGTAAAATAGGAAAACGTACTAACAACTAGCACAAAACACATAATTCTACCAAATTATGCATGAAGAAAATACACTTAACCACTCTATATACATATCGTCTTCCGACGCTCGGGGAATACGACCGTTGCCGAACAGTGACGAAGATTTCTATGCGCATTATCACTTTGGGAGAACTGTACAAACTTGATTAGAACAGTAATTAATTAAACAACATTTTATCCAATTAGACATTAAATAAAGGGCCCGCACGTTTCTACTTGAATTTGCATAATTGTCTCACGTAGATAAATAAATTTTATCTACGTGCTATGTTTGGGAAATAAATAGTCATATTAAATCAGTTTAATGAAAGATGATCCTTCGTTAATTAAGATATATTATATTTGTTGATATTGTA